>WNWU01000001.1:71557357-71593982 GCA_012654045.1 Ptyas mucosa | reverse complement strand
TCATCATCATCATCATCATCATCATCATCATCATCATCATCATCATCTACAGTATGCAGATTTATCTATCCTTGTTAAGGAAGCTAGGTCAATGAATGAGTAATTCCTCTAGTGCAGTTATATGTATTTTTGGATAGCCAATAATGTCAGTTCATCTTTGAAAAATTCACCAGCAATTACATTCCTGAAAGTAGTCAAGATCTAATCAAAATATAAATTTACTTTAATATGTATTTGCATATAAGTTAAATTAAATTAATTAAATTCTATTTATAAGACTACTCCTTCATACACAAATTTCCCTTTCTGTCACATTTAGTATCATTTGGGAAGACTGAATGCGGTCCTAAGGCTACATCCTCCTGTTTTAGTATTGCTCCTACCATTTACATTTGGAAAAAGGAACAGTGGTTTATTATTATTCTTTATTAGTATTATGAGCTGCGATCACGCTGTGGTTAGAATGCAGTACTGCAGGCCACTTCTGCTGACTGCTGGCTGCCTGCAATTTGGCAGTTCGAATCTCACCAGACTCAAGGTTGACTCAGCCTTCCATCCTTCCAAGGTCGGTAAAATGACCCAGATTGTTGGGGGCAATATGCTGACTCTGTAAACTGCTGAGAGAGGACTGTAAAGCACTGTGAAGTGGTATATAAGTCTAGGTGCTATTGCTATTATGGTTTATCATACAGTCAGCCAGATGTTCAGACTGAATTTGACATTTTTGTCTATCTATTGAGTCCTTTCCAAGGACCTGGGATAGGCAGGTGTGAATGTTTGATGGTGCTACAGACATATTTTCAGGATTGTTTGGTTATTATTAATATAGTTTGTCACACAGCCAAATATATAGACTGGATCCGGCATTTTTATAAACCTTTTGAGTCCTTTCAAGGACCTGGAATAGGGAGATGTTGTTTCATGGTGTTAAAAGTATTGTCATAGAATGTCAGCTGTTCCACGTTTTGTAGTTAACTGATGGTAATTTTATCAATGCCAATGGTATTCAAATGGTGCGCCAGATGTTTTGGGATTGAACCTCAGGCACCTGTTACTGTTTTCTTTTGCCATTGTCATTCTATTTCTCTTTGCAGGTTGCTGTCTTTTGTGATTTTTCTCCACGTCTTTTTATTCTACTCTGCTCTGTCAAGGTTACTCCCATATCCACTATCAGACATTTTTGTGTGTCTTTGTTATCAACAGTCTGGGGTGTCATATGGCATGGGCCTGTCTATTCTAAAAACCCAGAGCACTTTAGCTTCCTCATTTTATATTACATTGTCTATTTTGTATTCTCACCACTTCTTGCTTGCAGGCAAATGGTATTGATTGCAGAATTTCCAATGGCACCATTGTTGCCATTGTGGTATGTTTGTCATGCCATTGTTTGTAGTCAGTTTGTGCATTCTTACAGCAGCTAACAAGGTGGTCCACTGTTTCTTCAGCTTCTTTGCAGAGGTGGCATTTGCTGTTGGTTGCTATCTTCTCAATTCTGACTTTGTGCGCATTTGCATTTGAAAAATTAGCATCAACCCTGGAAGCCATCTTTTTCTTTGGATCTTCACGGCTGCCACACTTAGTGCTGTGGGAAACTGGGAGGGGGGATTGCATGGAGTTGCAGGGATATCTAGCCATAATAATATTCCTTTCTCTGAGAGTCAAGGACATTCAGGCCTGCACCTGGAGTGGCATGACTAGGAGGCATCTCCAGTTGGGACGATGCATTGATTGGACCATGTGATGGACATGTGGGTTCAGGGAAAGGGACTTGGACTTTCTTTTGGATGAGGAAAACCTGGAAGCTTTCAGATTTGGGTTTTCCCAGTTGTGCCAATATGACATCTCTAATAAAATGGAACTTTGAGGAACTTCTAGCCTTGGAGTCTTCTTTCATTGGGGGTGTTACTTGGATCCCTGACAATTAGCCCTTTATCTCTTTCTCCAACTTTCCTGCTCTTGGACATTGTCAGGTCTTATGATTATCAGCTTTGCCTGCTAGTTTTTTTTTTACATACTGGCCATATAATACTTTGCCTTGCCATGACGCTTTTCTATACTTCATTTGTTCTTTATTATTATTATTATATGACCACTCAGCTTCCAAAATGCAGCATTCTCTCTTCCGTTAATCTAATAAATATTGTCACAGTGTGTGCAGGGCCCCATTTTGGAACTTTATATATAGCCATGTAAATAAATCAGTTTTCTTACTAGTAGCTAAGTGAGCTTGAATTCCATAGTTAAGACTCAAGAATCAATACATCTACTTGGGGCTTTGATGGACAGTGCAAAAGGAGAGAAAGAACAATGCTAATCACAACTTGTCAGTCTGAAAACATGATAATGATATTCCAGTCATGAAAAACTTTACACCGCCTTCCCCAAAATAAAAACCTTATGTATTTGAGTACAGTGAATATCCATCTTCCAAGGTCACCTGAAAATATAAAAATCCACACGTTCTGATTTATTCCTGTTACCACCTTGCACTTGAAGCTCTATGAAAAGACACCAATTCCACACATACACTAAATGGCATTTGCACCCTGAACTGTATGAACTAAATTACTCTGCCTCCTTCTCCAGCTGCCACAAGCTTCTAGTCCAAAGAAGGTGTGAAGTTCACAATCCACCCTCCTTCCCATCTGCTCTAGGTCACAAGAACTTTGGAAAGCAGCCATTTACAAGCTCAGACCTTGATACAAAAACTATCAACTTTGACAAAATTGCTTAGACAAAGGCACATTATAAAAACTATGGAACAGAACCTGACTTTTGTTTGCTTGCAAAGATCAGAGCTTAAATGCTTACAAGGAAGATGGCAAAGCAGCCTGGAGAAGAACCATCTATTTGTCTCCCCTGCCCTTATAATCTGCACTGCAGACAATGTATGGTTTTGCAGTAGAAAAGTTGCCTGTGCACCAATATGCCAATGAAAGAGGTGAATTTCAGAACACTAACATCATGGCTGAAGAATGACATTGAACACTTCAAGTTGGAGCATTTCCCATCCAGGTAGTTCTCGCTTAACAAGTGGTCACTTAGCAACCATTCAGAGTTGTGACAGACCTTCCTGGAGTTACAACCCGGTTCTGGAGTTCGGGCAGCCATACAATCCCCCACAGTCATGTGATTACATTATGGGTGCTTGGCAAATGACTTGCATTTTCAGCTGTTTGCAATATCCCAAAGAAACATAGCCACAATTTTTGGTGAGGTTTTTTTTGTTGTTGTTGGTTTCCAGCATTTACTTCTGTTTTCCAGCCCATTGAACCAATGGATTTACTTAACAACTGAAGCAAAAAAGATCATAAAATTGGACACATTCACACGATGACATGACATACAACTGTGGATTCAGGTACAATTACAGTTGTCAGTTGAGAACCTCCTTTATATATGCAAGACATTCCTTTGTGGAAAATATATGGTCACAGAACTCCTGCAGCTGTTTTGGGCTTTTGTGCTCCAAAATCCTTTGATGCTTCAGAGCAGTGTTTCTCAACCTTGGCTGCTTTGTAATGTTTGGACTTTAACTCCCAGGACAGAGTTTAAAAGATGGTTAGGGAACTCTGGGATTTGAAGTCCACATATGTTAAAGTTGCCAAGGTTGAGAAGCACTGCTTTAGATGAGTTATTTAAAAGGATGGTGGAGGGGGAGAAGAGTTATTTTGAAGCAATGCAGCTGTTCTGCTTCAGCACAGTAAGCTTTTCTTTCTAGATTCTGAAGAAGAAAGAAGTGGTTATTCTCATTTGGGCAAAGAAAGGATTTTCTTCCTTCCAACCAGAGCAAACATCTCTGTCTTCTGGGCAATGCAATACTTGTTAGAAGCTTGTAGCTTAGGAAAGGAAAAGACTTCACTTGATTAGCTTGCCAGTATGACAAGATGACAGTCTATTTTTTCCAGATTAGCCAATTCCCACACAGTCCTTGGAAGAAATTCTTTGAGCTCATTTAATGTTAAAATATCCAGCAATCCTTCTACCATGCTAAGGCTGCAATTCTGTTCATTAAACTTGCTTTCCCAATTGCTTGGTCAAAGTCACTGAAGCAAACATTCCAAATATTAAACCATCTTTTGAAGCATGGGGTTCAAGAAGTCAAGTCCAAGGTTTTTACATTTTCATTTTCATTTAAGATCAGTAACTGCAGCTAGGAGTACTCATCTCAAACGATCTAAGCCCCACAGCTCACTGTAACATCATTGCCAAAAAGGCATTAAGAGTTGTTAACCTAATTTTGGGAAGTTTTTTCTCCAGTAACACTGTACTGCTAACTAAAGCATACAAAACCTTTGCCAGACCAATCCTTGAATACAGCCCGTCTGCCTGGAATCCACACTGTATATCGGACATTAATACAATCGAGTGGGTCCAGAGGTATTTCACGAGAAGAATACTAGACTCCTCTGCTCACAATAGAATACCTTATGCCAGGCTTGAAATTTTGGGCCTGGACAACCTTGAACTACGCCACCTATGGTCTGACCTAAGCATAGTACACAAAATTGTCTGCTACAATGTCCTACCTGTCAATGACTACTTCAGCTTCAACTGCAATAATACATGGGCAAATTCAAGGTAAACCGCTCCAAACTGGATTGCAGAAAATACGACTTCAGCAATAGAGTGGTCAATGCCTGGAATGCTCTACCTGACTCTGTCATTACTTCCTCAAACACCCATAGTTTTAATCTTAAACTGTTTACTGTGGACATCACACCATTCTTAAGAGGTCTGTAAGGGGGTGTGCATAAGTGCACTAGCATGCCTACCGTCCCTGTCCTACTGTCCCCATTTATTTGTACTCATTTCATGTGCTCATGTCCATGTTTATACTTATGCCTGTTATCTCGTACATGTTTGACAAAATAAAATAATAAAATAAAATAAAATAAAATAAAATAATAAAATTAAATTAAAAAATTAAAAAATTAAAAAAATTCTTCCATGCTGCTGCTGTTTTCACTTTGCCCATCAACTCTCCCCTATTATTTGAAATAGGTGGTCCTTTGTGCCTTAACCATACCATTGTGTTTAATTATTATATTGTCTTTCTTTCAGGAGTTCCTGACAATGTAATCCAATACCCCATGACTGTGAAACAAGTTGGGCTGAGAGATGATAACTAGCCCAAAGTCATCCACAGGACTTCTTTGATTTTGGAGAGATCTGACTGTGAGCATGCTCACCTTTCTCCAGGATTATTTCAATACATTATGTACTGCAGTACACTGCAGTACTTCCCTTGAGGCAACATTGCTATTTTATTCCCACTCAAATCCTGGATGCTGAAATCTAAACACCAACTCATCATGCTGAACCCTAAGAATGATTTTAGTTCACCCCTGTTGTGTTCATAAATCTGCCTCCATTTCCTAAGCTGTGTCTCCACTTACACTGAGGAATCGCACAGTGTCCTGCCAACATTCATTTCTCCATGATATTTCTGTTGTCTCATTCCCAGCTCATGAATGAGGCAGCCTTTAGCCCTAATTAGCCTGAAATGGGTACTGAAGTAGCATTTATCTCCTTTTAACCCCAGGAAAGCCTCAAGGTGGGTAAAAACTGTTAGGTTTTGTCACCCATTATCTTGGAGGGCTGTCAAGTGACTGGCAGTAACGGAGAACAGAGGCCATAGAGGCAGTATAAAGATTAGCAACGGAGGCAGCAGATTTCATGTTGGAAATGCATTCTGCCAATTCAAGAATGAATGGATAACATTTTACAAGGAAATGGGAAAGACCCTCAGTCAAATTACATATGCTCCTCAAGTCAGTTCTCCTGCCCTTTGAGCTGCAACTTTGTTTTTATTATGAAAAACTAAACTGATTAGCAGATGGCTGCTCATTTGTTTCCCCTCTGTCAACTTTAATGCAACGCAAAATGGAAATTATTTAAATGAATGCTTGGAGAACTCTTGGGAAAGCAAAGCTCCTGGACATTAAATGCTTAGATATTTTGGCACGTTCGAACAGCCTTTCCCACTTCTTTCTTTTTCCAAATAAACAAGATTTCTCTTTTTTTAAAAAAAATGACTCCTGTTTCTTTCTTTCTTTCTTTTGAACATTTGGTGACTTATAGTGTCATGAAAATGTTTTGATCTCATGGATTAAAATAGATAGGGCCAAACATTAACTCAGAGATTAGTACATGTGTTGTGTGGAGGGGTTTTAGTGTATTCTCCAGACAGTCTTCACTTCCTCTGGGCATTTGTTTCTGGTAAAGAAAGCCACCTAGAAGTCTCAGTCCGAATATTTAAAATAACAAACAGAAACAAACATGGTAGAAATGTCATTTTGATAGTTTTCACTAATATAGCAATAGCACTTAAACTTATATACCACTTCACAGGGCTTTTGCAGCCCTCTCTAAGCAGTTTACAGAGTTAGCGTATTGCCCCCAACAATCTGGGTCATTTTACCCATCTCGGATGGATGGAAGGCTGAGTCAACCTTGAGCCTGGTGACATTCGATTTGCCAAATTGCAGGCAGCAAAAGTAGCCTGCAGTACGGCATTATAACCACTGTGCCACCACAGCTCTATACAAAAATACTCCCAACCACTCTGTCCCCAAAATATAGGTTTTCCTAAAATATCCCATGTTGTTGCCTGAGAATTTCTACCCATTTTGGCTAGTTTAACACAATACACTGAATGACAAAGTAGCCAACTACATTTTAGCCCAGCTTTAATGTCCTCTCTCATGTCCAAACCCATACATTCAGGTTGATTGAATCATCCATGCTCAAATTGATCATGTATTGATTATATTATACAAAGAAAATGAGTGCAGAATGGTTTAATTTGTTTTATTAATTTCAGATATTTTTGCTAGTTTCTGAGTAATGGTCCATTTATCTAAATAGAAGTGGTTCTTTATTAATTGTATGGCTTTTACCAAAGCTGATCATGAAACCTTCAATACATTCATTTCCAACACTCCCACTTCTGTCTGCCAGTCTATGGGTTTTCTGACTCAGAAGAATTTATTTTCATGTCCAGGCTAAGAAGAGGGCTCTAGGTTACTTGATTCAGAGGGCTGTTTTGGAGTTTTTTTAGAATTCCTACTCCAGAGTAGGTTGTTACTCATGTTAAAATGAGTGCATAATCTCTCCCTCAAGAATCTCATCCTTAACTTCAAAAATCCAAGAATAGCTGGAAATACTGGAAACTCCTTCTGAAGAGTCAACTTCTCATATTTGACTCATACTTGAGGAGGCTAAACTCATGCAAAAGGGTGTGTGTGTGTGTGTGTGTGTGTGTGTGTGTGTGTTTTGGCATTAGCTTACAGTGAAGATTGTGTAGCCTCATCTTAGCTAGGCAGCTACCTGCATTAGTATATTTGTATCAGCTTTGACACAGCCTATGTAATGGAGCACCTTTTTTCCCTGAACACCCATATAGTTTTGTGTTTTAAATATTAATCTTCCAGGGAGGCCCCCAATGACTTGTTTGCCTAGGGCCAAAGGCCACCACTGTGGAAAGATAAAATCCCCCTGGATTATCAGATTTGGCAATCAGATTTCCTGTTATAATGATAGCACTGAGATCAATAGCAGGTATTTGAAAGACAACATTTTTCTATACAAAAACTGCATTAGAAAAAAAATCTAAAAAGAGAGCGTTTTAACACTGTCAGAACTGTTTATTGAAAATTGTAATCTTGGTTCAATAATATTGGTTATTAAAGTAGCATAATCAGTGAACATGATGCTTTATCAAAAATGATGATAGTAGAAAAGGATTCTATCAACATAGTAAAGTACAGAGGGTGGAGAAAGGCACTATTAGCAAAGATAGCAAAATAATATTTAATATGTACCATAAAATGGCACTTTAAATGTTCCTTTAAGTCACTCATGCAACAGGATGTATTAAAGGAAGGCTCATATATCTCTGGAAAAATATTTGCTTTGCCTGCAAAAGATCCCAGGTTCATACAACTTAGAACTATGCCGACTCAGCATAGTACATAAAAGTATAGTACATAAAATTATCTGCCACAATGTCCTACCTGTCAATGACTACTTCAGCTTTAACCACAGCAATACATGAGCAAATAATAGATACAAACTCAAGGTAAACCACCCCAAACTCAATTGCAGAAAATATGACTTCAGCAACAGAGTGGTCAATGCCTGGAATGTATTACCTGATTCTGTGGTTTCTTCCCCAAACCCCCAAAACTTTAACCTTAGGAATGGGGACCTCACCCCATTCCTAAGAGGTCTGTAAGGGGCATGCATAAGTGCACCAGCGTGCCTACCGTCTCGGTCCTAATATTCCTTTTTTTACTCTTACTCTTTTCATGTATTCAAATTATGTTTATACTTTTACCTGTTATCTTATATATGCTTGACAAATAAATAAATAAAAATAAAAATAAATTTAAAAATACCTTGACAGTGGCTAGGTAATCCCAACCTATTATCCAGAATGAACACTCTACTTTTGATAAGAAAGAGGATGGGTAGTGAAATTTGCCCATTTTCCTCCTAAAACCACAGTTTTGTTGTACATAAGCTCCAAAACAGCTGCCCTATAGGAAACATTCAAAAGTACTTGGCCAGCTTACAATAATTCATGTAACAAATGCAAACAGAATTTCTGCCCTCTTCCATCCTACCTCTGTCATCCCACCTCCCTTTCTTCCTTCTTCCATCCTGCCTCCCTTTCTGGTTTCCACTTTAAAAGAATGCAATAAATTGTTTTATGGGACTCATTGTTCCACCATTTTGAAACTAACTCTCCCTATCTGCAACTCAATTGCTTCAACTAATATGAAAATGTGCCAGTCCTAAAACACAACTAGAAGTTTAGCTATTATTAAATTCCCCAAAGAGTTAATACAGATTTTCAAAAAAAAATTATTTTTTTGTTTTTTTTTTTGTAAACTACAAGGTTTATAGCATATAACCATACCATTGTGATTAGTGCAGCCTTCATCTTTTTTTAACTGCCTTCAGATTCTCTTATTCCTATAGGTCTCTGCACTGGACAGACATATCCTATGCTGCATTGTTTTCCTCTTTGCATTCTTCAGTGATCTAAAATCACTCTGGATAGTCAGCTTTAGCAACCTCCCTCCCCCACATGCTTAATTCCATTTTTGATTGCTAGTCATTCCCATATTCTCCTATCTGAATTCATTTCCAATTCTGCTAACTTTCTTTTAGCTTCTTTCAACTGTCCATCTCTATGACAGATTCTCTCTATGTGAAAACCATTATCTGATCTTTCCAGCTCTTTTCCAGCCTCCAGAAGCAGAGTTTGTCTATTTGGAAAAGCATGTGACCAGATGGCAGAGGGTGCTTATCTTCTGCACTCTGTTAAGACCCCTATAAACTGGCCCAATGGCCAGAGGATAAAGGGTAGAGTTGCTGCCATCAGAAAAGGAATAGGCAAGTGAGAGTATATGGAATAAAAATGGCAGAAAAGCAGTTGAGCTCTCCCGATATGAATGAACTAGTCCTACTAGATAGATCATTGTCTATTTTCTTAACAAATATAATCATTGAGATTTGTTATAATTATGACAGACATACAAAGAAACATGTTCATATTTCTCACGTCTGGCAAATTGAGACATGAGCTCCAGATAAATCTGAGAAAGAATGGCTGATATATCTTGTTTATGTCCAAGCAGTGTGAAAAGATTTATGCAAGAGACCAGTTCCATATGAAGTTTTAAAAATCCAGTCAAAATGTCCTTTATAGGATGCTAAGAGCTATTGCTCAGCAATGCTTGGAAGACCGCAGGTTTTCATTCCTAGACTAAAGAATAAACATATTTCTTTATCTAAAAGACTTTATCTTTTTGCTTCATTTTCTAGCATAATTCTACTTCAACAACCATCTGTGACTGGGCCTCAGTACTCTATTTAAATGCCAGAAGGCATCTTAGTTACAAAGTATAACCCAGTTTAACTCTATATCTGCCTCCTGCAGCCTATTTCTTATCTGTAATTTTCTAGTCCTTCTGGCTGTGACTCATTTATAGCAGATCTTACAACCAACCTTGATAAATGGACTTAATCCCTAATGCATGCCAGGAACTTTAAATGTAACCTTTTCTCTAGATGACTGTTCTAGAAAGCACAGTTTGCAAAATTATCTTCCTTAGGCTGCAGTTTTGAGGAAATAATTCAGACTGCATAGACCAGGTTCATGCCAAATAGCAATATAGTAAGCAAAGATATTAGAATAATTTACAAGCACTGTTTTTTGCTAAGAGAGAAACAGTCGCCATTTTATTTACACTATTTAACTAATTCTGAGTCTGTAGTTTGTGCCAGCTGCCTCACACTATGTCCAAATAATCATCAGATAGTAATTTATTTGTTGTCAATGAGTTACAACATATAAAACTATATAGAATGTATATTAAAATTCCATGAATAGAAAGCCAGACTAGCTGGATTCTCTTTCATGTTAAGCCATAATTTGGCTAAATCTGATTTATTTAACCACATCTGGCTGAATTTGCACATGTTAAACCAGGAGTGGGTAACTTTTGGTCTTATGTTTGGGATCATATGGCTCCAAAGAGATTTCTCCAACCATCCATGGCTCAGTTGTTCATATTCTTTCCATTTTGAGAAAGGAAGCAAGAAAATTACAGTGTGAACTCTAACACAACATTAACATTGTTTTAAAAAGAAATATAATCCAAAACTACAGAAAACAAATTTAAACTCTACCCTTGCCTATATGATTCATCCATAATACCTTCTCCTCTTCCACTCTGTCAGAATTATTAAGTGAAGTTCCCAAACACTAAAACTAAAAAAAAAAAAGGTCACCGTTATGTTAAACCATAAATCACTGCTGGGCAAACTTCCAAGACATGGTCCTCATTTCTTTTTTTCACCCTCACAAGGCCACTGAGGAGATTGTTGCAACATACTGTTGTCATGGAGGTGCCGTGTCTACGTAAAATTATCATGCTATAAATCATGATTTACAAGTTATAATAACTAAATTATCATAGACAATGTCATGGGAAAATAGAGATATAGGTTGGGATTTTCATGGTTTATTGAAAGTGAATCTTGAAATTCATCATTCTAGAGTAAATTACAAGAGCCAGTTTGGTACTGTGGTTAAGGCATCAGGAGGCCATGAGTTGTAGTCCTGCTTTAGGACTGAAGGCAGCTGGATGACTTTGGACCAGTCCTTCTCTCTCAGCCTTAGGAAGGAAGCAATGGCAAACCCTTTGTAGGAATGTTCTTGGATCGAGCCCAATGAAGGAGATACACAGGCATGTGTATAATCAAGTTTGTTTATTTACATAATGTTTCTCTCTTACAGGTTTGCAGCTAGAATGGAGCCCAGACCGCATGGATGACCCTTAAGTACTCCAGGGGCGGAGTCCAGGTGAGGAGGGGTCAGTGGGTGAAGGGATCCCTGGGTAGTTAACCCTTACAACACTAGGTTTGGAGGGCAGGCATTTATACTTAACAAATCCCCCTCTAGATGCCTGGCCGTAAGATCACAAGTGGATTGATCATGGTTTATCGATTTGTGTAGTATGACACCTAGTTTGGATGTCAAATAGGTATGCTGTTTGTTTAACAGAGGTTTGGTTAAGATGTCAGCAGTTTGTTCTTGTGTATCACAATGTAATACTTTAATAAAGCCCATGCTGGAGAGTTGCCTAACGTGTTTGTGTTTTATATCTATGTGTCTCGACCTTTGACCCACAGCATCAGCTCTAGATATTTCGATAGCTGCCTTGTTGTCTTCATGTATGTGGATGGGGTATGTGGGTTCGGCCCAGATGTTGGAGAGCAAGTCATCGAACCACACCAGATTATTCGCAGCTTTGGATAAGCATATATATTCGGCCTCAGTAGTCGATGTAGCCACTAGGTTTTGCTTACCAGTGTACCAATGTACAGGGCTGCCGTTCAAGAAAAATATGTACCCTGATGTACTTTTTCTACATTTCACGTCCCCAGCCCAATCTGCGTCTGCATAACATGAAAGAACTGGCTTACCGGATGTTTCCGGTTCTAGACATAGGCATGCTTCTGTACTATGCTTTAAGTATCTAAGTATCCTTTTTGTGGCATCCCAATGATAATTGGTGGGCTTGCCCACATGCCTCGACAGAAGGTTGACAGTTAATGCTATGTCAGGCCTCGTCCAGTTCGCTATATAAAGTAAGGAGCCTATTATGGATCTGTATAAGGTATTGTCATTAAAAGGCTCTGACTCATCGTACATGTTTTTTAGGAAGTCTGGTGTCATGGGGGTTTCGCATGGTCTGGCATCAAACATGTAACATTTATGTAGCAATTCCACTATCTTTTCTCTCTGTGACAGTCTGAAGCCTTTGTTGGTTTTGGTAATTTGTACCCCCAGATACTTGTCAACCTTTCCTAGTACCTTCAAGGTGAAGTGCTTTCCCAGTTCTTTAGCAAATGTTTCACACTTATGATCTTGGTCACCAACATATAGAATGTCATCAACATATACCAGAACGTATTCTATGGATTTACCCAACCTTTTGATGAAAAAACAGTTGTCGGCAGAGGTGGCTTCAAAACCCATTGACCTTAATGTTTTTGACAAGCATTCATACCACCGTTTCCCAGACTGTTTTAGTCCGTATAGACTCTTGTTCAATAACCAGGTTTCCCCTTTGCGTGTGTTTTTACTATGTGGAGCCCTAACATAAATTTCCTTATCTAGATCAGCGTGGAGATACGCTGTCTGCACATCGAATTGGTGTACTTTTAAGTTTAGAATCGAGGCTATCACCAATGCACACTTTACGCTTTCTGCTCTGACGGTGGGGGAATATGTGTCTGTGTAATCGTCTGGGAATCGTTGGGCAAATCCCTGGGCTACCAATCTAGCCTTATATAATGATTTACCTCCCTCTAGAGACTTTATTTTGTATATCCACCTAGTGCCTATGGTGGTCTTATCACTAGGGGCCTCTGCGGGCGTGTATACCTTTAGCTCACGCAGGCTGTTCATCTCTTTCTCCATCGCCTGTTCCCACTTTTCCTTCTCGTCAGTGGGTAAATTGAGGACTTCATCGTAATTATTGGGGGTTACTTGGTTAGCATGGAGAGATAGCACATAGTCCTCTAGTTTCTTGGGGGTTTTATTTCTAGAAGTCCTAACTGGCCTTTCGGGCGTGGTTTCCGTATCGTGAAGGTACCTGGCTTCCTTTTCCGTGAGTGTTTCTACTTTTAGGTCTGGGTGTCCCTCTTTCCACTCTCTGATTCTTATCCTATGCTCCCTTGGTTTTGTAGCTTCTATGTCATTGTTTATTGGTCTGCCCTGTTGTGTTTTGATATGTGAACGGTTGGTGTTTTCCCCTTCTGTGGTTATTTCATTAAGATGTATTTTGGACCAATTAGAGTTTTCATGAAATACTGCGGTGCGTGAAACTATGAAATTGTTGTTGCTGTCAATGAACCTAAAACCCTTGGTGCCCGGTTCATATCCCATGAATCTTAGTCGCCTGGAAACTTTGTCTCCCTTCCTGCGTATCTGTCTGGGGATATGAACATCGGCGGTTACACCAAATATGTGAAGGTGTGCTATCTTTGGCTTCCTATTATACATGACCTCGTACGGTGTTTTATTTATTACGCTACACCATAACCTGTTAAGCGTGTAATTTGAGTATAAAACGGCTTCTGACCAGTAGTGTTGTCCTAACCCTGCATCCTCTAGCACACATCTCATCATTGTCTGTAGGGTTCCATTTTTTTTCTCTGCGACTCCATTTTGAAATGGCGAAAAAGGGGCCGACGTAAAGCGCAGCATCCCTTGCGCCCTGAGCCAATTTGAAAATTCTTGAGACATGAACTCGGACCCTCGGTCTGTCATTATTTGCTTGATTTTAATATTATGTTGCAGTTCTATCTTTTTATGAAATTCTTTAAATTTCTGGAACACCTCATGTTTGTGCTTGAGTGTATATATATAACCGTAGCGACTGAAGTCATCTACGATAGTCAGGAAAAACCTTTTCTTATATTTGATGGATGGCCTTAAGGGCCCAACTAGGTCCATGTGTACCATTTGAAACAAGGAATTTGTGGTGCGTTCTGATTTTTTTGGTCTGGCTTTGGTCTTCAACTTGGAACATTTGCACACCGAACACTCTAAATAGTTTTTGCAATTTTTAACCTTTAATCCATCAGAACAATTGACCATTTTTTGTACAACCGGAAAACTGCTATGACCCAATTTTCTATGCAATAAATGGGCACACTCATCGTGAATGGGTTTGCCTAACGATGGCTTCTCTTTTTCTAAAGTTTGGTTCATGTCTGGGTCACTGGGCGTCGGGTCGTGATTAACTTCCTCTGTCTCCTCGGTGTTGGGTGCAGTGTCTATCATGTCGCTAGTGTTGGTGTTTATCCTGGGGGGGCTGCTACAGTTAGGCTGGAAGTATGGTAAACCCTCGCTTATTATAGTTCTACCGATGATCCTCTCATCTCTGGTCAAAAATACCTTCCCTTCCTTAAATGTTATTTTTGTTCCCGTTTCCTTGCTTAGCTTCAAGGTGGCTAGTATGTTATAGGGTATCTCCGGAACAAGCAATACCCCCTCTATTTCCCCTATCTCTGGGATGTTTATGTTGCCTTTTCCGGTTACTAGCACGTTGCTTTGGTTAGCCACTTTAATGGTGAATTTCTCTTCTGTGAATTTAGTAAATAATTTTGTGTCATAAGTGGTATGGTTTGTGGCTCCTGAATCTAGGAGCCATGCATTTTTGGTGTTGGTGTATCCCAGTGTGCTGTCCCTTGCTCTCAGCCCATATAGTGAACCCTTGTGACTGTCCCGGGAACTGTCCCGGTATCTCCTCCCGTCCCTGGGTTTGGGTGAATCTCTGCGCCTATATCTGTTCTCATTTGTCTGTCTTTCGGGGAGTCTATGTCTGTTTTCAGTCCTGTCTCTAGATTGTGAGTGTCTCATGTCTCTTATTCTCCTGGGGCAATCTCTTTTATAGTGTTCCCTGGAGCCACAATTGAAGCATTCTATGTCGCTGTAGTCTCTGCTGTGGAATTCTACTCTTTTGCTAATCCTTGGTTCTCTGTGGTTCTGGTATCTATCCCTCCTGAGGTTGTCTTCCGCGATAAGTTTACTGGTTAGCATATCTAAGGTGATGCGTTCTAGGCTGGAACTGTCTAAGTGCATGATGAAATCATTCCAGCTGTGGTCTAAGGAATTTATGATCACGCTCACCATGTTCCCTTCTGTTATGTTCTCCCCCCTCTGAATTAACTCAGCTCTGGTGGCATTGAGTGACAATATGTGTTCACTCATTGAAGTTCCCCCCTTGAGTTTGGCTGAGTAGAATTCCCTGGTGATTCTTGTGGTAGTGGCTATACTTCTGCTGTGGAACATTTTATGCAAAAAGGTTACTATTTCTGACACTGTCAAGTTGTGGCTGATACTGGGATACATACTGAGTGATATGCTGGTTAGTAACAAATGGTAAGCCTTATGATGCATGCAATCTAACTGAAAAGTCCAAGGCTTTTCAGGTGGGTTAGTTATAAAAAATAGTAAATGTTCCTTTAAGAGGACAACCTGTAACTGTTGGTTCCATTCAACAAAGTTAACCCCATCTACCCTGAGTTTGGGAAAGTCATTTGGAAGTGTCCCTGTATTGTGAGTAATATTACCTATTGAGGGTTGCTGTCCATGGTCCAAAGCAAAAGGGAACTCACAATAAGGCAGGGGAATGCAGGGAGTCAGTCTGTAGTGACTTGCTTCTATGGTCTGTTGTTTTTTTATTGCAGGTCGGTTCTGCGCATGCTCCTGGGCCATTCTGTCTCTGCCGCCGTCGTGGAAGGAGCTCGTTCCTGCTGCTCCCGGGTGAAGGCCTTGCCTCTCGAGTTGGACTTCTGGCTCCGTCTTTGGAGGTCCTTGGAGGCCGAAGTTTATTTGGGTCGCCGTCTGGAGCGTCGTGGGTCTCGTTGCGCCGCCTGGACATCGATGCGGGTCCGCGAGGCTTGGGTGAAGGCCCTGGGGCTCCGGTCCGCTCTGGAGGCCGAAGTTTAGGTACGGGCCGGCGCCTATGCCCGTCGACAACCCCGGAGGTCTCGGCTGAGTCCTTTGGTGTGGTAAGTATTCATTTATTTCTCCCGGTTTTATGGCGTAGCTTAGGGGATGCATGGCGAGGTTTCCGGCGTAGAAGGTGGGGGGCTGTGCCCACGCCTCGGTATTTCTCTTCCATAGTTGGTCTTCGTGGCTGCCCTTATGCGTGTAGGACGTCACTTTATTTCCCCCTGCGGTATCGGTATCGGCATCGGAACTTATTATTTTTATTTTGGTTCCGAAAGCCGCGGTGATGGTCCGCATGGCCTTTTCTACTTCGAGTTCGGTAGGCGAACTTGATGTCACCTGTCCGGTATAGTTCTTGGCCTCGTGGTTGTATTCGTAGGCCTTGTGGTGGTAGGCCTCGTTTCCCGCCGGGTTTTTTAAATCTCGGGATCTGATTGGGGATTGGTCGGCCATCTTGGGTGATGTCACCATCCAAGATGGCCGTTGTGGGGAGCGCGCGAATCTTGGATCGGCTTCATCAGTGAGCGAGTGGTAGGGGTTTAAATCGCTTACCACGTTTTGGTCTCTGCACTCCGTTTTGTCATCTTTCTTCCCGGTCGCTGCCCCGCAGTCATCAAGGAGGTTGCGGAGTTCCGCGATGAGACTGGACTTGTTTGATGTCGATCCGGCTAGGCTTAGTAGCTTTTCTTTTAGCTCCTTTTCTTCGCGTAGCTCGGTCTCTGATTCATCCTCTCTTTCGTCTAGGCTTCTCTCTGTTATTCTTGAGTAGCCAGGGCTGGAGAGTCGTTCTTTATTCCTTTGCATTTCTGCTAGCTTGGCTTCAGCTGAGGCTAGCATTTCTTCCATCTTCTTTTTGGATGCACGGGTGTTTACTCTTTCGGTTTCTTCGTTCAGCTTGATATTTTCAGACATCCTTTTAGTTTGGTTTGGGCTATTTAGAACCATCCTCTGCTACCATATTTGTAGGAATGTTCTTGGATCGAGCCCAATGAAGGAGATACACAGGCATGTGTATAATCAAGTTTGTTTATTTACATAATGTTTCTCTCTTACAGGTTTGCAGCTAGAATGGAGCCCAGACCGCATGGATGACCCTTAAGTACTCCAGGGGCGGAGTCCAGGTGAGGAGGGGTCAGTGGGTGAAGGGATCCCTGGGTAGTTAACCCTTACAACACTAGGTTTGGAGGGCAGGCATTTATACTTAACACCCTTCTGAAATCTTACTAAGGAAACAGCAGTGACTAATGTATACACACACAATCACAAAGAGTGGTTTATAACCACTAATAAAAATGTCACTAAACTGACAAAGGACAGCACTGCAGGGATGAAAGACAAATTGAAAGTTAAAACCTGAGGAAATTACACAATACTTGCCTGATACTCAAAAGCTTATTTAGGTACCACATAACAACTAGCAGGCCTTGGGTGATCTCAACAAATTAAGCCGAACTGGATCACAGTTAACATTTGGATGGAGCAAATCTTATTGCCTATATTGGTAAACTGAAGAAAACATCTTAGGAAATGGCAAGCCAGTGGTGGGATTCAGCTGGTTCCTTTCGGGTCGCACGAACTGGTAGTGGCGACTGCGGGAGGCTCTGCCCACCTGCCCAGGCATAATGTGCAAATTACTGCACATGCACAGAAGGCTGTGTACATGCGCAGAGGTGGCACGTGCGAGTGAAGCATGCATGCATGCTCACATTTGCGAACTGGTAGTGAATCCCACCTCTGTGGCAAACCATTCCTGCACAGTTCCCAAACATACTAAATGGATGTGACTACGAAGCCACTAGGAAAGAAGTTCAATTTGAAAGAGACTTTACCTCTTTTAACTGCCTGTGGGCATTTTAGGAGCAAAAGTGCAGTTGAAAGGCTCTGTTCTTCATAAATCAAAATAATGAAGGGTTCAAAAATATCAGCAATACACTGTTGTAGACTTTCACTGCCATTATCTGTTGGACAGTGTTGGGCTTCAGAATTTAGAGACCACGATCAAACTCACAGATTTCCTGACATTTTGCTAGCAACTCTAGTGAAACATAAGGAAATATGATGCTTAGACTACAGTCACTAAATCCTGAATCCCAACACTTCCCAATATCAACAATTCTAGGCTAGAAGAACTAATGGTCTGATTCAAAAACAACTTTTTGGTGTACAGTATTCTTATCCTGGTGTGGAAGTATGTTGATGTGGAAGAAATTATCCCTCAGTTGCCTAGATTCTCTCCATTACCCTCAAAGGCTTATGTTTTGCAGACAGAAGACCAGTTATTTCTTTCTCAATTCCATATTAGAGTATAATTGGTCAACATTTATGGCATGGGTTGGGAGTATCTGTGCAATGGGATTAGCACACACACACCTTGCTCTAGTGGAAGGGACTTGCTGCAAACTCCATCCGTTAAAGCTGGCAAGGCTGAGGAGAAGAGCCTTTTCAGCTGTGGCTCCCACCCTGTGGAATATTCTACCATCAGAGGGAAGATCTGCTTTCTCCCTCCCTCCTGATCTTTCAGAAGGGCCTAGAAAGCCAGTTCTGCTGTTTCACTTGGGGCATCAATGAGGATGATCTTTGCTGGAGGGGATGGCTGGGGTTAAGAAAAAACCTCACACCTCTGTTCATCCACTTGGTCTTAGTTCTTAAATCATTCCTCTTAATATTAATTCTTTTCATGTCTATCTTTCTATCATCGGTAAGCTGCTCAGAATTATCTTATATGGGCAGCACATACATACATACATACATACATACATACATACATACATACAAAAACACTTAACTTGGGATGGGATGGAGCGAGAGCTGGAAACTTGCCCAGACCTTCCAGAGAGCTTGTATATATTTGGGTATGTGCCAAACATTTGAGCTGCAACACTGCAATCATCCAGTGGACATGAGTACAGAATTTGTTAGCAATCACATCCTATACATTTTTTCTTTGCATGCAAATCTCAGCAAGCTTACATTCTCCCCATAGTATTTCAAGTGGCTTAATGTCTCCCCACCATCTCATTATTTGTTCTGCTTTTCATTTCCGTTGTATGCTTTGCAGACCAGGCACGCCAAACAAATAGCAACTTGTTAGTTCCAATAATAACAGTCATCTACCTAATCATTGTCAATTCAGCTGCTGGTTGCTTTTGGGCATGTCCCCTCCACTCACCCACCCTTTTCTCTTTTACACTTTAATTTCAGGACTCAGTAGGCAAGATCACAGCAGTTAGTTAACAAAAGTATGCTCATAAAAACCACCCCTCGGATAGGTTCACAAAGGCAGTCCGCTTTTCAGTTTTATTGCAACTTGTGATCTGAAAACAGAGATTTTAAAGAGAAGCTTAGCAGATTTGCTATTTCTCTGATGTGACTGGAAGAATTTGTTAGGCTAACCATTTTGCTTAGTCTATGAATATTCCATCTAAGAACGTCATTCATCTTAACAGTAATAAAAGTTTTTGAGATGAAGAAGGAAGACCTTAATATCAGGGAAAAAATCAGCCCATACTCCTAAGGCAAGGGTTTTTTTTTTTGTGCCGTCATTATACTTCATTTACAAAATGCCATGAGGGATTCCAATGTCAGCCATTTCTGTATTTCTGATGCTTCTTCTATATTCTAACAACAGATACAAAACCCATTAAGGAAAAAAAGAAAGACTAGTTGCAAAATGTTTGACTGGCAGCCCTAGGTGCCTTCTGTGTGGGAAACCCCTCTGAGAAGGATAAGCAGCACAAATAAACATTAAATTGGCAGCTGTTCTAAAATAGCCTCTCAAATTTTCATCCCACTTTGCAGGCAGAGAAACTGTGAAGGTTCTTTCACCAAATTTCTTCAGAAGGAGGGCAAAATCTCCCATGGTTATTTAAAGCATGGAGTTCACCACAGGTGGTGCCAAGCTTTTCTAAGGAGTTCTATTTTGGTTTTGGTTTCTTTCTTCAGTGGCAGCAATGACAGCAGACATCTTAATAACACAACCACCATTTTTCATGTGCCAAATGCTATCTGGGCCATTGTGAGGAATATGTCTTATTAACTCCAACAAGTATGCTTGTTTGTCAAATTTCTAAGGCCCTGACTCCATAATGACTTCAGGCCGGGTATAATATTAAAAAGAGTTTGCAGCAGTATAATAAAAAGAAAGGAACAACAACTGTCCAGAGAGAACAATAAGACACACAATCTGAACACAATGCATTCCCATAAGAGGCTTCCAACATATGCTAGCCCAAGGCCATGGGGAAGAACTGTTCTCTATGGCCCATTTAAATGAGACCTGGGAGAATTCTCTTACAGAGGAGAAGCACTGCAACAAAGGAGGCCCATTTCCTGGTTCTCATCAGATGATATGATTTAATCAACAGGATTTGAAACATGCCAACTCTCTCTAATCATACAGGGCAAGCAGAAAGTACAAGAGACAGTCTCTCAACTACCACAAAAATGGCTGAAAGATTTTAATGTGGTTCTTTCCTTGGAGGAAAGGTCAATGACATTCAGAAAAAAAGGGTTCTTGGAAATTTCGATTCAGTTTTAACTAAAATCTCCTTTTGTGGCCCCTTAGCTTTGCTGTAACTCTATGGATAAGTCACTGACATAAGCCAGGGAGGATGCCTAATTCTTCTCATATTTTGTCTGTTTCTGGCCAATCACCTTGTAATTGCCTCGGCCTATATATGTTTCTTCTGACCTCTCCTAGGGAAATGTTCCGTGTACTTTGCCTCTTTAAACCTCAGCCTTACTACCTACTTCCAGTTTTAACAATTATGCATAAAATCAGGTCACAGAAACACCCATAGGATTACTCAATTAAGGTATTTACCATAGGAGCAGTCACGTAACTCCTAAAAAGCATTGCCATTCTCAAAATCAAACCCATAGAATAGAATAGAATAGAATAGAATAGAATAGAATAGAATAGAATAGAATAGAATAGAATAGAATAGAATAGAATAGAATAGAATAGAATAGAATAGAATTTAGAGGTCTTCTAGTCCAACCCCCTGCTCAGGCAAGAAACCCTATATCATTTCAGACAAATGACAATGACACGTTTGTCATCCTAAAAGAAAATCAAATTAAAAGCATGCTTCAACGCTTAATGCCACAAACCCAGAGCGTAAGTTCACCAAAGAGATGGAGAAAAAGAAAACTCTTGCTAATCTATCACCAAGCTAAATGAAGGCATGCTACTTCCCAAGTTCACAGAAAATTGAACATACTGCCATGTTTTAAATTTATGAGGCAACCTTCATCAACAAAGCAAAAAGATGCTGAGGTTAGAGCATCCATTGGGGTCCACTTTGATCTATCAATGGCTTTCAATAACACCGGTCATGGTATCCCTCTGAGCCAGCTCAGGGGAATAGGAGTAGGCACTGTATTATAGTAGTTCTCCTATTTCAGGGTTTGTTCCATTCAGTGTTGATAAGGAGTTCAGAGGTCGAATCAGAGGCTCTTTTCTTTGTGGAGTGCCTTAAGACTCTATTCTCTCTCCATTTCCGTTTAACATCTGCATGAAACTTCTAGGTCTTCTGTAATCATGGAGTACAATATCATCAGATGCTGATGACACCCAACTGCACATCTTTACCCTCAACCAATCGAGCAATGCCAGCAAGATCCTTTCCTGATGCCTGGGAAACTGTAGGGACATGAATGGGGAAATACAGGCTTCAGTTCAATCCTGGCAGGACTGAGTGGCTGTGGGTTTTAAGGCATCCAAATTCAGAGAGCGTCCATCTTTAACTCTGCCCTTGGGTGAATTTCTCCAATCAGAGCTAATATTTGGTTTGGCGGCCAATGTGGACTTTTATTGTGCCTGCTCAAAGAACAGGTTGCAGTTCTGGCTAGGGAGGCCTTTGCACAAGTTTGTCCTCTACATCAATTAAGCCCATTGCTGAACCAGGAGGTTCAATGACTTAGTGACCCATGACCCACTTCCTGCTTGGATTTCTTAACAAACTCTATTTAGGCTGTCCTTGAAGAGTGTTCAGAACCTGTAATTGACCCAAAATGCAATAAGCTCATATAACACTACAGCACTACTTCTGGTAAGCTTCTGGGTGCAATTGAAGGGTCTTGGGATCACCTACGAATGCTTACGTGCTATTTGTAGGACTACCTATCCCCCATGGTTTTAGTGGTTTCAATCTTTGTACACCATCTAGAGTCATTAAAAATCATTTAAATAAATACATGGTCATTTGCTATTTTTTCATAGCTACTTTTACAAAATTTTGGATGTTTGTCTAATGCCACTTCTGTATCCAATTGTGTGGAAGAGAATCAGGCTCATTGTTATAATCAGTACAAGCCACTTATAAGTTGCTTTTCTTCACTTGAGATTTTAGGATCATTTTATTAATCAGAAATTGATCCTTTGTGCCTCTACAATTTGAACAGTTACTCTTTTCTCCAGGTGGATACAATGAATTTTTGATTAAACAGTTCAGTATTGTAGTTGCTAACAAATTGAATATTGTTGGCAAGCAAATAATTGGACTGTAGTTGTTTACAGTCCTGTTCCTATCTCTTATTGTTATAAATGTTCTACTATTTGTCATCTGTTTTCAATATTCCCAGTTTATAATAGTTCATTAAATAGCCCAGCTTTTGTGACATCAAACATCAGACGTCAAAACTTGAGTATTTTTTCTTTCCTGGTGCAGTCCAATTCTTAAATTTCTTTGCTTACTTTTTAATCATTTCATGATGATGATAAAGATTTTTAATCAAATGATGATATGATGGTGATGATTATACATCCAAATGTTAACTAGGAAGAGATTATTACTTAAAGGGTGACCTCTTCCTGTCCACCAGATTCATCCTAGACATATTGTTGCTGAGATCTTGTTGGTAGTATGAACTTGAACAAACTCATAATATCTGAAATAGATCCAAAAATTCTACAAAGTTGCATTTACCCAGGGCAGACCAGATAACTCTAAGCCTTTCTGTTCCTATTTCTAATCTCTCTGAAGCTCAGGTCCTTATCTGCTTCTTTGGAACCCTGGCAAGCTTCAAAAGCTTAAAAGACGGTGCTGAGGCAGCAACTGCCACAAACAGAAAAATTTCCACTGTTCATTAAAACACCACTGAGGAGATTGGGAAAAGGAAAAATTGGACATATCTGCCCTCATATCGAAGTAATCCCTGCAATCATCAGTGGTCTCCCAATTATAAAGCCTTGCAAGAGGAAAAGAGATGTTGAAAGAAAATGCTACCATTCATTCCACTTCATTGCTTCTCAGTATTTCATTCCCAACATCCAAGTTAGCAAAGTTTTATGAACTGTCTTAGCTAGTTGAATGCCTTAATTACAGTTTTTATGTAGAAAAGTTCAATGAGTTAATCTCTTATACTTTTCCACATCCTCAACCTCAATAATCAATTCCAGCATATTCTTTATCCTCTCCATTAACCCCAAAAATCATCCTCTCAATCTGTTTTAAGATAACGACTAATAATCTTTATTGTGAGAATATTTCTTTCACTTGAAATTTCATCTCATTCTTCTTAAAACAAAAGGCGCTAGAACTTTAAAAAAAAAACTCCTCAGATTTTTAAAAAGTGTTTCTTAAAAATCCCTTCATACAGTTCTAAGTGCCCTGCACATTATATCTTGTCCTGATCAGGAATGGTTTGTAGACTTGTACGCATTTGTCTTTTGATTTGTTTTCATGCTAAATGATAGGGTGGAAGATCTCTGTTTTTCCAAATTCCAGTTTGAGGATTAAAGAGGATTTACACTATCCTAGCAGGGCTAAAGATCCTAGTCAGTCATTTCTGGAGTTCATATCCAGCCCTCAGAGCAGATCAAATAGTCTCTTCATGACTACATTCATGACAGCTTCCTTTGCTGGCTGGGGAATTATTGGAGTTGAAGTCAACATATGGAAATTTCTGGAAGTTGAAATCCACAGATTGACAAAATTGAGAAACTCTGGTTTAGGTCATCTTTTTCTCCACATTCTGCTGATGTAAAAGGATTCTGTGACTCTTTAATATCCAAAATTTTTAACTCTTCTCAAAGTGACACTTTTTAATGCTGCTTTTTGAAGCCCTCAGATTAATATCTATAATTCACTAGCTATTTGAAGCAACACTGAAAATTTGCCATCAATAAATAAGTTGGACACAGTTCTAGGCTATTATTCATCTCAGAAGTGAAAGCAAGGGCACTCTGAAAAGGATGTCAAATAAAGAATCTTATCAAACCGTTATGAAAAAAGTGGCAATTTAGATATTTGGATGCCAAACCATAGCATAGACGCCATTTGGGTTTATTAAAAGCAGCTCTTCTATTCACTGTATCCCTCCATATGCCTTGATCATAGCCATAGTTCCATTGTCAAGGTCCTCTCACTAGAGTGTCCCTCTATTCCGTTCTCAAGCATTGTTACAAGTCATAGGGAAAGGGTGGGTTGCCTTATCAAAAGATGAGTGCAGAGGATAGTATTAGTGGCAGGCATTTCAGTACTTTTCCTATAAGATGTATATTTTCTTGCATTACTGTGAGGTATTGTGGATAATAAGTATGACAGCTAATTTTCAACTGGTAAAGAGGATCCATAGCAGTAACAGCTCAGGAAGAAGGCTCTCAATGGTTATTTGTATATTTTTAAGAGCTTCAGAAACACAGAGGACATAATGCTGATTTGAGCCACCCCATCGCCATGTAGAATTTACATCAAGTGAATTTTTTTGTTCACTAAAATCAATGGCCCAATAAATAAATATGTGGAAAAGTCCAAGTAGTAAAATAACTATTGGAAATATGATATTTTACATACTGATCCATACTTTGGATTCTCCATCATGTAAGAGCTATGGGACAATTGCCCCCATCGATCTTCCTTAAAATAGAAATTAAGGGACTCATTCTACATCTGCTTTTTTGGGAAAAGAAAAGACAGAGCTATACAATTGAATGGCTTGGATGCAGCTCAATAGCTCTATCGATTTTCTCCAAAAGGCCTGGGAATTCTCAAAGCTCATTGTGGCCTATCATTCTTGGATTAAGCTCAATAAGTGAGCAGTTGTGCAGCTAGATCAAGAAAAACATCCCTGTTTATACAAATAATAGGGGGGGGGGAATATAAATAAATAAAAGTTTAAGTTTTCAAGCATGTGATCATTCTGGGTAACCAGGTCCCAGAAAGGTCTTTCTTGATCACAGCTTTTAAGATTACAGTATGTGAAAGGGATGAAAAATTATTTCAATGAAAAATAGGCATATAAATGCTAAGGGGATAGAAAAGTTACTTGGAGATTTATACTTCCTTTTATTCACAAGGTCCAAGCCATATAAATAATGCACTCAGCAGGCCTACAATAACCTTTCCTTTGACAGCTCATTTTTAAAAATATACTGATCCTCCCCTTCTAATGTCTCTTTAAAAAGCTCTTCTGAGAATCTAGCACTTTTGTCATCCCTGGTGCAAATTCCTTGAAGAAAGAATGGCATTTATCACAGATAATGCTGCCCACAGTATATAAACAGCAATTGCAAGAACAAGCCAACACAGAAGAGATTGAGAGCTTGTGTATGCAATCTCATTTTTAACAGATTTATAAACTACTAACTGCATTTGACTATCACATTTTGTTTATTTGCTTGTCAGGAGTTCAAGGTGGAACCATTCAAATATAATCAGTAGCTGGGCTTCTAGGGTGATTTTCAACATTCATGACAAACATATTCAAGTTTCATCAGTGTGGCCACTCTCTTTTACTTATTCCTTCTTTGTCCTTAACTCCATCTGTAATCACTGCTATGAGGGCTATGATGGCCAACAGGTTTTCCCAAGGATGGCTTGACCTTTTGTTTTGCACAATGATACCATCAATTCTAGTGATGACAATTCCATGAATCAGGAGGGCAGAGAGAATCAAGACGATGGCACCTTGAAAAAGTTATAGAAAGCAACAGAAAAAAATATAAAAGCAAGAACTTTCAACAAAGCAAGTATTTTGTCAGGCATTCTCAGTTCCTGAATCTGAGGAACATCTAAAGATCAGAAAATAATTGGTGTTACCAAATGCTTCAGTAAATGAATCAAAATTTTGGATCAGCCCTATTAATGGTATAGTATCATTCATCTTTTTTTTTTTGTAGAAAGAGAAAGTGAGTGACGTAGCAAAAGAGAGACATTTGGCTAACAATTACAACAAGTAAATGGATCTCTGTACTTTAATAAAATGTTCACTTCAGATATGAAAATGTAGAAAGGTGGAGGGGAATATGTTGTCTGTTGTGGGGAACGTTGATAAAAATATGCCAAAATAGCTGTATATAAGAGCACTGCTGCTTACTTTCTATTAGGAAAGGACCATTGGTTGTGTTAAGAATCCAGGAAGAATGGGGCATTTAAGAACTGTGTGCTAGAACAAAAATAAATGCTAATTATTATTTTTTTAATTTGATTTATATGCCGCCCTTCTCCGGAGACTCAGGGCGGCTTACAATGTGCTAAGCAATAGCCTTCATACTTTTTGTATATTTTATACAAAGTCAGCTTATTGCCCCCACAAACTGGGTCCTCATTTAACCTACCTTAGAAAGGATGGAAGGCTGAGTCAACCTTGAGCCTTGGTGAGATTCAAACCTGCAATAATTGCAGGCAGCTGTGTTAATAACAGGGTGCTTTAGACCACTGTACTATCCAAGGCTCTTTTGAATGTGGATTGAATGAATGTGGATTGAATACTAAAGTGAGTGAACAATAGAAAGTAGTACATTGAAATGGTTTTTTATATGGAGAGAATGAACAAATATTAAATTGCAAAACAATAAATGAAGCCAGAATGAATGAATCAGAGGTAGGAAAAGACCAAAAAAAAGTAATGCTTCATATGAAAACAAAATGAGGGAGACAGGCAGGCAGGCAGGCAGAGAGAGAGAGGTGTAAAGACATGCAATATGAAGTAGTGTTCAGACGTGGTGGAAACAGAAATCTTTTCCAAGATGAATGGAGTATTTATTTTATTTTTTTTAGTCAAATTTGTATGCCATTCATCTCATGATGCAAAGTGACATTGAGAGGCTGAGTATGCAGTATGGAATACTGGTTATAATATTGGTTATCTCCCAAAGAGGATACTGTCACAGGTATGCATGTATGTATTTAACTGATCACCAACTGATCACAGTGTCTATGGAAATTCTCAGTCATCTAGGTCATGATTGTCCCAAAGGTGGTTTTTCAAAAGGCAACTGGACTTTCTTGTTTTTTCCTTGAACATGTTTCGCTTCTCATCCAAGACGCTTCTTCACTGAAGAATTGAAGTACTGAAGAAGTAGTGAAGAAGCGTCTTGGATGAGAAGCTACATGTCTTTGAGGAAAAAACAAGAAAGTCCTGTTGTCTTTTGAAAAACCACCTTTGGGACAACCAATCACAGTGCTGGTACATTTTCTGAAAGATGGTACTCATTGCCTTCTTTCCACTGAGGTTGCCATATTTTTCTCCCAACAATTCCTTAGATTAGGGTTGCTATATCTCAGTTGCAAAACACAAAATGATGAGAGATGACAGCCCTACTCTAGAATGACACTTTCCTGGTATTCTTAAAGAAATATTACAGATTACTAGAAAGTGTAATGAGCTTTGCTGATGCAAATGATAAAGTGAAGGTAGAACATGCTCAGGGGAGAAAATGTTCCCATGTTACACATTAAGCCTTGACACCCACAAATAAATAACACTGTACTCTCTGAGACACGAAAATTCTGGCCCAGGAAACTCTGAAAGGATTTGTGAAAGTAAGTGTGATTTTTATCTCATTTCATTTAAGCACCAGCTTGAATATTATTATTAATACTAGTTAATAGCTGTGCTCGTATGTTATGCTTACACACATTGCTGAATTAACCCATTTTCTTGGTTTCCATGAACTAATCAAACAAGTACAGTTTCCATAATACAAGCAGCCAAGACACATCAACACAATTCCCCAACCAAAATCAAATTTTAAGTTTTTTGCTCAGTCCTCATCTCTCCTGGTTAAGTCTAAACACAGTTCATTAGTAGAAAACTTCTGTTACCTGATGCATCAAACTAATCCAGCCTGTCCATAGGCAGCAATCACTTTAGAACTTCAGCATTCCCAAAAAAGAAAAGAGGGATTTAAATGCCTTTAATAAATAAAATGTCAGTGTAGAGCCGCCCTCAAGTATTTGGGGGTAGATCAGAAACCAAGGACAACAACAACAAAAAATCCTCTCCTTCTGTGTTATTTTATTTCCACTATTCTTCAGTCACTCCTTATGACTTAAATGTCTCTAAATCCCAAGGGATAATCCTATCAAAATTGCATCTGCCTCCCATTCTCTCCCAGCCTCTCAATTCTAGTTTTAAATCAATATTTCTTCCCTATCTCATGCCATTCTTGTCCTAAATACAGAACAACACATGCCAAGAGCCTCAACATGAGTAATGATTGCACATTTATGGTTGTTGGTTTTTTTTGACAATAATCAAGGGAATCAGTTAGTCATCAGGATGACTTCATGGCACAGAAAATCTTCCTGAAACACTACCATTTATTCTTTCAAGTGTCTGTGATTACCTCATCTTATTCTGGCCTGCAGAATTTGGGAAATAATTACAAATTAACTTCAGAGCCGGTATTCCAGCTAGAATAATCCTGACCTACATGATTTCCCCCAGAGAAGTAACTCATGGTTCTCCACTTTCAGGAGAGGCTTTTCACAGGCAGCACTGGCCTTTTAGAGAAGCTTCCTGGTTGAAATTAGATTGGCTCCCTCCCTAACTGTAGTTTAAAAACAACTCTTTCATCAAGCATTTTGGAATTAGTGCTGTTTCTTCTTTTCTAGTGTTGTTTTTCAACTATGCTTTATTTGTAGATTTTTACAGGAGATATTTTAATTGCATATGCCTATTGCCTATGTCTATGAACTGGTGAGAGTCCTTAATTGGATTACAGTGGGATGTAAGTTTAAATAAGTAAATAAATAGTTCAAAAGCAAGGGAATTAGGCACTAGAGAAAATTTATGCTTAAACAAACCTGTGTGCTTCATTCAGTTCAGTCTGATCCAGTTCAATTGTCTCTCCAAACGGTCAATTCCTCTACCCGCAATAAAATACCTTATGCCACCAGATTTCAAATTTTGGCTTAGACAATTTAGAACTATGCCGACTTCAGTCTGACCTAAGTGTAGTACATAAAATTATCTGCCACAATGTCCTACCTGTCAATGACTACTTCAGCTTCAACCATAACAATACATGAGCAAATAATAGATACAAACTCAAGGTAAGCTACTCCAAACTCAATTGCAGAAAATATGACTTCAGTAACAGAGTGGTCAATGCCTGGAATGCACTACCTGATTCTGTGGTTTCTCCCCCAAACCCCCACAACTTTAATGTTAGACTGTCTACTGTTGACCTCACCCCATTCCTAAGAGTCTGTAAGGGGAGTGCATAAGTGCACCAGTGTGTCTACCATCCCTGTCCTAATATTCCTTTTTACTCTTACTCTTTTCATGTATTTAAATTATGTTTATACTTTTATCTGTTATCTTATATATGCTTGACAAATAAATAAATATTTTGTTTAAAAAAAATTCTAACTTCTCTGTCTTACAGACTTTTTGACCCAAAGCAGCAGGAACTGAACCAGAAACTCATGGTTGCAGTGTAGTCTCTCAAATAAACTTTTCCAACTTTCATTATAATAAGTCTTCCCAAGACAAAAACTGAATACACACGAGAGAGAGGGAGAGAGAGAGAGAGAGAGAGAGAGAAAAGGATGGGCTCCTGCATGAGTCCGAAAGCTTGGAAGACTAAACTTCCGACTCAGATTGGATCCTGCAAAAATTGAATAAAACGTAAAAATACGTTTTGATTGTTGCAGAGTCAGCAAATACAGGGGCAAAAATAAACCTATGAAATATTTGCTGAAGTTTAAAGAGATAAAGTTGGAGGAAACTTTGGAGGTGTTTCAGGTTACTAGATGCAGGAAATCTATCCTCAAGCCTTTGCTTGGAGATTTCTAACCAGGAAGATCCATCAACTTGTATAATAAAATCATTGTCAAACTGTTTCTATCATCAAGATTGTTCATCTAATATTTAAGTGAAATCTATCTCCTATAACGCGTTTCTTAGAGCTAGATAATTTTTATGCCAACAATTTATAGCGTCATCCAACCATTGCAGCAGTAATATACAGTAATGTGGATAGGCTTTATATGGCACATTATATTGGCTAAATAATGCTATAAATCAATAGCACAGAACTCCTGCTGTCAGAGCCAACAAAAATCAAGTGCTTTGTCCTCATCTTTTTGTAGCCCTTTGTCATCTCCCCTGCCCCTCTAGTTCTCTGTTTCAGATTAGACATATCTAGTTCCTTCAAATATTTATCACAGAATAAGTTTTTCACCCTGTTGACTGACCTCATTGCTACTTTCTATCATTTTGTTAGGATTATAGAGATTAAATTCCTCTATAGCCTTCTTAAAATATGGTATCCACACTTAACAAATATACTAACTGTAGCGTTCTCTGCCTGCTGCCGGCAGCAACCAGGAAGTGTCTCTGATTGGTTGCAAAGTGACAGCTCTTTTGGCGGGAAGCATAAGCGTTAACCAGTTGAAGCATGTTTTCTTTAACTTTTGTAGATATTTCAACAGCCAATGCATCTTATGGTGATGAGATGATATATGTACCATAACAATATCCTGCCAATCTTTTATGGGGAAATGTGGTAGAACACTGACCCACCATGTTATGCATCAGTAGCTTCTACTAAGCCGATTTTAGCTCTGAGTTATCCATGCCTGATATTCTTTCAGTCTATGAAATACTTTGCATATTCTACTGATAAAGGTAAATTTATTTATTTATTTTATTTTTATTTATTTATTTGTCAAGAACGTATTAGGTAATTTATATAAGTATAAGCATGAATTGAATACATAAAATAGATACAAATAGAGGAAATGTTAGAACAGGGACAGTAGGCACGCAGGTGCTCTTATGCACGCCCCTTACAGATCTCTTAGGAATGGGGTCAGGTCAACAGTAGTTGATAATAAATAACTTATTTATTATTATAAATAATAATGTATTATTGTAAATAATAATTTATTTATTGTTTAGTTGATAATAAATAATTTATTGTTATAACTAAATAAAAATACCCCTGAATAGAATCGATTTGAATTTTCAAAGCAATAGCATTTAATGGAACACCTGGCCACATCTCAGACTTTAGCAAACAGGGTGCAATAACATTTAGTGTCTTATTTACAGGACACTGTAAATATGTTTTACAATAAAGGATCTCCTTTAGATCCTGTAACATCAAAGGAAGGCATTATGTTCCCCACATTCTTTGTTTTCCAACTCCCACACCTGGAATGGGATTTACACTGACTGTGAAAAAAGCCAAATTCAGTATATATGTAACAGATCTATACAGCAGTCGTCCTATTTCCTAGAACTATAAGTCACATTTTAAAATGAACAGTATATGGAATGCAGTGCAGGGGCACATTTCTTACAAAGAGTTCTAGTTAAAGCCTAGGGAGTCCTATGTCTCAGGCAAGAGAGGTTGAAGGTACAAATGAGACATGGAAACAGATGTGATTGAATGGCTCACTAAAGGGTTTAGCACAGTGAACCTTGGTCAGAAAAATGTAATTCAAATGCATCAGACAGCTCTGCCAGGTGTATCATAATTTTATTTTGTTCTCATCGCCATTATCTTAGATAGCCATATGTGCAAGACCAGGTGGCAATGAAAGCCAGCCAGCTAGGAGAATAATGTGAAGGGTGGTGAATAAAACCAGTATGCATCACCTGGCTCCCATCTCTACACCTTCTTTGGTGGTCCCATGGTACCCAAAATTGACACAAGTTAATAACCAAGTAGCATAATTTAGTTATTTACCCTGTTTTCCCAAAAATAAGACATCCCCTGATAATAAACCCAATCAGGCTTTTGAGCGCATGCACTAAAATAAGCCTCCCCCCCCCAAAAAAATAAGCCCACCCCAAAAATATTTAAACGCAGAGCTGGAAATCAGGTAAGATGGAAAGAGGAACCCCATCTTGCTCCACGCATCCCAAAATAATAAGACCTTCCCAAAAATAAGGCCATGTGCTTATTTTGGGGTTCAAAAAAATATAAGAGTTTTATTTTCGGGAAAACATGGTTGTTTCCATTCTTGATTGAAATTTCAAGAGTCTTCTGAAGCTTTCTTTTTCTGTGGGACTTAAATACACCGGAGCTACACTTTCTCTATGAAAATGGTGTGCATCTCTTTCTGAATCCAGAGAAAACAGATCTCCACTTGAGCTTTGGTCAACTGGCTAGGAAAGACCCAATATGTGACAGAAATGGGCAAAGGCTTCCTATTCCTATGAGCATTTAGGAAGCATTTGTTCAATAAGGCAAACCCAAAGAAATAAATATGACTGGAACATAATCTACCAGAATCACTCACATCTGGTTCTTTGTGCAAATATAAGTAGTGGTCCAAAATGAATAAACAGCACAGACTAACAACCCACTTTACAACTCGAGATCCACACAGGAAGCCTAAATTGCTTGAATGGCTGTTTGGAGCAATAAACTTAAGTGCAACTTTTCTTCTTTGCTTTTTCTCTACAAAGGTTATTACAGACCAAAAGTTCAAAGCTCTGCCCTCAAGATTATTAAGCCAGCATTGACGTAGGGTGGAAGGCCTTTATTATAGGCGTCAACCGCCTGCCAGAAACTTCCCATGTCACAAATTATGTTTCTTTACAGCAAGGAGCTCAGGAGCAGCTAACCAGCAGGCAGCACCAAAATGCCAGCTTTAATTAGGACCCCAATTTTCCAACACATGTCTTAATTTATTCAGAATAAGTAATGTTCTTTACCATTTGGAGAGAGAGAGAGAGAGAAAGAGAGAGAGGCATACTCTTGGCAGACTGCTGAGCTGAGCAAAATAAAGTTTTACTCTATTCCCAAGAGGCTTGGAAATACTGGCATCTTTAAAAGAAACTGTCTGTGGGTGGCAGGTCTAAGAATCATGCCTTTAATGGAAGAGGCAAGGCTGAGGCAGCTGGCCCTGAGTTTCATTAAAGAGATTCCATGCACATTCCAGATTCTCTCCGATTATTCTTATAAATTGTTAAATCTGCCACTGAAGACATGCCGGTTCCATAGTTTCACAAGCTTTTTTCAGGTTATTGCTCAAAATAAATAAACTCTTTTATGGTTGTGTATCTGTTGATGTTTTTAACTTGTAAGCTGCCCAGCTTGGTTAGTGGGCAGTGATATAAATAGTTGGCCTACTATATCTCAAGACTGTCTTGGTTCTGGGCAAAATTTAAACCAAATCCTGTTTAAATTATATTTTTTTTGTTTAAGATTGAAGAACTTTAGCAATTTCTCTCTTGGAGAGTTTATTGAAGACTTTTTAATATCTGTATTTAATACATTATTGATTTTGTGAATTATTGTTTTGTGAATTATTGTTAATTAACCATACATTATTTTATGAATTGTTGACAAATGATAATCAGGATACAGATTCAAAATCCCCCTTAGTCTTGGAACTAAATGGGTGTTTTGTATCAATATGTTAAATCTGTATATTGGAAATATAGATATATACTGTACATCATATATACAATCATTTCAATACTTTTAATATTAATTAATGAAGAATAACCATGCAAAGTTACATCATAAACATATACATGCATTTGTTCTGTGAGAAGATTTCTTCCCCAAACATCCTGCATAAAAATGCTCGAGCCCAGGTAAGAACAGTTTTGACCAGCTAGAGAAAAATGATGGTCCTGCCAACTCAGCAGGTCAGTAAGAGTTTACCTCAGGATATTTCTTCAAGGCTATCCAGTGCCTTGCTACTGCCTGCATAATTCGCTTGCTTCATATTTTCCCCTTTATTAACCAAGCTCCCTCCACGCATTTTGCATCATTTTGTTGCTGATGCCACTTGTTTTGATCTATTACTAAATGATATTACTGTTTTTTCCAATTAAGAAACACCACTGGGGTGATTATCTTTTCCTCTTGGTCTTCTACATTTAATTTCCAACTTAATCTATTAAGTTTCTATGGCAGCAATGGGCTAGTTTTAAAAACCATGAAAAATAGGAGACTACAGTGTTCCAATAACAGTGATGAAATAATGGTTGGGGTGGAAAAGAGAAACAGATCAGCAATTTGTGAAATATTGTGGCCCTGCCAAGTTTAGTGGCAATGTGGAAGACCATTGTTATTTCAAAAAATTTAGTGATATTTTGATTTCTCCTTCATATTAAGAAAAGTCTAGAAGTCTAGAGCTCATTCTGAGCTAACCTGTTTGGGTTTTATTTACTCTTATTTATTGACTAAAGGAGGAAGGATTGTCCTATAACTGTAAAGCTGTCCAAGAGCAGGAGTACTTCATGTGCTCTAGTATTGCTCTGTTTCCATTCATTGACAGCCATGAAAAAGGCAGCTGCAGAAGGACTCATGGTGTGGCATCCATCTTCCATATTAAGCCAGTTAGTTAAAGCAGTGGGGGTTTTTTTAACCTTGGTAACTTTAAGATATGTGAACTTCAACCTCCATTCTGGCTGAGAAATTCTGGGAGTTGAAGTATATATATCTTAAAGTTACTAATGTTGAAAAACTTTGAGAGACTTTCTGAAACACCATCCCTTTGGCAGCTTTTTTTAAAAAGCTGTAATACTTACAGCTTTTAAAAGCTGTAAGTATTATCTCTTGACAGTGCTCAGTAACTGCAAGGAGCCATTGCTAGGATACATACTTTAAATAGAGAAAGACAGAAGTTTAAACTCTGCTGGCTCAAGATGAACATTGTCTACAAAGCGGAAGGAATAGGTCAGCCAGTTCTGTGGCCCAAGAAGTTGAGCGAAGCTTTTGGAAAAGTTCCTAACTCTTTGTATTCTTTATCAGTATTTTTAATGATTGTAAAGACAAGAAAAATGTCAAGAAAAACAAAAGCACACATGGGAGCAATCGCAAAGAGATGTGTCCATAAAGATATCTGAGGGGGAAGGGAGAAACCAACAGATATGCACTAAAAAGGAAACCAGATACTAGAAAGCATTTCTTTCAGTTTCCCAATCAAATGATTCATTTTGCAAGAAGAGCAGAAGACACATCCTTGTTCTCGTTCTTATCAGGAGAGATTGGTAGCCCACATCCATGTGGCTGGAATTTTTATACTAGCTTCTCATAACAATGAAATAAATAACGCTTGTTGGGTTGTACTTTCATGCTCAAACAATACCATTAGATAATAGCAAACAAATACAAATATGACTAGTAACACAGCCTATAGTGTGTTGTTAGTCTTGTTAAAACGCAAGCAACTTTCTTAAAAGTAGCATGTGTAAAACTCCCTATGCTCTAAAGCAGTGATGGCTAACCTTTTTGCCGTTGCATGCCAAAAGTGGGGGGGAGTGCGAGGGGGTCTTGCATGTGCTTGCCCACACCCATAATTTAATGCCCCCCTGTGCCCCACACCCACCCCACACATGCACACGTGACACACACACACACACGACAGCAAAAAGGCATGCGGTGGGCCCGGTAGGCCCGTTTTTCGCCCTCCCCAGGCTCCAGAGGCTTTCTTGGAGCCTGGGGAGAGTGAAAATGGCCTAACCACCCACCACCACCCTCCCACCCCGAGGCCCTCTGGAGGCCAGAAATGGCCCGTTTCCTGACTTCCGATGGGCATGGAAGGCCTGAAAATCAGTTGGCTAGCATGCACATGCGCGCTGGAGCTGAGCTAGGGCAATGCTTACATGCCCACAGATATGGCTCTGGTGCCACCTGTGGCACATGTGCCATACGTTCTCCATCACAGCTCTAAAGGAAGGAAAGATTTTTGAAGAAAAAAAAAGGCTTTCACGAAATCCAGTCTATGGATCTCCATAGCTAATACAATATATTTTCATTTTTCCGATTATTATGCTGTTGTTAAAAGTCCCAAAAGTGCTTTTCAAAAGTCAGCTGGACTTTCTTAGTTTTTAGCTTCTCATCCAAGGAGCTTCAGTCTATTAAAGCACTTTGGAACAACCATGACCTGAATGATTGAGAATCTCCATACACAGTTGTTGTTAAATGCTTTTGAAACCATCATAGATACCAATTCAGTGATACCTATGGGTAACATGGTCCATGTGAATGATCATGGTAGAGGCTCATACAATTAAATAAAATAAATTGACCTTTTTTAATGGCCAAAAAATTAAGAAGTCACTAAACCTGACAAGACTTTGGTCTTCCCGTTTGACCTAGTAGTAGCAATTTATTTTGTATGTTGCCATTTTATATAGCAAAGTCTCTTTGCAGTTTACAAAAAAACAAAAGAAAACCAGAAAATGATAGTTAATACAGTTAAATAACAATTAAAATAATAAAAAATATATAAAAGCAGATCAATAATACTAGAGGAGGGACAGTCTTGGATTTCCTGACCTAAAGCAGGGGTGAAATCCAGCAGGTTCTGACAGGTTCTGAAGAACTTGTTAAGGATATTGATGTTGTTTTACCAACCAGCAGAGTAACTGCAC
>WNWU01000001.1:71417565-71557347 GCA_012654045.1 Ptyas mucosa | reverse complement strand
CTGGACAACTGGTTCTAACATTATATACATCATATAGAATCCTAACAGAACTGGTAGCGGAAATTTTGAGCAGTTCGGAAAACCGGCAAATACCACAACTGGCTGGTCCCAGAGTGGGGTGGGAATGGAGATTTTGCAATATCCTTCCCCCAGGAGTGGTGAGGGAATGGAGATTCCCCTGCCTTGACCACCAAGCCACGCCCACCAAGTTCACACCACGCCCACCAAGAACCAGTAGTAAAAAAAATTGAATTTCACCACTGACCTAAAGTTTCCTTACTCAAAGATATGAACGAAAATTGAAGTACGTTTCTACCACTGATTTGATATAAGGGCTTATTTTAAAATTTTTCTGATTTAATTTCATTTTCATTTTGAACATAGCAAATCATAAGGCCTTGGGAAAAGAAGACCATTGTCCACAATATGTCATCTCTCCCTCATTTAACAATGCCTAGTGAATTATTTTCTGGTTTCAATATTTCATTATAAGCCTTCTTCATAATGGATTTGTAAAGTGAAGTATAATTTGATAAGTACATGAATTTATTAATCTTTTTTTCCAACTCCAAACTGGAAACTCGTTTATAATATATTATCTGGGAACATGCAGTAATTTTAAAAACTATTTTGTTTTTCAATTGAAATCTTAATCATATATATAGGGAAAATAGATGGCATTTTTAAGATGAGAGTGTACTTACTTCAACAATCAAATTATGTGTCGGCTAGACATACAAAATCTGTAATTAATGTCTTCTCAAGATACATTTGCTAGAGTTAGAATTTGGATCACTAAATACAAACTGAAACTTATTTTGTTTATTGAGAGAGAAAGCAAGGACTCAATATTCCCACTTAAATATGATGAAACATAACCCATATATGGGTTTGCTTGTATTTGCTGTAAAGATGATCAGAAGTCACTTCTTCAATTGTTCTTTTTTCCCCTCTTTTCTTTCTTCCCCCTTCTTCCTTTTTTTCTTTCTACTTTACTTGTCTTTTAAATTATTGTTTGTATATCTTTTACTATTGTTAAAATCTTTAATAAAATACTTAATATTTTAAAGTGTTTAATAAAGAGTATTGGGGAAAAAGCATCCCATGCAAGACAATTAAGGGACTTCATTTTTCTGCTAAAAACAATGGATATGTAAATAAACAATGTGCCCTTTCTGCTACAAAATTAGGTTATCAATTAAGGCTATTGCAGAAAGAGTCAAATTAGTTTGATTAGACTTAGTTATTTAAATTCAGAAACAGATGCCTTTTTGTGAGTTTTGTACAGATTAAAAACAGAGTTCACATACAAAGATGGGATTACACACACTTAAGACAATACCTGGCAGTTTGGTTCTAACAGATGGCCTTCACAATTAGTGGGATAAGGCTTTGCCTTTTTTGTTCTTAGATGCTATTTAAATTCTCCCTGGGTTTTAGGTTTTAGATTTGATTGCACATACTTGTAATGGGCATTCCCAACCATATAACACTTAGCTACCCCTAGGATACAACCAGTGCCTTTGGCTAGTGAAATATATACAACTCCCAGTTGCCTATTAGCGGCTGAGACTGGTTTAGTATGCATTTTACCAAGTGAAAGATGAACCAAGGCTCAACCAGAAAGCACTACTCTTCTCTGCTAAAAGATCAATTGAATCTAATGAGGGTGGGGAGATTTCACCAACTTCTCTCAGTAGTAGACAATTCAAAGTCCAATGGCAGAAGCGTAGAACCATAGAAGTATTTTTTTGAGGGAGATTTCCTTGAAGTTAATATAAGAATCAAGTTATGATCTATTGTTCAATGGCCATTCAAAGTTATGATGATAGACTTAGAGAAGACTTAGACTTGGAATAACTTTATTGTCACTCTCAATCTACACAAATCGGCATATATTAAAATGAAATTTTGTTGCATACAGCTCTCAAAGGGTCTCCACCTCTAATATGCACTACATAAACATGAGTGAGTGAGTGAATGAGTGAGTGAGTGAGTGAATGAATGAATGAATGAATAAATAAATAAATAAATAAATAAAATAAAATAAAATAAAATAAATAAATAAATAAATAAATAAATAAATAAATAAATAAATAAATAAATAAATAAATAAATAGGCATATACCCACATATATGACATGGAGAAACAACACAGTTTAGTTTGGATGTATGCATGTACATAGTGAGAGAAACAAATCTTGCGAGTTTACCAGACGAATGGCATAGGGAACACAGCTGTTACAGAATCTGGAAGTCCTGCTAGAGATACTTTGAAACCTCCTCCCAGAAGGGAGCAACAGAAACAGACCGTGAAGTGGATGTGTGGGGTCTCTAACAATGCTTTGAGCTCTAAGCACATAGTGCTTATAAGCAGTATCCTGAATGACAGGAAGTGAGCTTCCTATAATCTTCTCGGCTGTCCTTACCACTCTCTGAATGGACTTTCTCTCTGAGGCACTGCAGCCACCAAACCAAACAGTGATGCAGTTTGTTAAAATGCTCTCAATCTCTGTAAAAAGTGGCACTTACAATGGGTCTTCTGAGTTCCAGCTGTTTCAGCATCCCTGCAATGATTTGCTCAGGAGTCCAAATGGGAACTAAAGTGTGAGTTACCATGAACAAGGCCTCCCATTCCAGGAATGGGTGCAAAAGCTCCCTTGACCAGAGTTGCCACCTGCCCTTTTATCAGGACTCAAGACTCCAGGATGACATACAAATTGCACTGTAATTATCTCTGGAGAAATTCACCCCTATGTAGAGTTAAAGGTGGAAACTCCCTGGAGCTGGGAGGCCTTAAAACACACAGCCACTCAGACTTGCTAGGGTTGATCTGAAGCCTGTTCTCCCCCATCCAAATCTTCACCAACTCCAGGGATTAGAAAACATTTCTTAGTCTGCCCAGGGTGGCCATGTACATCTAAGTATCATCAATATACTGTTGATATGGTACCTCAGTGGCTTCAGGTAGATGTAAAATAGGCAGAGAGGTTGATGTGCAACTAGGATGCTTCTGTTCCAGCAGAAGCTGAGAATCCAGGAAAAAAATGAAGATTGCACACCAGCTTTTTCTGCAGAAGCAGTGTGTGTTTGTGTGTGTGTGTGTGTGTGTTTTGAGCCCTGAGATATCTCATGCTGAAATGTCCGTGGGTTTGACATCTCCCCCATTGTGCACACTAGCTACATAAGAAGAAGGTACATAGGAAGAACTGCCCACACAGGAAGAAGGTAGATCAGGAGTGTCAAACTCAAGGCCCACTGTGACCTGGACTGTGATCTGGACTGTGGGCCCAGCCTGGAAATAGCAAAGAACTGGCCCACAGTGCCTCTGCTAGCAAAAATGAGGCACTGGGGGTGTGCACAGCCCCCCCCCGCCCTGTTTTGGCTGGCAGTGTTGCAAGAGGCCATCCAGGCTGAAAATGGGGCACAGGGAGGCCCACACTCCATTTTGGGCAGCAGAATGCTGCAGGAGGCATCCATCCCATCTGCCATCTGTCCCGTCTCCCCCTCCCTCCGCCTCCGCCCGGCTCATGGAGGACAACTATAATGCTTATCCGGCCCTCGAAGAAATCCAGTTTGACACCCCTGAGCTAGATGAATTTTAAAAAGAGCATTCAGAATTCCCAATTATTACATCTGATCCAGAAGGACACAATTGTCCGTGGTACTGAAGGCTGTTTAGAGATCTAGCAAGATTAATAAATCAATTTGCCCCTCTCTCACTGTAGGCCATTAGTGATAATGATCAGTGCTATATTCATTTCAAGCCCAGGCTCAAATCCTGACTGGAAGGGTCCAGATAATCCATTTATTCAAACTTCTTTGAAGGTGATGGTCCATCTCCTTCTCAATAACCTTAAGTTCCATTTGAGAGATTTGAGACTAGGTGATAAATATAGAATTGACCCCTAAGCAGCCATGCTATGGTTTTCATTAAGTTGCAAAAAATAAGACTTTGTCAATCCTGAGCTCGGTCCTTATTCCTGTAAACCATCATGTATGTTTTGTAACATAATTAGAGAATTAAGAGAATGGAGTTGGGAAAGCAGTTTTTTTTAATAATTCATTCCAATCTATTGCATTTTTTTCTTTTTGTGTTGCTTTTTATTTTCTGTGAGCTTCCCAGAGTCACTTGGAGTGGGGTAGCATCAAAATAAATAAATAAAAGCAAATCCTGTCGATTTTTTAAAGAGAAAGAATCTTTTCAGTATTTTCTAAACAGAAAAAAAATTCTAAAGCAGCAGACCTATAAAAATAGACCAATGCCCCATGACCCATACAGATGTTGTTCGAGAAAGAATCCAAAATGAGGGTGGAGCAGAGGCAGATATTATAAAGCCACGTCATTTTATTTATCTGGCTAGACTCTGGGAGGGCCCACTTGCCAGTCAAGTGGCCAGCTTGCCTAATAAATAAATTAATTAAGTAAGTAAGTAATAAAAAAATAAATAATTTCCAAGATTTTCAGATAAGCATCTTGTGTTTTTCCAAGAGCACAAAATTAACTCCATCTGAGTTTGCTGATTCAGAGCGTTTCTGTCTGTGGTTTTACCACAGAAGGAATATTGATGAAGCAGCCAAGCTTATTCTTGAATTAAGAAGCCAAGAAAATTGGTTTCTATGATCAAATTTAAGTGGCATCCTCCACCGTCTGCTGCTAGTTGCATGAAATGAAGGGAATTAGTCTAGTGTTCTGCCGTTTTGTAAATAACTCTAACCCTAACCCAATGCATCTGTTTTGAATGTTTTCCGGAACGTAACTTTAGCAAGCTCTGAGTTTGTAATCTAACATGTGGAAGGATTAAAACAAAAACTTGTTTGTGAATATTAAAAGGTAGAATGAAGTCTATCATGAGGCAAAGTGCAGAGCGAAAATTTATCTTCAGGAGGACAAGAGAGAAAAGTCAGGCATGTAAGAATGACTGCCAAATGTTGATACTTTATTGGAAAGTCTCAGAACAATTACAATTTTCCTGTTTATTCCACACAAAAGAGCGAACCTAGCAAGACTTTAAAAGGTGATCACTAGCACCTGGAACTGAACAAAACTAAAAACTGAAACAAAACTAGCAAAAATGCAATCTTTGTAGCATTAGTGTCACATGACAATACCAGGTAATGACTTTATGGCCACGGCAATATCAATAATATAGAAATTAAATAAGACGGGAGCAAATAAACACCCCTGTTTAACTTCCCTCTCCAATAAGATACGGTGTTAATGTGAGCTCATTCTTACTCTAGCTGCAATGTCAGTATATAGTTCAATAATTAGTTTAAGAAGAAGCTTATCAATATCTGTCCTAGCTGGTTTCTCCCATGGATGAGACCTGTCAATAGAATCAAAGGCAGAGGTAAAGTCAATAAAAGTGACTAGAGTTGTTTTATATGCCCATTGGTATATTTCTGAGTAACAGCTTTTCACTCAATGGACAAAAAAGTCATTGTTAATGTGTACTGATGACATGGCTCTTATTTCCTACACTGAGATTGGCTATAGAGGTTTATTGGGCAGACTAGCCACTTACTATGAAAGGGAAAAACTGAAAATAAATTATAATAAAACAAGGGTAGTTGTTTGGGAGAAAAGTAGTACCAAATACAAATGGACAATTAACTATCCAACAAATAGAGCCATGTCTCTCTGTTAAATATCTGGGCATCAGCTTTCATAAGTCCCTTTTATGGAAAGCCACTTATCTACTATCTTGGCAACTGCCCAGCATGGTATTCTGATTTATTTATTTTTTTTATTCTAAAAGAAGGCAATTGGTAGCTCCTCAACTTAAAATATTTGCAAGGCAAGTTGAGAGCACAGATGCTGTGTGAAGTTCAGATTGGAGGTAGGATGAGAAGGTCATTGCCCAATTGGAAGTAATCCAGAGCAACTTCATAAGGAAGATCTTGAGCCTCCCCCAGGGCACCCCTGCTATTTATTTAAGGATGGAGGTAGGGATACTTTCTATCACTGTTAGAATAAAGTAGTGGCCAAAATTGTGGAAACCTTTTGGGAAAAGTGTATTTTCTAAAACTAGTTAAACCACCACTTGTTTTCTTTTTTTGGAGTAATACTATAAAATTATATATCAATGGAAAGATAATTTAATCAAGAATGTAATGCAATCACTTTTATGAAGGATTTGCTACTAGAATAGTAGTTACAGTATAAAGAAGAAAAGTGAAACACGTAGAAAAAATGAGATATACAAAAATTATCACCATAGAAAAAATGAGATATACAAAAATTATCATGTCAGTTAATACTTAGTTGGGTAACCTTTAGAATGGGTAACCTTTATGGCCTTACAACGTCTTCCCATGGAGTGAACTAAGTCTTTTAGTTCTGCAGCTGTTATAATATCAAACCAAGATTGAATGATTGCTTCTATTAACTGGGTTTTATTGCTGGGTCGCTTCTGATTAACAAGTTTCTTTAGTCGGCTCCATAGATTTTCAATTGGGTTAAGGTCTAGGCTATTTCCAGGCCATTCCAGCAGTAGAATAGGATTATCTTGAAATTCCAAAAAAAAGTGGTGTTATTAGCCATCAAACCTCAAAAATACCCTGGTTCAAAACCACATACTACTGTATTACATGCTCTTGCTAGCAACTGCCAGTGCTGTCTGTATATGGATATGTATTTTTGTGGATTCCTTTCTTTTGATCAAGCCAAAAATTCTAACAGAAATTCTATTTTTCCCCTTTGTTTTTTTCCCCATATGTATATCATGTTTACACTGTATAATGCTTTGGTTTCCTCCATCACTTTCCTTTCTGGTATGAAGTTATTAAGCACTTTCTTAGTAAGACTCATTGGTAATTGATTCTGGCTACCCAATCCACAGTGCCCTATCTCTGGTGCAAATTTAATAAGAAAATAAAATAGCTCCATATATCAATGAATTCTGGATCAGGGTGCTTTATTCCAAACAGGCATAGGCTGCCAAGTAAAAGTTCCATTTATTTGATATTACATCATCCAATCGTTTTTTTCCCTTAGCCATTAAAAACAACAACTAAGCTAGTCTTTTGTGTATTTACTCAGAAGTAAATCCCAGAGGAATGAGGAAAATTGCAGTCCAAGAAGTGCAATTCTGCAATTTCAAACTACTGATCAATATATCAGTACCAGAAAAATGGATGCAATAGTTAATGTTCTGCAGGGAAAATACTTATTTAGAGATATATTTCTTTAGAAAGTTCCATAAATCTGAGCAGAAAATAGCATACTGCCTTAAAGTATTTTTTAAAAAATATTTCAAGCTTTTTAGTATGACATGTTAATCGGTAACTTATTGTTGAAGTGCTAATGAGTAAAATGTAGACATTAAGAATGAAAAAAGTAACAAAATGACTATTAGGGCTGTGTAGATCCTTTGAAAAAGATGCTTCAGAATACATGGGAGGAGGTGTGAAGCACCTGTTCTGAGGCCATTAAAAGAGATACCGGTACTTCTTTTTGCATGTTTACCCTGTGGCTGCTTTGGAAACTGCTCCCAACTGTAGCACCCTTCATATGCGTGGGCAGTCACTTTGTTTTGCATTCTTCTTGTAACGGTTTGTGTGAATGACCTTGGGGGACAGGTAGAAGAGCTGCAGTCGTGATGGTGAACCTATGGCCCGCATGCCAGAGGTGGCATGCATCACCTTCTCTGTGGGCATACGAGCCATCGCCCCAGCTCAGCTTTGCCGTGCATGTGTGCACGCTTCCCGCCAGCCAGCTGGTCTTTGGGTCTCTGCTGCACATGTGCATGGGGTGGGGCACATGCACGGGCCTCACACGCATTGCATTTTGGGGGTTCCGGTGCGTGCATGCTTTGGGCACTCAGTCCAGAAAAGGTTAGCCATCACTGGTCTAGACAGCCATCATACAAAAGGTATCCTAACCACCAACAGCAGCACAGCATCTCAGGAGAGACTTTCCCTAGTTTTGGGGAAAGTAAATTTAAAGGAGGGGAGAAGTGCTTTCCATCTTGCAACTGATGTCATCCCTTTGTGGTAGCCCAAGAAGAAGCACAAACCATGAGTGCTAACATCACCTTTACTATAAGTATAGTAACAGAAGTCAGAAAGCACTTCTCCCCCCTTTTATTTTTGCTTTCCCCAAAACTAAGAAGGTCCCTTCTAAGATGTTTCCCATGCCTTTTTTCCTTCTCTGGGCTGAGATACCTTTTACATGATGGTTGTCTATATTTTGGCTGTTCCTCCTATCTCCCCAGATCATTCCCTTAGACTATTAGATTTCCCTAGCAAAACAAAGTGAGCAGGAAGCATCACCCAAAGCAACTGTCAGACCTAGAAGCCATCTTTCTACCTTTGTGCCTTCAGACTTCAGGCTTGCCACAAGCCTTCTGTGGGAAGTTGGGAGGGGGATAGTATAGAGTGAAGAAGATATGTAGCCAAAATAAAATACTTTATAGAAAGTCAAGGCCAAGGTGCCCTGCAGCTGTGTTGAGAAGTAAAGGAGAATATCTTCTGTTCCGGACTGTATGATTGGATGTGTGGTGGACATGTGGGTGAGGGGCAAGGTCTTGAACTTTCTTTTGGGTGTGGAAAACTCGGACGCTCTTAGATTCAGGTTTTCCCAGATGTGCCAATATGACATCTCTAATAAAAGTTATCTTTGAGGAATTTCAAGCTTCGGAGTTTGATTTCATTGGGGGTGTTACTTGGAACCCTGACAGCAACTATGTGGGTCTGGCTAAAGATGCTATAATGATTTGAAAAAAGAAGCTTCGTGCCCATGTCCAGGCAGTTGAAAGCATGTCTTTCAAAGCATTTGCCCAGCTCTGATGGCTATCAAAGAACTCTGAAAAAGTTGAATGCTAAATAAGTTATGTTCACGCTCTGGATCAAGATCATGTGGGAGTCTTTTCTCTGACCTAGAAGCCTCTATCTTCCAACTTATTTTCCCCTTGCATGGCCCCCAAATCCACTCTTAAGGATTAGGAAAGGGAAGTCCCATTGCACAAAGAGAAGTTCATTTACATGATGTTGGATCTCAGCCAGAATGTCTTTATTAAACCTAAGCAAGATTTTCTTTGTTCCTTCAAGTGACAGAATTGGAAGTATTTCAGAAGTGTAATATTTTAGCAGTGTAGCATATAATCACAAATACTAGGCATAGACTAAGTAGATTGGTTCAAATCCCTGCTCAGCCAGTTCATTGAGTGAATTGGGGCTAGTTATAAATCTCTCAGCTCAGCTGACTTCACAGGCAAGAATGTCAGGAAAAGGAAAATGATTCGGTGTTTTTTGTATTACTTGGGCATAGTAGCTACCTGGTTGATTTAGTTCACTAGTAAATCCATTTGTTTACCATAATGCTGTAAACCTTCTTCTCCCAATGCACAATAACCCACAAAAATAACACAATGCAGTATAAAGAGGATATAGGGCAACATCTTACAAATACTCTGGCTATCATGGACTTTTGCACATTCATTTACAGATTCTTGCCTAAAACAATTTATTTCTCCGTCTTTCATGAGAAAATAGATCTTTGTTTCATTTGTTCCTCCCTAAATTCTTGATTTTCTGTCCGCCTTGTCCAGTGCTGCTTTATTTTGAAACTCAGCATCCAGGATAAATTTGTACTATGGTAGTACAAGCTTCCCTTTCCTTCCCTTCCCTTCCCTTGTGCTTTACTGTTATTTTTTATCCAAGCACCACGTCTGTTATGCATTCCCAAAGTGGAACCCTGTACATCTTCCCTTGAATGAATTCACCAGCCTGCAACGAGAAAGACTTCTTTTTAGCTTAATGCTATGGAGAGCGGTCATCGGAGTACACAATCCCAGGGTCAGCAATTACATTTTCTCTTCCTAAAGGCTTGACATGTGATATAGACAAGCTAGAGAGGAGATCTAGGGCCTTTCTTTTCTGCCTCTATAACAAAACATACAGTAACCTGTATCTTCCCCTCCAAGCAAAGATTTTTAAAGCAGCTAACAAAAGCTTGCAATCAAAACAAAAGCAGCCCGACAATAAAAATACAAAAATGCAACACAAATTATTTCTTTGAAAGGAAGAGAGAATATAATAGGAGAAAAAGCAGAGGCAATAACAATAACCAACTCCTAAGAGCTATAAAATCAAAAGCTGGTCTGAAAGAAAAATCTTCAATTTATTCTTACAGAAAATGCCCTCATGGATTTTGAATATATTGAGGAACACAGGAGAGGCAATCTTAACAAACACTATGCATGGAATTGAAAATGAAACAGTCAGTATAGTAATGTTCCTACATAAATCCATGATGAGGCTGCAAAGTATGCTCTATTCTAGTCACCACAACTTTAAAAAAGCTGCTGTAGAAGTGAGGGGGGGGACACCTAAAATGATTAGGTGGTTATAGCAACATTTCTGTCAGGTGCAAATAATCAGGAGTATTCACAGAGTTCAAAGCACAGAAGAGTTTATTATTGCTACCTCTAATACAAGAATATAGTCAAAGCTAAATTGCTGCTTGATAAGGGTCAACAAAATTTGTGGGAGGCTGGACTTGGGTCACTTGTGTAGCACAATGACTCCAAATTGATGACATATTTAACCTCACCTTCTAGATCAGCTTGCTCTCTCTTACAATTTCTATGAGGAAACACTACCGTTTGGAACAAAGCTGTATAAGAAAAGACATGATCAAGACACATACAATTTTGCATGAGAAAATGAAAATAAAGAGCAGTTATTTCTCCCCATCAACTATATTGGAATTTAACATTGAAATTAAATGAGGGGAGATTCAGACCTGGAGTTTGCTCCTACAAAATATAATGACAGTCACTAGTTTAAGTTGATGCTGGTGTTGACCCATAAAGCCCTATATAGTTTTGCTAGTCCAATTTATATGCCGCCCTTCTCCGTAGACTCAGGGCGGCTTACAATGCATTATAACAATAGCCTGCATACTTTTTTGTATATACCTGCTTATTAGGGCTTTTGCCCCCCCTCCCCCAAGCAGTGTTGTTCTATACAAAGTTGGATTATTGCCCTCACAGTCCGTCTCCTCAATTTACCTACCTCGAAAGGATGGAAGGCTGAGTCAACCTTGAGCCTGGTGAGATTCGAACTTGCACTAATTGCAGGCAGCTGGAAGCTAAATGCCAGCACTTAACAGCACTTTAGTCCGCTGCACCACCAAGGCTCATCAAGTTCAGAGGTACTTTAGGAACTACTTGTTCCATGTGGAATCTACCCAACCTGCATGATCTCACAGTCACTGTCATGTTAAATGCATTACTTTGAATTATTATTTCATAACTTCCAGAGGATCAGATAGTCAATGAGTACAACATGGAGAACGTACCGTATTTTTTTGTGTATAAGACGCACCAGAGTATAAGACGCACCTTAATTTGGGGGGAGGAAAACAAGGAAAAAAGTATTTTACCTCTGCCTACCAGCATTTAAGGTGGTGCTGCCCTCCTCCTCCTCCTGCAAGCGAGAGATGCAGGGACTACTCACTTCCCCCCAAAGAGACCCCTCGCATGCTCTGGGGGGAGGGACAGAGCACAGCCTGAGGAACAAACCTTTGGGATGGTCTGGGGGGTAGGAATCTGCCCTGCAGCTTTGGGGAACAAGGCGAGTGCCACGATTTGCGGCTGGTCACCCCTCTGGCTGCACTGACTTCACTCCCCAGCAATGTGAGGAGTCGCCGCCGCCGCTGCCTAAGCCCTCTCTGCGCCCAGGAGCCAAGCCGAGCTGAATGTGAGCCCCTAAAGGGAAACGTTCCTCCTTTCCAGCCATCACTGCCCAGATTCCCCAATGCAAATCTCAAGAGTCGCACTTCAGGTGGCAGCCAGTTCCCCTGCAATGTGCAGCGGGGAACTGGGAAATGCTTTGGATTTTGGGAGGAGATTGTAGCGCTGCCGCCTGAAAGTGTTTTTCTGCACATTGCAGAGCCGCGCGCCCCCATCCTTCTTCTCAGCAGACTCTTCTCTTTCCTCCTGGCCAGATCCGCCACCTGAAACACGGTGCACTTTTTTTTGTCTCTGCATGTCACATGCACAGACCCCATGTTTGGAACTGGGAAGGGGATCGCGGGTTCAGGCGGCAGACCTGCGATCCCCTTCCCAATTCCAAGCATGGGGTGTGTGCAGAGACAAAAAAAAGTGCACCGTGTTTCAGGCGGCGGATCTGGCCAGGAGGAAAGAGAAGAGTCTGCTGAGAAGGAGGACAGGGGCGCGCAGCTCTGCAATGTGCAGAAAAACACTTTCAGCAGCGCTACAATCACCTCCCCGAATCCAAAGCACTTCCTAGTTCCCCGCTGCACATTGCAGTGGAATTGGCCGCCATCTGAAGCGCAACTCTTGAGATTTGAATTGGGGAATCCGGGCAGCGATGGCTGGAAAGGAGGAACGTTTCCCTTTAGGGGCTCACATTCAGCTCGGCTTGGGTCCTGGGTGCAGAGAGGGTTTATGTAGCGGCAGCAGCTCCTCACATTGCTGGGGAGTGAAGTCAGCACAGCCAGAGGGGTGACAGCTGCAAATCGTGGCACCTGCCTTGTTCCCCGAAGCTGCAAGGCAGATTCCCCCCCCCGACCGTCCCAAAGAGGGAGGGTTGTTCCTCAGGCTGTGCCCCAACCCAGATCCCTGCCGCCTGGAACTGGCCAAAAATGGCCAAAGGGTGGGGGCTGGTGGGTGGGCAGGGCTACATTCAGCATATAAGACACACCCAGATTTTCACCCCCTTTTTGGGGGTGCATCTTATACACCGAAAAATACGGTATATTGTCTCTTGAATCATAAGCTGTGGATGTTAGGTCCAGGGAGTAACAATGAAAAAGGGTTATAGAACTTTTGAACATAGTGTTAAGGTTTCCTAATGTACCTGATTGGATCCTGGACCCCATGCTGGACTAGATGGGCTCCTAAACTCATCCACCTGGGTCTTTCATAGATTTCTAAATGCTTAACTCCTGTTATATTCTTCCTTTGAGGATAAATGCCAATGCTATGTTCACACAACATACTTAAACTTATTTTGCTTAACCATGATTACCTGAATAAATCAAAATTGGATGGCCACAAAAATATAATTAAGCAAGAAAAACCAAAAGTACACATATAGACTGAGTGAAACCAGTCTTAATAGTAGTAGAGGGTTCTTGGAGTCTCAGTGGACAACCAATTAAATATGAGGTAACAGTGCGGCGGCAGCCAAAAAAAGCCAATGCAATCTTAAATTGCATTAACAGAGGGATACAATCAAGATCAAGTGAGGTACTAATACCACTCTATAAAGCCTTAGTAAGACCACATCTAGAATACTGCATCCAGTTTTTTTCATCACACTATAAAAAAGATGTTGAGACTCTAGAAAAAGTGTAGAGAAGAGCAACCAAGATGATTAGGGAACTGGAGGCTAAAACATACGATGAACGGTTGCAAGTGCTCAGCATGGCTAGTCTAGTGAAGAGAAGGACCAAGGGAGACATGACAGCAATGTTCCAATATTTGAGGAGCTGCCACAGAGAGGAGGGGGGGTCAAGCTATTTTCCAAGGCACCCGAAGGCCAGACAAGGAATAATGGATGGAAACTGATCAAGGAGAGATTCAACCTAGAAATAAGGATGAATTTTCTGACAGTCAGAACAATCAACCAATAGAACAGCTTGCCTTCAGAAGTTGTGGGAGCTTGGACACTGGACAGCCATTTGTCAGAAATGCTGTAGAGTCTCCTGCTTGGGTGGGGGGAGGTGTTAGACTAGATGACCTATAAGGTCCTTTCCAACTTTGTTAATCTGTTAGAATAAACCAGTTTTAAAACCATAAGGTGAGCCCCATGCAAGCAAATTACATCATAATTCAATTCAAATGGAACAAAAAAGTTAGGAATTTTCAGGCAGGTCTTTGTTTCAGTGGGAAAATTATCTTCTTCTCTCTCCCTTGATGCTTGCTATACATCTTCAGAATGGAGCAAATTAAGTTTATATATAAACAATAGACTTTTTCCAAGTGTGCAGTTGAAGGCTATCATTCAAATCTGATAGACAAGTGAGTAAAACAAAAACACTACATTCTGATTTCACTTCCTGAGCTCATGATTCCAATTTCATCTCCATAAATAAGTCTTGATTCATATTTTAAGAATAAGCATATGTAAATTGATGAGGGGGGAGAGTCACAAATACAACAAGGAAGGAAGCCATGTAATAAATTAAAGGTTATCTTGAAGAACAAACTCAATGGATAATTTACAGCCCATTGCTGGAGTTCAGCAGAGAGTAGATTTATATTAAAAGAGCCATGCTCATTTACTCTGAGTCTCATCTTATGTGGTATATTTGTAATACAACAGCCTCATCTAAATGGGTCAATTAAAAGCAAATGCAGGCTGGATTACAATAAAGAAGATGGCGCCATGTAAATCAGGAGGAGGATGATGATGATGATGATGATGATGATGATGATGATGATGATGATGATGCCAACAACTCTAGGGGTAAATGCACCTCCTGTCAGACCTGGAGGCCATCTTTTACTTTGGATCTTCAGGGCTGCCACACTTAGTGCTGAGGGAAACTGAGAGGGGGGATAGGATAAAGTGGTGAAGATATTTAGCCATAATAACATTCCTTTCTCTGAGAGTCAAGGACATTCAGGCCTGCACCTGGAGTGGCATGACTATGAGGCATCTCCAGTTGGGACAGTGCATTGATTGGACCATGTGATGGACATGTGGGTGCAGGGGAAGGGACTTGGACTTTCTTTTGGGTGGGGAAAACCTGGAAACTTTCAGATTCGGGTTTTCCCAGATGTGCCGATATGACATCTCTAATAAAATGGAACTTTGAGGAATTTCTGGTCTCGGAGTCTTCTTTCATTGGGGATGTTACTTGGAACTTTGACACCTACATTCATCAGAGACTAATGAAATGGTTCACAAGTAAAAAGTTTCTATCACTCTTGAAAGACTGAGGAACAAAGAAAGTTGCGGTATTAATGATGGAGAAGAAATCTGTAACTGATTTCTACAGAAGAAATGCAGTATCTGCCAAATGGATTCTGCCATTGAACAGAATCTGCTGATGTTGGGCTTTTTTCAAGCAAAAATGCTATACATGAGACATGAGCCAAGGAAAGAATGTATCATATGTACATATGATGTAAAACTAAGAATTTATATAAGATGCACTTAAAAGATTGCCCTGGATAAAAAAAGAGAGAGACCATATTATGACAATAAGGGGAAAAAAGCAGTTAAAAAGTTTATTGGGAAATACAAACATTAGAGGCAGCTATTTTCAAAATTCCAGGATGACAGTCAAAATGGAAACATTTTTTTTAAAAAAAACCCATTAGCCTCCCACATCACTGATTATGAAAATAATTGAGAGATGGCTGTAGAGATTTTTCTGCTCAGTAGTTGCCAGGAAATAGTACTGGAAGCAGGTAACCTCACTGCTGCTCACTGGTATCCACATTTGTTACTATCAGTATTTGTAATGGAATAGACTTTACAAACTTTCATTTGCTCTATTTGCATAAGAGATTCAGAAGTTTTGTTTAGAAAATGATAATTGGTGGGGACTAAAATAAAAAGTCAGAACCATAAAAAAGCAAAAGTTAGAATATTTTGGACATGTGATGCGACACCTGGAAAAATACGGCATACTTCACTTACACTCCAGGGAAAAATTGAAGGCAAATGAGGTCCAAGCAGAAGAAGACATCATGGCTTCAAAATCTAAGGAACTGGTTTGGACAAAACTCAGCAGCACTTTTTCATGCAGCTGTTGATAAAAATAGGATCACCAACATGATCGCCAATGTCCGATGACGGATATAGCACAAGAAGAAGAAGAAGAAAAGAAAAACTAAGATGGAGATCTTTAGAAACCACCAAACTCCCCAATCTGAGTTTAATTCAGAATTGTGGAATTCATCTCCCGGCACTATAAGCAATGGCTATGTTAGTTAGATGAGATGAAACCCACCCATCCAGAGGGCATCTAGTTGAGCAAAAGCTACCAAGGAGCTTGATCTATCTGCAATCAGCTCATGCAATCTGATGGAAATTATTTCCCTTCCTCGATTTCCTGTCTGAAACTTCATTGTGACTTAAAGGCCAAAGAGATGATATGTAGAATTCCAATTTCCTGCCCAGCTTCTGTTTAATTTCTTTGACTGATCTGAGCCCGTGTGCAGGAAGGAGTGAACGTGGTGTACCTACACTTTCCCCAACTCTTTTTAAAATCATTTTTTTAAAAAAATCATTCACATATATACTTTGTAAATTATCTGCATCAATTTATTTGGTAGATTTTAAGATTTTAAAGACAACAATTGCATAGCCCCAGTCTCTGTGCAGGTGATTTGTGCCTGAAAAAAATCTTTAAAAAGCAGGGAAATAGATGGAAAGATTATGCTGTTGTTGCGTGTCATCCCAAGAGTTGTCTTCAGTGAGATGAGAGGCTATATAAATGTGATTAATTAATAAATGCTTCCCAACCCACTCATCGAAGACCCTTATTCATCGGCAGCTAAAGATATTATTTCAAAAATAAATTGAACATACCATTTCTAGGTTGCCCTTTGCAAGCCCTTGAACAAAATTTCATTTTTACTATCCAGTGACAGAATCCTGCTTTCATCCCATGAAATTCCTGGATTGCATTGCACTTTTTCCCTTCTGCTTAAGAGAGATCAGCCAATTGATCTACTTGTCTCAATTGTGGTCTTCTTTGCAACAAGAATTGATCCCTTTTAACTGATAGCTTGGTGCTTAATGATTTTGTAATTGAGGCTGTTTACCTTCTGAGTAATTGTTATTTCTTCAAATAAGTGTATGAATACGAAAGGACAAATAATTAGGATTTATAATTATAGATTGAGCTTTGTGCTAACTCCACAGAAAAGTACTGAAAATTTATACACATTTCATGCTGCAGCTGTTGTTGTTGTTCTAAACTTTAGTTGATCAATTCATCTTTTCTTATATTCAAAATGCCTCATCCTTGGCATTTTAAAGCACATGAATGCATTCTATTATTAAAATTGCTCTATCTTTTTGTTTTATAGGACAGAATGGACACTGACCAATTCACGCTGCAGGTAATCTTTGACTTATGACACAAATGAGTCCCAAATTTCTGTTGCTAGGCAAGACAGTTTTTAAGTGATTTTTGCTCCATATTATGATCATTTTTACCACAGTTGTTAAGAAAATCATTGTAGGTGTTAAGTTAGTAACATTGTTAAGTGAGTCTGACTTCCCCATTGATTTTGCTTGTCAGGTTGCAAAAGGTGATCACATGATCCTGGGAAATTGCAACCATCATAAATACATGCCAGTTGTCAAGCGTCTGAATTTTGGTCATGTGACCATGGTGATGCTGCAAAGGTCATAAATCACTTTTTTATGCTGTTATAACTTTGAACGGTCACTAAACAAATGGTTGTAGGTCAAGAAATTCCCTGAATTTCTATTCCTTTACAGAAGAGTTATGCCAACAATGGTTTCCATTGGTTCCCACATACTCTTTTACTGCTGCTCCTTCCCATATTCCAACTTCTAATGATAGGTATGGATCCAATTACAAAGGATGGATGTTACCAGATTCTTTGCAAGCATCCAAAAACCAACATCTGGAATTTCAAAAAAGTTATACTATACATCCTCAACCACCACCACCAATGGTTCCCCTTCCTATCTTTGGGCTTTATGGATTCAAAAATCCCTGATCATCTTTGAATTCAATAGTTGAGAGGAATCTATAAGTTCATAATTTTCTAATAATGAAAGTATGTACATACACACTGGCAATATATTCATGAACTGGAATAGGCATAGCAACAGGTCAGCCAACGGGGACTGTTTGGAAACTGAAACATAGTATTTATATGGGGCCATAAGAAACAGTTTGGAGTCTGGGCGTGGCTTAGACTTGCTGAACTGTATATAAGAGTTGGTTTGGCCTCTGTAATACATGCCTTTGTACAATAATGAGCTACCTCCTGGAATACAATTGATCCCGGACTTCCGGACCTTCCGTAAGGCCCTGAAGACTTATTTATTCCATCAAGCTGGCCTAGCCTAAATAGTTTTTAATGGGATTTTAATTTTATAAGATTTGGGGTTTTAAATTGGGAGGCCGATTGATTTAATTTTTTTTAATTATCTTTTGTACTGTATGTATTTTTAATTTTGGCTGTTCACCGCCCTGAGTCCCTTCTGGGAGAAGGGCGGTATACAAATTAAATAAATAAATAAATAAATAAATAAATAAATAAATAAATATATACCCTCTGTATTGCTCTAATCTGTAATGACTTCCTTCTATAAATATTGCTTCTTTGTTCCTGATATTGTATGCTGATTTGTGCTGTATGGTATTGTATATAAAGAGTTTCTTATGTAGTTGGACCCTGCAGATTTATTTGTGTGCTGGTCGGATGTGCTGCAAATACTCTGACACACACACACACACACACATTCTGCTAGAGAGAAGTCCCCTGAGGATAGGCTCCAGCACGAATCTGAAAGCTTCAAAGACTAAACCTCTGGTCCTGGTGAACAATCCAGATTGGATCTATCTATCTATCTATATATATTACTTAATATAAATCACGGAGATCCTAGATACTATATGTATTTTAATTAATATACAGTGAACTTTTTGTTTTTACTTATTTGTATTCTGCCTTTATTATTTTTACAAACAACTCCAGGCGGCGAACATATTCAATATATCTTCCTCCTCCTATTTTCCCCACAACAGCAGCAGCCCTGGGAGATGAATTGGGCTGAGAGAGAGAATGACTGATCCAAAGTCATCCAGCTGGTTTTCATAGCTAAGGAGGCACTAGAACTCCCACTTTCTACCCTGGTGCTTTACCCTGGTTCTTTTAAGGATGACAAGTACAAGTGTCCTACTCCCTACTGCTAGAGAAGAAAAGGGTACCCATTAAAATTAAGAAAACAGGTAGCAATAGACAAATCTTTTTATTCACATGGAAAAGCTGAAGCAAGCCATTGTTGTATACATTTATACAAAGGATCTGGAGGGGAAACACAACCCCGTACATAGTAAGATGATAGAAAATATGGTTCCTTATGAAATGCAGTCATTACATACACTATCAAACTTTTCCAAAAGTTATTTTGTTTGGCAACAGTTTATCAACAGTCTCCACCGGAAAGTGGCTTTATTTAAAAAGAATAGAAAGAAAGGGAGAAAGAGCACAAAATTCATGCAGCATGTCTAGAAACAATCCTGAGAGTTTGCCTTCCTTAGAAAAACTGTAAAAAGATATATTTGTCTTTCAAAGTTCATAAAATGCAAATGCTATATTTATTGTTAAAACTATACAAAAATATGGACCTAACTTAATAATTACCCCCCCTCCCCCAAGAAAACATTTTACCCCACTTCTGTGCGATTTTGGCTGTAAACAGAGGATTAGATCCAGTCTGGTCATAGGATAAGTAGACCCATTGAAATCAAAGGAAATGAATTTATTTCAGTGGGACTGCTCTTGTGACTAAGTCTGGAACCAACTCTTTTTTTCCTGCACTCAGAAGAGAGAAAAGCCACAGTGTAGTTAACAGACTTCATCAAATTAGATTAAGGCAGGGGCTGGCAACTTGATACCCCACCATCCCTCCCCAATTCAACACGTCATTGGTCCAAGATTGAACAATGACCAGGCACCCCAGGCATGTTCAGTGGGACAGTAATGATGGCGGGAGGAGCTTTTCCAATGGTAAAAAAACAAGATGGCTATATTGGGGTAAGAGATTCCATGATGCCAACCCCTGGTTAAGGAATTCTAGGAAAGGGGGTTAGTTATGAATGCAGTTAATTATCAGAGTTAGGGCAAAACTACGTAATACACATACACGTGTATAAAAGCTCTCATAGCTCTTTTCATCTAGTCAAAGAGATTGGAGGCCATTTTCAAAAGCAAAACCATGATGTGGTACTTGACCCATATCCTACCTGGTAATTTGCTATCTCAAACACTCTTTCTTAGCAGCTCTACAATAATGGAGTAAAGTGTCACCATTGAAAAAGATTTCTCTCCCAAATTGGATTTGACTAGAAGTAGAAGCCACTGGGTCTTTTATGCAATCATGTCTGTGCAATAACCTATAGGTTGACCTTTATTACCAAGGCTTTCACTGCCTCTCTCTTATGGCAGATCTACCAACAAGTAATCAGAGGCCACTCTGGGACTTTGCAGTTTAGGAATGTTGCCCATGAAATTGCCTAACTGGTTAACCTATTTATTAGAACTGCTGTCTGATAAAAGAAATCTTGGCCAATCAACTATTTGAGTTTTGGCTTTTTACTAATCAATTAATTGTTAAATACATTTAAATGCACATAAATATAAACAAAAGATCTGAAGAAGAAAAAGAAATGTAACTTTCGCTTTAAAAAAAACACATGTACAGGTATGTTGCAATAAGCACCACCTGGGAACAGACATATCTATGTAAGTAGCAGAGAGAACAGGGAATGCTACAGTATGCCACATGCGGTCCTCAGCTTTTCCTTGTATTAAAAATAAGTTTAAACAAAAGATTTAAAATCTGCTGCTCAGTTAATCAGGAGGCACCTTTTTAATCAAACTTACGGTGTTTTCATTGACAAATGTAACAGATCAATCTATCAAACATTTCAGCCCTAATATTTGTATAGAAAAAACATGGAAAAAGCATGTTCGTCATGTTCTGAAAAAGAGTATCAAAACTGAATACAAAGCAAGTGTTCCAAAATGTCATTATATACCTTTCCAATAGATAATGTTCATAAAAATATATCAAATCCTAAACCATGAAAAAGCAATTACAATATAATTTTTTGTTGTTGTTCTGCTACATAAACCAGCTTTTCCGTGAAACAAGGAGGCAAATTCAGGTATGAAAACATAATTATTGCTTTTGCTACAATTTTTGTTTTGTTTTTACATATAGTCATAAATTACACTATACAGTAGAAAATATTTCATAGGAATACATTTTATGATTTGTTTTGATTTGCTGGTTTCAGTTCTAACAACAAATAGAAAATTAAGAAAACAAGTCACAAATGAATGGTAAAGGCACTTCGCTTTTCAAACAGTTCTCAGCATATTCTTTTCTGCTTTTCTCTTTTAGAAATTATGGTAAGCTTTGTACAATTCATAGATTGTTGAGGCACCATAAAGGTTTAGAACATTCCAATTCCTTGACAGTTTCTGGTTTCCACAACATTCCTTGTCGCAATAAATTCTCACATGTCCACCATCACTTTCCAATACACTTATTTTTCTTCCTTCCTTTGAAAGTTTGGTTCCACTGCCTTAAATCTCTTTACAAACGTTTTCAAACTTCCACTTCTTGTGCTCCATCCTGAATGTCATTGATCACTCCAATATCAAAGCAGGTGACTATCATGACATGCGACTTGCACAGATTTACACATTGCTCTAGTTCACTCGTCACTTGTTCTAATGCCTCCAGATAATCTTGCGATTCCTTATCAAGATCAGGATCAACCTCAACTAGGAGCATAAAAAACAAACAAACAGAAGGTGTTTAATATCCAAACAAGTATCAAGAAATAATAATGTAATAATTTTAAACCAGCATTATGTATTAAGAATTTCTAAGAAAGGAGATTCCAAGAGGAGGGATCTGTTGATCAGTCTATCCCAGGCACCTAATTGACCTAGTGGGATTCCAATGGAACTTGGGGTTCCTGAATCTGTTGCACAGTTCAGTCAAGGTCTTAGCTACTGTTTGGAATAATTTTATGCCCTTTCCTTGGTCAGGGGGCACCTCTCCTGATCACTGAAGCCTTTATAATCTCTCAACTGGATTATTGCAACACACTATATATGTGCCGGTTATCACTTTTAAACTCTATATGCTGTGGGTTTCTGCCCATTCCTCTAAATCTAGCAGCTCATGCTATGAGTTTCTTAAGTAAAACAGTGTTGCCTGGTGGAACCCCAGAAGCGAATATTCTCTAGCCTCCTCCAGGAGATACCGATGGCCTTGATCTGTTGATCCGTCAGGAAACGACTGAAGGACTGGCTTTTCCACCAGGCATGGAGCTGGGTTATTAATGGAGTCAGCATGGTATTATTGAAGGAAGCTCAATGTTGTTTTAAAGGCTTTTTAAAAACATGTTGTGGTTTTGATTTTTGTTTGCGACGCAAAGTTCTTTCTGGTAAATGACTGAATATAAATAAACAAACAATAAATAAATAAGTAAATCTCCTTTTCCAAAAAACTGATTGAATTTCAGCATAAAATTGAGATGGGATTTTTATCCAAGGTGGGCCTGGCTGCAGAGGTAACAATTTCATTTTACTAATGAATTAATGGAAAGAGGAAATAATCAGAAGGGCTGATGGTACACTAAGCAGGGGCTTGTCAATAAAAAATGTTTTGCTTGAATCAAATGCTGATATTTTTGCTAACCTCTTTTTTTTAATTTTTTGAGTTTTTTAATGTTATCTTTTAAAGTTTCTTGAATTTAAATCTAAAATAAATACATTAATAAATGTAATTCATTTAAAGATTTTAATTTAGTTCTTTTTTGAATTTTTTTTATTTTTATTTTTCATCAACATATTTAAATGTACAGCCTTTTATCCATCCTTATACATTGTTCATTCACCTTATTCTTTAACTTCTATTAGCTAATTAATAAATTGTTTGGGTCTGCTCTTTTACCATTTCCTTCCTTTGTATAATTTAGTTTTTGCTAACTTTGCTCTGCCACCAAATTTTAAAAGAGCTCCATATTTTAAAAGTGAATTAACATGAAGCTAGGACAGAGAGAGTACAAAGATGAATTATGAAAAGAGATCGAGGTAGATAATATTTACCCCTATAGCTCTTTAACAATTCTGGATCAAAATACTGCATTAAAATATTTAGGTTGTACCATTCTTCATAATTTTCTGTCAATCAAGCACTTTCGCTATTAGCACTGAATAAATACTTACATTCTCCTTTCCACTTGCTTGGATCCAACATCAGCCTGCATTTTGTTTCTTCCAATTCCTCTTTTAACAACTCATGCTTTGCTTTCATTTCCCTAATCCGTTGGTGACGTCTCTCTAGGATTTTCAGCTTTGTATTAAAATATATCAAGCCCTTTAGGGGACAAAAATTATTCATCTGTAACTCTTTGCTGGCCATCTGCTTGCTTTTCCCTATTTCCCAAAAGCCTACAGTCCACACCATTCAACTTCAACTACTCACATGAAGCCTCAGCAAGCAATAGTAAACATTAGCTGAGTTCTCTCCCATCCCACCTTTGTTGAAAGTGAACTTTCATGGATGCTAATCTAATAAAGCAACCTTCTACAAGCACTTAGGGCACTTATTGCCATTCTGAGTTAATGTGCTCCTTTACAATACACTTAAATTACAACCATATGTACAGAAATTATTTTTCCCCCTGTGAAACAAGGAAATGTAACTCCATTAGAAAAAAAAATAAAATTTCAAAATCCCAATTCTATGTGCAGGTGGGATGCTTAATCATGCCCCATCTGGTTTGCTCCATAATCCATGCTACAGTTGTCTTGCTTCATTTTAAACGTGGTTTGAAAGTGGATGGTAAAGGGCTTGCAGGGTAAAAGTAGAGGAGAGAAAACAAAGCCTCTACTCCCATTTTATTTGTCTGATGTTTAAGCTTTCAGGACAACAAAAATAAACTATATATAAAGCTGAAATAATGGTGCCAATAACATTCAAATATAATCAAAATTTTAAAAAGCAGCAAAACACAATTTACAATAATAGATACTAAAACACTAGAAACAATGTATAATAAAAGATCTGAGATTGATTGTGGAGTTATCAATTAACATAAAAATGCATACGTGTAGCATTTGGGTGAGAAGTTATTTTACAAACTCCCAACTCACTTAGGATCTCCTGCATTGGCCTGAGGGTTCTGCATTGAAACCATCCCCAATTGTGTGCACAACACAACTAATTGAAAATTTTATGTTTGCCACAAAATAACTAGCTCTGAAGAGATAAATAAGATGGAAATACATGACTTACCTTTTCAACATCCTGGAAAGGCTGTTGTAAATGAAATAAAAGAAGCAGTTATTTTAAACAGGTAGCAAACTAATGATTGTAATTCCTGCTACCTATCAGAATTAACTGGATTGTTTTGCCAATTACAAATAAATTAAACTCACAGCATCTTGAACTTAACAGAATTCTAAATGATACGTTCTGCCATTTACATAAAGAGTTAATGACCCTTTAGTGAAAGGAGACCCATAAAGTTTCATCAGGCAGGCAATTATTATAAAGCCTTCTCATAATGTATTAATTGATATTCTCCACTCACTCCATCAACTACATTAAACACAATTAATGGTAGACCAAATTATTTTCAATGGGCAAGACACACCAACATATCAACTATTTAAAAATGGCTTATGATATTGATTTAATTACAAACTGTTCTTTCACTGGTGTACTAGATTTTTAAGCCACAATCTTGCCTCACAGATTGTGAAATTTATATTGTCCACTTTGTTGTAAAATGCATCCTGACCTCACTTTCCTCTTGTCGATGTCGCTGTAATCGTTCCACATCATCAATCTCATAAACTTTTATTTCAAATGGCTCTTTCAAAGTCCCTGGTAAAGGGGGAAGATCAACCCACTGGCCAGCAACGTTCTGTTTTCTGCCCAGAGATGTCGAATCAGGAAGAGGAGCTGGAATCAGTCGACGGCGCTGGAAACCTGAGATTTAAAAAAAAGTGTCCTTGTATCTTTGCCTCCTAAAAAGTCCATGAACATTCTAACCCAGACAATACTTAAAATACGTATATGTAGCCACAGACATTTTGCTATCATAATAATTACATTATGTGTCTAGTGAAATTCTGTCACAGGACAATATAATCAAGAAGCATAAATGTAGCTGAAATTAAACAGTTCACACTGGATTTTTATGCTTACAAATATCAGTTGATCAAAATTTCTTTCTTTTTCCCTCCTTAATTTTGTGATACAAAGTTCTCTGAGTTTCCATATCAAAATGATTAACAATCAAAGTAAACCAATAGGATTAGGGAAACATTATGACATCACAATAAGCTAAACGATGTGGTTGTAAAGCAAAAAAAAAAAATCAGCCATAAAGCGAAAAATCATGTGACCAAGTTGATTTACAATTGCAGTCTTAATTGCTTGATTGACTCCAGCGTCTCCCTATTCCAGCACTTTTGGGAAGAGCCAGCTCTTCAAGGCCTTTGAAAAAGCTAATAGAATGGGGGCCTGCCAGATCTCAAGGGGAAAAGTTCCACAGGCTCAGAGCTGGTACAGAAAAGATGTGCTTTCTAGGTGCCATTTGCAGTAGGTCAAGAGACCTAGAGCATACACACACACATCCTATTAGACACTGGTGAAAGTGAGAGATATACTCCAGAAGAAGCAATGCCACAGATAACCTGGCTCCATGCCATCCATAATTTTAAATGTGATAACAAGCACCTTGAATTGCACCCAGAAAGAAACTGAAAGCCATTACAGATCACACACCTGTGATGAAATATGGGCAAACCATGAAATGCTGTGCTGCTGTATTCTGGGCTTCTTAAAATCTCTGGATGGTCCCCAAGAGCATGCCAATATAGAGGACATTGCAGTAACCCACTGGGAAGTATCAGAGCATGAGTGACTGAGCAAGGCCTCCTGGTCGAGGAATGAGCACAATTGGCACACAAGACAAAGCTGCATGAAGGCCTCACTGGCCATAGCTGTCACTTGTTCCTTCAGCAGGAAATGTGAGATTAGGAGAACCCAAAGTTCCATGCAAGCTCTATTTGGGAGAGTACCGCCCTGGCCAGAGTCAAAGATGACACCTCACCAGAACAAGGAGACTAAAAATTCAGAGCCACTCCATCTTGCTAGGGTTGAGTCAGAGTTAGCTCCTCCCCATCTGAATCCTTCAGCCTCCAGGCCAACACTAAGACAGTGCTGTTTGGTTGGCCAGAGGTAAAGATGTGTAAATGCATATGCTGATGATATCACACTTCATGCCACTAGATGACTTCTGCCAGAGGCCTCATGTAGATGTAGAAAAAGGGGATAAGAGATTCAAGACCTGAGACTCCCCATATTGCAGGGTCCTAGAACTCAATCTCTCCCTCCGACCAACACCAACTAAAAGTAGCCACAGAGGAAGGGGAAGAACCATTATAAATAACCCACTTCTATAGCTGGTCCAGAAGAAAACCAGAAAGTTAGTGTGTTGAACAGAACTAGTAGGGCTAGGATAGATGCATCACTCTCCATCCCAAGGCCCCATCCATAACCATGACCAATGATGTCTCAAAGCAAAGCCTTGGCTAAAAGGGGGCCAAATACTTTTCATCCAGGGTCATCTGAAGCTGAGTGGCTACAACCCATTAACAACTCCTCTAAAAAGGGGAAGTTCATTTGGTAGAGATAGCCCTCTTCAGTGATCATTCATTCAATGACCATTCAACGCTTTGACTTCTCTGAACAAGGAGATGTATCTTCAAAGCTGCAACCATTCATATTCCATATCCCCATGGTGACATGATCACAATTCAGGCACTTGGCACCCAGCATGCAATTATGACTGTCACAATGTCCTATGATCACATGATCGCCATTTGCAACCTTCACTGCTGGTTTCTGATAAGCAAAGCAATGAAGAAGTCAGCAGGAAATCACAAGATGCAGTCACATGACAATGTGTTTAACAACTGTGCACAAGTCACTGAACAATTGTAACTGGAACTGCTGTCATAAATTAGCGCAGTCGTGATTTTTTTCTTTATGATTATTTATCCAACGGATTATCCTAAGGCTATGCTAGCTTCAAATTTTAAAAAGTTAATTAGCATATACAATTGTACTGATTTACCTGGAATTAATCCCAACTGAATTCAGATATACTTTTCAATAGGAATATACAATTAGTTTTCTTTCTTCCCAAACCTAGAACATTTGACTAAATTAAGAGTGGCAAAGCACTAAACACTCCAAAAGGTAAGCTGTAATTTATCAGCAGAGGACTATTCCAAATGAGAAAAGAACAGTTTGTCATTTTAAAAAGAAATGCCTTATAAAGCATTTCCTGGGGCAAAACCAAATACAAATCCATCAGCCGTAATTCTCTTTCAATATGTGGGCATCTTTACACAGCTGTTAATATTGATTTGCAGGCCAGACTTAGGAAGCTGATGTGCTATGAAAAGAGAACAGTTGCAAAGGCTGAAACGGGGTCTTTAAAACAATAGGCCATACAGTAAAATAAACTGGTTACCATGACTAGGAAGTACACTGTGATCACATCCTAGACCTGTGAGGAAATGGTACCCAAATATCATCTATAGTTTTTAAATTAGGACTGTATCCCTAATGGATAAGTTAGTCATTTTAACATTCTCCTACCAGGGATGGTAGATTTCAGACTTATATTTAAAAAGTGGTATTTTCCCTCTGACATTTGTGACAATAGTTTAACAATATTCATAGGACTTTTTATTCGATAGTCGAAGTTTTGTTTATTTCTCCCAGGATTAATGCAACATCCTTTAAGGTAAAGAGATGTCACATTGGCAAATGGACATTCCATGCCATCTTGATAAAGAATTATATGCAGAGTTAATAAGCCTGAGACTTCAATAGGTTGGGAAAATTTTAAAAGATCAGGGGTGTCAAACTCAAGGCCCAGGGGTATTTAGATCTGGCCTGGAGGGCTGCCCCGGAAATAGCGAAGGACTGGCCTGCAGTGCCTCAGCCAGTGAAAATGGAGCTCATGATGGCCGCATATGGCCCTCCTAAGCTCTGTTTTCGCTGGCAGAGGGTTGCAGGAGACCCTCCCAGCTGAAAACAGAGCTTGTGAGGGCCACGTGTGCTCCCCTCTTGAGCTCCATTTTTGCTGGCAGAGGGTTGCAGGAGGCCATCATAGACGAAAATGGTGCTTGGGAGCCCATTTTTGCTGGCAAAGTGCTCAGGCCACCACAGGTGCCCCCCTCCCAACACAAGTGACATCATGCTGGCTATGCCCACTCTGGCCATGCCCAACCCCTAGGTCAAATGCAACCCTGATGCAGCCCTCAATGAAATAAAGTTTGACACCCCTGATCTAGCTGCTGAAGAAAACAAAACCTCTGAACTCAGCTAGGTGTTGCCTAAAGAAGGGAAACTGAGCTACTGTATGGACACTCTGGAATAACTAGCTACTCTGGTCTCCTCTTTTTCCTAAAGTTTAGGAAACTAAACTACCTGTATATCATTCCCAGTAGCTAGAATTGTCAGTTGTTTCACTCTTCCTTCCTCCTACCACTTTCTTTTCTCAGACTAGAGAAATCTGTTTTTCAAAAGTTGAAGAGCATGATAGTAAGCTCTTCAGTGAAAAGACGTTTTTCTGGAATTATTATGCTGGTGAATCTCCTATCTATTTCTAATTTCAGTTGATCCTTAGCTTTGTAGATTATTAGTTCCATTAATCAGACATTTTAGAGCACTTTTTCCAAATTCCTTTATGTACTCATAATTTTCATTTAATTATGAATTAAATTTTCAAATCTTCAATCAAAGATTTGTATGAATATCTGCTAGAATTATACAATAACACTTTCAAATAAAGATATCTTTTCAAAACTTCTTTTTGTATTCTGTGGGTCGTGGTAATCTGGTAGCCCATGATGGTAGTTGGCTTAGCTGAGGTAAATATAGACTAGACAAAGCCATCCATGCCATATTCAACACAACCATTCACAATCCTTTTTATTACCATACACCAACATGCCCTTCATACTGTTTACCACCCAAGCATTATGTCTCTGTGTGTATAAACACATACACACACATACACAACTGTCCATCCTGCTTCATACCCTGTTCATTTGCAGCTATTCAGATGAATCTAACATGAGATAATAGAATATTTATGGATAAGATGGGAGCTGTTATAACAGTGGACAGTATCTATTTTAAAGTAACTGCCTGCTTTTTTTCATGGATACTTCCCCAAAAATATTAGAATAAAGAATTACATGGGAAAGGCTGAGAAATTTAATTCTTTTTACCTCTTCTTCAGGGAAACATAAGCTGCCCTTGAAAACTTCAACCTCTCCCATGTAATTTGTATGAAACAGAGTAAAATCTGCTAGCATCCCCATGGAGCAGCAGTCACACCTGCCCCATAATAAAACAACTGGTTCCAAATAGCCATTACTAGTTAACATGTATTTAGGGAGTTCAGTGACAGAATTTATTAATCAAAAAAGTAGTATTGAGGATCTGCCTCTTTCATTAAGCCATGCAGATTGATCATTTGCCTCTTAGGCTAAAGCTCAGGTGCTACTTACAAATTAAAAATCTGTCAGGTCTGAACATGCCTTGAGTTTCAAGGACTACTATGATGGCATTTTCTCAGATACCTTATTCACTAATAGGTTGGTTTACGGTTGTTGACAGACCTGCTGCAGACACAAATCAATAGAAATTCTAATACCAGGTTTTTATAGTTATTGTATTTTTACCTGCTGATCTTTTCTTTGGGGATTTCAAACTTCTCATGCGACTTGGTGAAGACATCCCACTTTCGCTCATGGAATCATGTGCTGAAGAAGCACTGCCAGTGGCTTCGCTGTCACGGATCATGCTTTCATAGCCACTGCTGCCACCACTATGATAGAAAAGAGCTGTCCTACCCATTGCAGGTGGTAGTTCCCCACTCAAGACACTACTATTATCACTCCCATGCCCACTGCTGTAGCGCTGAGGTCTTCTTGGCGCAGTTATCTTACTGTATGGAGATGGCAGCATCTGGATCTGTGACTTCTCATCACTTAGATTAATTCCACTGTCATTGCCACTATCAGAGTCTGTTGAACCCCGGAAATGGCTCATCTTGCCTGAACTTCCTGACGCTAGCTCATTAACACGACTATTGGCTGCCCTAATGGCCTGCTTAGTTCCCATAATTGTTCCTCGACCAGGTTTATTGTTTGTGCCTTGTGTGGACTTTGGAGTTGTTTTCCCACTCAAAGGAATGCTAGAGTTCTTCCCAGCGGATTGAGCCAAAGACTTCACAGAGGAGCTCAGAGACTTGGATCCACTAGCTGAAAGGCTACGACTCTTATTCCCACCAACCGCAGTTTTCTGGCTGGTAGCACTTTTCATCTGACTATTTTTGCAAGATACAGACATGGCACACGATGGGGGAGAGGTCAGGCCAGAAGTATCAGGAGAAACTCCCAGTCTGGGGACTAGTCGGCCATTCCTGCCATTGCTAAGGCTGCCACCACCATTTTCCTTATTCAGATTAGTTTTTCCTCCCACAGATAGTAAGCTATCACATCTTTCAAGGGATGTGTGGCTCCCATAACGATGGACACCTTCACTTTTTGATGCCTTGGCCTTTAAACTTGAAGTTGCTTTTGGCAAGGAATGGTCTCCTCTGAGGCTATATTTGCTACTGGCATTCTCAGCAGTACATAACCCAGTTCTCAGTCGTGAATCAATGTCATCCTCGTGTTTTACTGCAGCAGCCCTATTAGCTTCTAATCCTAGACCTTTGGCTCCTCCATTTTTTTGCTCAAGACTGGATTTACGAACAGGAGGTGCTGGAGGTATTATACCATTTGGCCTGGGTAACATACTCATCTTTTGCTGTGCATTCTTCTTTTTCAGGCTCCCAATGGCAAAAGCAGCTTCAGAATTCCCTCTGTGCATAGCTTCTGTAAAAGTACCACTGCTGTGTGACACAGGAACTACTCCCAGTGTGGTGGCTCCTCTTTTAAGCTGTGGAATTTTAGGGAAAGCTTCAGATTTTTTAGCAACTCCACCAGAAGACTTGCAGCTCATTTCACAACCATCTACTACCCTTTGTGAACAGGCAAGTAATGTCTGGGATTTTAAAGCTTTAGTTGTGTTACCAAATTGTTGGGTAGATCTTGGTGGCTGCTTCTGTGTACAAAATGCCTGAGAATTTGAAGGTAACATATCTGTGGTATTAGTTTCCAGACGATTGTCTGTGCGAACCAACCAGGGATCATCAAACATCACATGTGGCTTTTGCAGTTCTTTATCACAGAGAGTATTATTATGAGTCAGAGATGAGGTAGCTTTTGTTCTTCGGGGAAGACTGGAGTGTATAGTTTCAATCACTGGAGTGTTTTGAGAATTAGAAAGCTTAACCTTTGTGGTCTGATCAGTGATGCAAAAAGTACTTCCAATCTGACACACTTTGGTTAAGTCATAATTTTGAAGGCTTCTGTTGACTCCTGAGGCTGTTTTGCTTGAATTCATGCTCTCACTCTCCAATTCTGAAAAGCAAAAGCCACTATCATTCAAGGTAGTTTTCAAGGGAACAGAGATATTAGGAGAACCCAAAATTAAAGGTTCCTCAGACTTGTGACAGCCATACGAGGGTTGCATAAGAAAACCATCACTGGGATGGGCTCCTTCACTTCCAATTGTACAGATACTGACTTCACTTAGCCATGAGCTGATCGAGGAACGTCTGCTGCTACTAGTGAAGGGTTCTTCAGAAAAGGGTACAACAATATCAATGTTGACACCTGTTGTACTTGCCTGAGAGGTATAAGCATCAAACTCATCATTTATACTGCTGATGATACTAACTGGTCTAGAACCAGAGGCAAGTGCCTGAAGAGAGCAGTCACTATTAAAGCTGATGATGCTAGAGGGTCTTCCATTGTCCATAATACCACTGATAGATAACTCCTCAACCACTGTAAAGACAAGCTCATCTTCACCATTGAGTTCCACAGGCTTCTGCAAAGTCACTGTTGTTGTCAGTATATCCCTGTCAAAGCACGGGCCTCGGAAAGATGATCGAAATCTATGTACTTCAATACCATCTGCCTGTTGTTCTGTGTCATTAGTTATGGTGTTATGTTCAGTTTCACTAGCCCCTTGTTTACTCATTCCCACAGGTGGAGTCCTGATGGAATTGTTGTGATCCACCTTTAGATATGCTTGTCTGCTTGTCACTAGACATTCCTGCTGCTGAGGTGGTGGAGGAGCAGGGCTGGGCAATGGTCTCTTCATATATGAAGTTTTTTCTTTCACAACCATTTCAGCATCAGCTTGACTTGATTCATGAGTCTTCGCACAATTACTTGTTGACAATTGACAAGAATCAGCCACTACTTCATTATTCCCACTGAAATCTACTCTCTTGCTTTCAGGTTTTGATTGCAATTTGGCATGTTCTGTTTTTAAAGGAGAGACCTTCTTTTCAGGGCAAGTGACGTTGTGCTGGAAATAAATGTTTTGTCCCTTTTTTGGAGTTCCTGTTTCTTGTGAAAATGGTTTTTTAAAGCCTCCAATAGGAGAAGATGGTTTGGATTTAGACTGCCCATTTTCTGTAGGCATGGGTACTGTGCCATTGGAAGCTACAGTGGTAATCTCTCCAACAGGAAACTTGACAGGTTCCTCACTTCCATCGATACACTCCAATCTTTCCTGCAATTCTGCAAAGGTGTTACACTTAAAGTGATCCTTGTCAGAGCTTTTTGGAAGACCACAATTGTCCTTGTTTCTTTTTTTGTTCAAAGAAGGGATTATGGGGACAAATTCCGGCGGGCCTTCATTATCTGTCAGCTCTCTGTCTGACAAAGCGGTACCATTGGAACCTACATAGATAACAGTGTCACAGGACTGCTCACTGCTTGAGGAATAATCATGTTCACTAGAAAGATTCAACACAGGAATGTCAGGATCGAGAGCTATAGTCCTTGGATGAAATGGTCTCAGATGAGGAGGTCGTCGTACGTGGCCCTCTTCACATGAACTTTCTCCTCCAGATGAGCTGGATGCATACTGCTGATTGCAAAAACATAAATAGCAGAGAAGGATTTTTAATATTAAATGTATTCACAAGAGGACAAATTATGAGTCACTTTTTCATGTCCTACACAATAGTTTTTGGTATCTACTGGAATCATTCCAATACAAGGCACTTGTGATACATTTTTAGTGATAACTTCCAATTTTCAAAAGGCAAAAAAAAGAATGATGTGGCGATTAAATGGCACAATCACCATGAAGGAACATCGACTGAATGGCCAATTATGCAATATTTTGCATTGGGTGATAGGTTTTCATATAGCATGATTGCTTTAATGCTTACAGAATCTTGGTTTCAAGATTCCTGGTTTCCACATTTCACAATATGACTGTATTGTCATATGATCAGGAGTATCTGAAGCCTAAATACCTCTGGCCGATGTTCAATTCATTCCAACAATGAGAGACTACAAATAGGTTCAGACTACAGGCAATCCTCATTTACCAATCACAAGTGGAATGCTAAGCAATGCAGTCATAAAGTGAAATGTCATATGAATGTGCTCAACTTATGATATCAGTTTTGACTGCCATTAAATGAATCAGCACAATGCTGATTAACTACAATGTCATGTGTTTGTGACTTACAATGTATTGCTGGCTTCCCCACTGACTTTGTTGGAAGCCAGATTTGAATGTCACAAATGATGGTTATATGACCATAGGATGCTGTGACTGTAAATACTGTTGGTTGCCTAGTGATAAAATCATGATCACATGACTACATGGACACTGTGGCAGCCACAACTTTGAGGGCAGGTTACAAGTCTCTTTTTTCAATGCTACCATCGCTTCGAATGGTTACTGAGCAAGATGTTGATAAGCAAGAAGAAACTATATTGTGCAAACCAAGCCATTAATATTGGATTTCAGAAATCATATATACTTGGCTTAATACCCTAAGCCAATTTCCGAACAATGCATTCACTCTCATAGAAAAATATTCAGAGAGACAGATAATAAAGGGAAATAGTTTAGTCACTGAATATTGAATATTTAGTCACGATTCCAAATGATCCTTAGCAATGAATCAAAACATGAGTCAAACATAAGAGTCAAATTTAAAACTTGAATTGGCCTGTACTCCAAATACTAAATAAGGTCTGAAAAAGATCATGTAATTAGGTCAGGACAGGCAATCATTAGCTGTTAGTTGAAATGCATATCACTGTCCAGAAGTCAATGCAGATATTACTTACTTCCTGCTATTATCCATATCTGAATATTTGGTGTGAAGGATTTTATTGTATTTGATAAAACTGGTTCTTTTAGTATGATTGTACTAAATCCATCCATTGTACTAAATCCATCCATCAGTACATACCAGCTGGAAGTGGGGAACTCCAATAAAAGAATAGTGACTTGCTCAAATTAAATCACCATTATTTCCTAATTACCTGATTTGTCTCTCTGTGCCTATCTTTCAACCATTGAATTTAGGGCTGCATCTAATGAAATAGTCCAAAGTAGCTTCTCCAATTTATTATACTTTAAAATAACAATTTGAGCTGCATCATAGCAAGTAACAAAGAAGATGATTAATGAACTTTTATGATCATGACTTTAGTAATACTTCTGCCAAATATTATCTCTGATACATATCTAGGTCAAAAGCTAGCAAAACAAATTAACACTAAAGGAATGCTATAATCCTCACTGTGATGAACAAAATTCTTTCCAAATTATAAAATATTTATTTGCCTGCTCACACCAACCTTGGATTTCTTCTTCCTCATTCTGTGGATACGAGAGGCAAGTTGAAGTGTCATGAGACTTTCCGCATAACTTCCTGGAGAATCCGATATATGGGCTAGCATGGTTGTTCTGCAGTTGATGTTCCCAAGTGATTCTCTTAGCAGCATTGTCAGTTTGTTATCCCTATGAAGCATGCAGAGGTATAAACAGTGGTTCAAAATATTTCCATTTCTTGCCATTGTTTTTCCAAGCAGTCTATTTCTAAGTGATCACAACAGGTTTATGAAGAAAAAGAAAATCTCAAGTTCAAATGAAATTTTGTGATTTTTCAAAAAAGGGAACAGGCAAGCTAATTCTAATTCTACAAAACAAAAACCAGCTTGAGCTTTATTTTAAACTATTAACATTACACTAAGGAGAATGGAGAATTCTGCTCATTAGCCTTCTGATTGTTTTCAAAATAATCATTTTTTCCCCCTAACCAAATAACTGAAGGAAATAGTTACACGTCTCTTGCTCAGACAGCTGAATTATTTTGGGGTGCTCGTAGGAGAAAAAAGAAGCAAAAATTGTAATGCGTCATTTGCCAGGCATTATATGACATATCTACAAGATAAATGCTAAAACTCTGAAAGACATGACTCTGTTACACACAGAGCAATTCACTTACTTGTATGGCACATGTTTGGCACCATTAATTAAGGCCAGAATGACACTGCCCAACGCAGACAGAGAGAGGCAGAAGGAATTTCCTCCATCCCGACTTTTGCTTAGCACTTTTTCACAGCTTCCCAGGTCAATGAGATGTAAACGGCTGCGTCCACCTGACACTGAAAAGCCATAGGAACACAGATATATATTAACTCAAGTCTGGGTAAGATAATCAAAAATAAAATGGAAGGAAATAAAATTCCGATGGAAACAAAAGATAAACGCGATTGCCTATTAAATGACTGCATGATAGACAAAATCAAGCAAACCAATAACAATGTCCAACAATTCACTAAGAATCCTTTGAAACACTTATTAATTTGTGAACTAATAGTTGCTTAGTTCTGACTATATTTTAGGATCAAATAAATGTAAACAAAATATTCTGAGTGTGTGTATATTTAAACAAGTGAAGATATATACTTTATGGTTTAGAGTAGGAGTTTTAAAACCAAACCAATCAGGGTGGATTTGATTTAAATCAAGTTGATTTAAATCAGGATTTTAAATCACTAGTAAAAAGGCTTGATTTAAATCAATTCAACTTGAATCATAATTTTTAAAGAGCAATTTTCAACTCTGTCCCACAGCAGCTCCTCCTCTGACCTGCTATTGAATCACCGATGGTCCCAATATTGCAGAATATGCAGCCTCAGGCTACATAACTAAGCTCCATTTCATGCTGAATAAACTAAATTATTAATGTATCTTAAATAGAAAACTATCTTTAGATGGATTTTTAGTCCAAAAGCGCTTTATTAAAATATAAATTTGATAAAAATCAAAAAAATCTGATTTAAATAAAAAAAATCAAATTTAAATTTTTAAAATCTGATTTTTTAATTATTATTTTTAAAAATCATCATTTTTTTAAAAAAACTGTGTCCGATATTTTAATAAGAAATCAATAAAAATCATCAATTTTTATCCATCCTGAAACCAATGAAATCAACACCACATTAGGAAAGCATTTCTTGAATTCAAATGTTATTTTTAACTGTGCAGATCTCATCACTGAACTTAATGCTTTGAACATTTCCACTTACAGGCAAGAAGCAATAGTCAACTTCAGATGACATAGCAATAACCTTGCACAGCCATTGATAAAACACGGTAACATTTTCTAAAAATTCCACTGGTCAGGAAGAAGTAACTAGAGGTAATCTTTGACTTACAATCATCTGTTTAATGACCGTTCCAAGTTACAATGACTCTGAAAAAAGTGACTTTTGGCCATTTTTCACATGATTGCTGCAGCATCCCTATGATCATGTGATCAAAATTTGGGTACTTGGCAACTGGCATGTATTTATGACAACTGCGCTGTCCTGGGATCATGTAACCATCATTTGTAAATTTCCCAAAAACCAAAGTCAAAGGTTCACTTAACCAACATTAACCAACATGTACTTTACTTAACAACTGCAGTAATTCACTTAACAACTGCGGCAAGAAAAGTCATAAAATGGGGCAAACTCCCACTTAACAACTCCCTTGTTTAAGAACAGAAATGTTGGGCTCAATTGTAATTATAAATCAAGGACTACCTGTATCACCTACCTACAGCTATCAACATCTAGCAATCATCTCATGCAGAAATATCTCTCCACTTTGTGTAAGAAGCACACATTTCTATTTACATTTTAAATCCCAATGGATTTAGCAGCTGGACTTTTTAACACACACAAAGGTATGCATATTCCAATTCACATAGCTTTCTATTTAGTTGTCCACTGACCACAATGGTTAAAATGGCAACATTAGAACCAAAAAGATCCTGAGTTCAACCGCCTACTCAGACATGAAGCTTCTTAATTAAACTTACACTATTTATTTTATTAGATCATTTATCAGCCAAACTACCACAAGAATTTTTTGAAAAGAGGCTTGGGAGAGGGAACCTACATGTTGACCTGATCGCTTGGAGCAAAAGGTAAAGTATTTTTCTTCTTCTGTCTGTCCTTCCTTCTGTCCTGGCCACTTTTAACAGAGGCACAATTGAGAGCGTTTTAACAAACTGCATCACTGTTTGGTTTGGTGGCTGCAGTGCCTCAGAGAGAAAGTCCATTCAGAGAGTGGTAAGGACAGCCGAGAAGATTATAGGAAGCTCACTTCCTGTCATTCAGGATACTGCTTATAAGTGCTATGTGCTTAGAGCTCAAAGCATTGTTAGAGACCCCACACACCCACGTTACGGTCTGTTTCTGTTGCTCCCCTTTGGGAGGAGGTTTCAAAGTATTTCTAGCAGGACTTCCAGATTCTGTAACAGCTTTGTCCCCTATGCCATCCGTCTTTCTCGCCAGGTACATGTACTGTATACATCCGAACTAGACTATGTTGTTTCTCTGTGTCATATAATGTATGTAGGTATATGTATAATTTTGTATTTATTTATTTATTTTGTCATATTTATGTAGCATATATTGGAGGTGGTGACCCTTTGGGAGCTGTATGCAACAAAATTTCATTTCAATGCATGCCAATTAGTGTACATTCAAAGTGACAATAAAGTTATTCTAAGTCTCTAAGTCTAAGTCTCTACCGCATGCCTGGCTTTCAAATTAGATATTTCAAAAAGCAATCCATTTTAAAGCTTTCTTGGCTAATACAATCAGCTTCTGTGTTGATCAGTTGCACTCCTTTTCAAAAATCTATGCAAAAAGAAAGCCAAATCTACATACTTCCTCCTTTGCCACTCTTCTCCATACGATACTGATATATGTGAAGTGTGAAAAACATGTGTGAATTCCTCCGATCTTCTTCATCACATTCTGGTTTGCTAGTACTCCTGGCAGCCAGCGCTGCATCAAGGAAAAAAGCTGCTTTCTCTGCTGTTGGGGCCCTCAATTCACTTTGATTCTGAAGCTGGAATATAAACAAGAAAACAACTAATTAAGAAGAAGAGAATAATCCCTGCTTCCTGAACAGGGGAAGAAGCCACAAGGGTGCTAAAAGAAACAAATATGTATACTGTGGGACTGGAGATTAAAAATGAAAAAGACAATTAAATATATATATATATTTAAAACTGATTGGAATTGTTGACAGATGAAAGCATTTCGGGGGGGGGACCCCAAATGTCAGGAAAAAAGAAAAAACCAGGCTTCCCACCTGTCCTGAGATTTTATACCTGTGTTCCACATATTGGATCCTCTCTTAGGTAGACCCCTGGGGATTGTCCATCTTGAAGACTGCCCGTGGCTACTTCAGCTAACAAATCCTTAAGGTTTTCATCTTTACCGCTGATCTCCACAGCAGATACTCGAATTGAGAAACGAGTCCCAGTCTTCTCCTTGCGCTCATTGATTAACTTGAAGAGCCATGAAATAGCACAAGGTACGATGCCAAGGCTCTGTGTGGAGTTATCTTCTCCAAACATTGTGTAGGATTTGCCTAAAATGGAAAGCAAATGGAAATGTAATTGGACCACTAAGCACATGACTTTAGTGTCAGTAAGTGTGGGAATTGTTAGATCAGGCGCAGGAAAGAAGACAAGACCAGCGGGGTCTGCTCAACACGTTTTATTCAGCTCTTAAACTAAGTCAGAACAGACGAACGGCTGTGCTGCCGGAGCCCTTTTTATAGCGCTCCGGCAGACCAGCCGTCCAATGACAGCGGTTTAACTTTCCCGCCCGGAGGATTAACCAATCCCCGGCCGGATGTCCTTATAAGGACATAACAGGAATTATCAGAGTTTTCTTATTCAGTAGAAGGAAGAATTCCCCTGTTCTCTTATTCTGGCAAGAATCTGTTTTGCCATTTATGTTTTGAGAGGATTCACATGCACCACGTGGATGATTTATGATTAATTAATAAACAGATGAACTTCTGGAAGAGCTGACTTTCTGGTGAAAGGAGGAGAATGAAAGAAGCAACGGGACATGAATGTGAAAGGAATGAAGCCACTATCCACACCCACATCCACAGTGAATCTTTAACAGCAACAGAGTTGGAAGGTACCTTGGAGATCATCTAGTCCAGCCCCCTGCTCACACAGGAGACCTGAACTAGGGATTATTCAAACCACCAAACTGTCGACCTTTCTGATCGACAAGCACAGTATCTTAGTACTGAGCCACCTAGTCATGCAGAGAATGGGCCTTGTCTTTCCTCAGACTACAAAAAGAAATGGAGGAAAGAAAAAAGGCTGCCTCATCTCCTCTCCTTTTTCAACAAATCTGTTCAGGCGATCAAAAAGCTACTGTCCCTAATACAGCCATCCTCTTCCTAAATATGCCGCTGAAGAATCATTCACAATTCCTGATATTTCAAGGAGAAGCAAATTAATTCTTCACTCACAAATCTTGGGGGGAAGGGGTATTGCATTTTTTAAAATGTCCTAGTTACTGATAATACTTGTCATCTTAGGCTGATGAAAGCAAAGGATCAATTTCTGGGGTCTTGTGGTGAACCCAAGGCTCTCTAGCCCTCATTTGGGACCTAATCAGTGAGAATAATTAGTAGATCTCATAGAAACACAGAATGTAAGGACTGGAGAACAACTGGAGATCTTCTAATCCAAGCCCCTGTGCAATTCAGCAATCCACTAATAAAATGCCCCAAATCAGTCTTCCCTTCTCCAGGCTAAATGTATTCAAATCCTCCAATAATTCTTGGTTAATTTTTCTTCATCTCTTCCCATTGGTTGTTCTCCTCTGGACACCAGTTTGTCAAAGTCTTTCCTAAAATATGACATCCAGAACTGCACAATATTCATGTGATTAACCAATGTAAAATAAATAAGACCAATGACTTATCTTGATCCCACAATTACACTTCTATTAATGTAGCATAGCATTTAAATCACATTTTATTTCTGCCACTCAAATGCTTTGAGTTTGTATTGGAGCCTTGTGATGGATATTCCTCCCCACATTGGCAGAGTATTTTTTTTACAACTTCTCCCCTATCCTAATTCACCTCTTACAGTTATCCAAAAAAGCTAGGATTTCATCTTAAGACATGTGGAAATATTTATTCCATTCTGAAGTTGAATTTTCCATAGATGAAAATTCCAGCAATCTCGATGGTGATTTTCTAACTGAGAAGTAAAAATGGACTATAAATAGTTAACATCTGGTTTGTAGAAACAAAATACCCTCTTCATACAAACCTTCAGATTATAACCAATGGCACACACCTTAACTGACAATGAGACAGAACAAATGAAAAAAGTAGCTTTTACATATTTCATTATTAATCCATCAGTACTTAATTAATTTTTCCATTCTTTGTAACTTTGTAACCAATTAATTTCTGCAAGCTCTTTGCTCTCTTTGAATTATGACACACCTCTCCCTGAAAAAATCTGCACATAGCTAGATAGATGCACATAGCTACTTTTTACCTTTTATCCAATCGTTTTTTTAAAAAAAAAGACAAGAAAGAATGCACAGAACTTAAAGTCCCAGTGTAGAAATAAAGCAAGAGAAGTTTGCATAACTAATTAAAAAGAAATTCTAATCTATTCATGTAGTCCAGGTTTATTGTTCCAAGAGCTGACAGCATGTAATTACCAGGTTGACATAGTAATTAACTGTAATGAATTTGGGAGCTCACCAAGCTTGACATGGCCAAAGCAAAAGATGCAACCATCTGCACCATTCACGACAGACTGGATTACTTCTGCTACTGTTCCAGAGCATACCTCAGCCTAGTAAAGAAGTTGGAAGTCAGTTAATAAGCATGGACTCAGATGCATTGTATTGTTATTTTTACATGAAAATGGTTCTTAAAACAATATAGTTGCACATTTTGCAGCATTAGTCACACTATTCTAGTCTCTATATTCCATTTTTTCTAATTAATTCTATTACATAAGCCCAAAACTATTTCCTATTCCACTAAAGAGGGTGCCATGGCATGTCAATTCCATGAACTCAGTTACAAAGGAAATGCTAACCAGCAAACATAGAATTAATATAATATCTCATCATCCATCTTTTTTTTAATACTAGCAGACTATGCACTGAGGGTAAAGGTTCGTTCTCCGAGCTTGTGGGTTGGTTTCTGAACGTTTCTTTACCAGGCTAGGTAACATCTTCAGTGGAGTTTAGGGGATGTCAGTGTCAGACCTGTCATAAGACCCTCACTGGACACACACACACCTAAGCCCTTATAAAAAGAACACTGACATCCCCTAAACTCAGCTGAAGATGTTACCTAGCCTGGTAACAAAACATTCAGAAACCAACCCACAAGCTCGGAGAACGAACCTTTACCTTCATCCTATACCTGAGCTACAGATATTCACCACTATAGCAAAGACTATGCACTGCCAAGGATGCTTAGGAGAAGGAAGCACCCTCAAACAAATGAATTTCATTTCACCCCAAATGAAAAATTTTGGAACTTTTCTGTTTTAATCTTAATGATGACAACCCCATCTCCTGGAATGCACACAGACACAAAGGGCATGCTTTTAAGTCTCATCCGTGTGCTGCGAAAAGGAAGAGAAATGTTGTTCAATGGAGAGAAAACAGATTTATTTTTATCAAATGGAATGGAACCATACAGGAAATCTAAATTACGCACACATGTTCTGTTACTCCTTTTGAGTTTCAGATTCATGTGTCATCTCCTGCCAGCTTTATGTTTTCTTTACTGGCCAGGGAGCCATTCAGGACAGCAACCGTCTGCTATACCATATGTATTTGGCCTGCTTCTTGTCAGACAAACACCAGCTCCTGAGCTAAACCTATGCTTCATTGCCATTTTTCTCCTGACAACCATAATTACATCCAACGGTTACATCACTAATATACTGTAAATTTAAGGTTAACCAAGTTGCCACATAAACTAACTTTAGCTCCTCATTTCAGATAAATATTGTGATAAATGTCAACTATCTCGACTCATAAAGACAATGTGCAAATTAGCGCACATAAGCCCACATTTCAAATTTTGAACGAGTACCACAGATTGGTTAATTTTATACTATACTCAAATCATAAAGGTAAAGGTAAAGGTTCCCCTTGCACATATGTGCTAGTCGTTCCCGACTCTAGGGGGCGGTGCTCATCTCCGTTTCAAAGCCAAAGAGCCAGCACTGTCCGAAGACGTCTCCATGGTCATGTGGCCGGCATGACTAAACGCCAATGGCGCACAGAACGCTGTTACCTTCCCACCAAAGGTGGTCCCTATTTTTCTACTTGCATTTTTTACGTGCTTTCGAACTGCAAGGTTGGCAGAAGCTAGGACAAGTAACAGGAGCTCACCCCATTACACGGCCCTAGGGATTCGAACTGCTGAACTGCTGACCTTTTGATCAACAAGCTCAGCACCTTAGCCACTGAGCCACCGCGTCCCTTACACTCTAATCATAGGCAGCTCTAATTCTTAACCAAAATCAAAGCTACTTGAAAAATGCAAGAGAAATCCATGCTACAACAGAAAGAAAAGGGAGCCATAAAACCCAATGACACCTGATACTATGTTAGAAATATAACATGCTACTGGAATATTTCATCTAATAAACTGACAAGATACATTTACATACCAGACTTAATTGTATTACTGAACTAACTTATTTTCTGAGTTTCCACAATATACTGTACTATATTCTAATCAAGCAGTCTAGGATTATGCAAGATGCCAAGCCACCGAAAAGCTTAATCAAGGTTAGTATATGATGTTAATGCAGACTTCTACCATTGTTTCTGCTTAACCCACCAGAACTAACACAGAAGGTAGGCTCCAGGTCCCTTCCATTGGCCATGCCATCAGAATTGGGAGGAGGAGGAGAGGGGAGAAGAGGGGATCCACAGGGGTTGAAGGAGAACAGTCTTCCTAATTCTGTTCCTTTTTTGTTTTAATTTCCATGAATTGGACTATGTTGATAGAGAAAGCAACAAACCCACTGTCAGTTCTACTTTCAAGAACAGGTTATTTCAATCTTCCAATTGTCTCCAATGGGACACTAACTTGTTTATTGCGAAAATTCTACAAAATCCATTAGAAAATCCTTCTAATGAAGGGTCCCAGGACATCTTCTAAAGTCTTTTTTTTTTTATGGATATGCAGTATAATTCTTCCAATGCATATGCATAAGACTGCAGGGAGAGTCTGTTTTAAATATGGGCCATTGTTCTACCTCATCTCAAAAGTTGGCAATGATAGGCAGCAATTTTTTAGGGAGGACAGTTGGCCATAACATATTCTATGACATGTGTCTATGTTTTCTCAAAAACAATATGAAAACTATTGCAGTATTCCAGATTTTCCCAGTTCCTATGGGCTAGGGCAGGACTGTCAAACTCGCGTCGTCATGGCGGCATCACATGATGTATCAGGACTTTTCCCCCCTTTGCTAAACCGGGCGTGGGCATGGCCAGCACGTGATGCATCTTGCCCATGGGCTGAGAGTTTGACAGCCCTGGGCTAGGGATTATGGAAACTGAAGTCAACATACTTCGGAAAAACTACACTATCCATTTTTTTCCATCCTTCCACAATCAACAAAATATTTGATGATCTCTCATAATGATACAGATAAGCCCAAACCTATAAATGCTATGCTACAACTAGACTAAAAAGGGATACTATGGAAGTCACAAGTTGTATGTATATGTTGCTTTAAACCACACAAGAAAGATAGTAGAAATATAATCACTGAACAGAATTACCTCTACAGATATTGCTTCTTAATTTCACATCTGGGCTAAATTAAAACAGCGTGAGGCCTTGCAAACTGACTATTAATTAGCATGCCTTCCCAGTAATTAAACCAACTAATTCAAAGGGAAAAAAATACTGTAAAAGAACTCTCTCACCAGAATTAAATGCCATGGCAGCAACTCAAATTATCAGCTTTATATGCTCAGCTTTGGTACCTGGGATGCATCCTGGGGGAACACTGCATCGAAAGCAAACATCTTTGGGACAGCCACAGCTCCTCTTCGGTGACTTGAATTACAGCCACTTGTAGATGGATCATAAAGTGTGATCTGCTTTTTTCGTGAATCTACCTTCAGAAATGACATAGATTCCGATGTGTTGGGTGTTCCTTGTGATGGGCAAATTCTCACCATCACCTTCACCTAAAAATCATTTAAAAATATAGATTTTAGTCCAGTTGCAAGTAAATAATAACGCTATACCTCAAATTCTTGCTTTACAGTGCCTATACAGCTCTGAATGACATCATGTGTCCATCTAGTTATCTACTGAACTGTATATATTAGCTGACAGAGGATTTCATACAAGAATCTTTCTGAGTTCTTTCTGATTTTGACCTTTCATATGCACAGCATGTCTTCTTCCCCTGAGTTACAGCCTGCATCTTAAACTTGAATTAATTAGCCTGCCGGGAAAAAAATATGATTGGTCATATAATTTGAAACACAGTTTTCCCACAAAATCTTTACATCTTCTACCGCTTGCATCCGTGTAGGTGCTTACTACGCAGTGAGCTTCCACACATCATGCTCAGAATATTGTACAATAATGTACAAAGGAGAAATAAAAAGGCCAAAAGTAGGTAGCCTTATGCAGTTGTGTTTTACTTAGTCTAAAACTTACAGTGGAATTTGCTATTACAAGTATGTAATGACAGCTGCTGTCTTCAATGAATGTAAAGAGGGAAAAGACAAATTCATGAAAGATAGTTCTACCAGCGATAATGAACCACAAGAGCTAAATGTGACCTCCATGTTCAAGGCAGTATATCAATAAATATTAATTGCACTGCAATGCCAGCATTATGTAATGTTTAATATATAGGATTTGGGTGAGAAAAACTCAGATTCAACCTCTATTCAATTACAGAGCTGAATGACAGACTTTAGGTGAGTCATTTCTCTCAGTCAGAGAGAGAAACCCTTTACTTTATTTATATTTCTGATAAAAAGAATATATATATGCACAAATGCTGCATACTATATGTTCTAGCCAAAAATATGCTGGATTAACTAAAACTTGTTAAAGATAGAAACAGATTTCAAAAAAAAAAAGCACTACTTCAGAGTGCTTTGCCATCTCTAAATATATTATATATTTACCTGTCCTATGAAATATTTCCCAATGTGCAGATCGGAACATTATTTTTATCGAAAACATCACTGTTAATTATCTACTGAAATATTTTTGGCTAAAAACACTTCACTACCAGGAATACAATATTCATCAAACATGTTAGCTTTGGAAAGTCTTTTTTTTTTTTAGCATTTAGGTTTATTTCCCTGTTCCATCTCTCCCACCATCTAATGTGATATGAATATGACACGACAGTCCTAGAAAATAACTGAACCTTAAAATAAAATAAGCAATTGCTTCAAAGCGAAAGTAAGTATTGTAGGTGACACATTTGAGACTACTTTCCAATAAAAGCTGCATGAAGCTAGTACCAGTGTGTTAGATAGGTTCCTTTGACCTTGAGAATGTTGCCAAAGGGCCAAGTAAGTAACATTTTCTGTAAATAAATATACAAAGAGGATATCAATTCAAAAAATGCACTGAAGTATAAGGAACTGTAGCTATGCATATTCTCTGTTTATATTTGATAGCTGGCATTTATCAGTGCTACAACAATGCTCACTTCAGTCATCATGATTTTACCCTGACTGACCTTAGGAGAATGTTAGATGTCAACAGCAGAACAAACTGATCTTCCAATTCAACTGAGATTATGAAAAACGGTGAACCAAAACTGACTTTCTCAGCAACTAGAATCTAACAAATTGTCTCAATCAGGCATGGTCTTCAGTTATGCTACGTGAAGAATGTCAGACTTGTAGCATTTATGTCCCATGGTTTATCTAGGAAACAAGAAAAGACTTTTCCAACCCAATTAAATGTTTTTGAGACATATTGGCAGGCTTGAAAAATACAGTATCCAAAAGAGCAAAAGTCAGAAATGGAAAGAAAACAAGAACTATATCCTGACTGCAAAATTTGAATCAGGACCTGACAGGAATTTCCCACAGAAATAAGTAGGATATGCCAACTCCTCTGATTATACAGCGAGAAAAGAACATTGCTTTATCATAATTCTAATTGTTCATATCTAAAAACTGGAGTTTGGAAGGATAATTTGCAAGCCTCCCCATCCCTTCCTTTTAAGAAACTATCAGTACAAGAAATTGATGTGAAAATACTTTCCACCCTGCTGCTCTTAAACATGAATGCAAATAGAAATGATAGTAAATCTCTTCCATTCAAACTTTATGGGCTGGGGAATGTATACTTTTGCATAAATATATCAAGTATAATTCCCAACTTTTGTATGCCTGTCTATGTACACCTATATGTGAGAAAGGAAGAGACCAAGACGGAAACAGAAAGTGGTTGAGTCTGATGTTCAATACCGTTAATGGCTCTACAGCAAACAGATTAACAATATTAAATATTGTAAAATATTCTAGCCCTGCTTCAGATATCAGAGGAACAACTTCCCCTGTATTTATGTTATCAGTTAGCCATGAACATATTACAGCCCAAAGATTAAGACATATTCTTCTCTCCAAGTCCTATCAGTTCTCTGTTGTATCTCAAACAAGGACCAGAAAAGAAGAAAGAAAATTCCCCCAAAATAGCATGTTCCATGTATTTGTGGATCAAATACATGGCATCTCTCTTTGTTTTAATTCCCTACTTCACATCTGGAGGGAGATGTGAGGCCATCATCAGATGGAGTTTTTAAAGTAGGTAACCCTGAAAGGAAGAGAAGGAGGCTAAAGATCAAAGGGAGATCTCAAAGGAAAAAAGTTTTTTTTTAACCCCACAGGCCAATAACTGGATACTTATGAAAATCCTTCAATCACTATTCACCATTCATTGCTTTAGGGATGAAGGTGCTTCCCTGAAGGTCACAACCTACACAACCTACCCAATCACCAACAGCAAGAAAGAAAAACCTCAGACTGGAGTACATAAGGCTATTGCCGTGCACTTACAGTATGTGGAGCAAAGAAAATAAAAGTTATAGATGCCAAACCAGTGGCACAAAACTAGCAATTTCAAGGAAGAAAAAGGAAGATGTATAAGACACTAAATTACATAATTCATTGCAAGCCAATATTTCTCCCACAGATATGCAATCTCCTTTGTGCACACTGAAAGCTACACAAATTTCAAAGTATGAATACACCAGACCTGAGATGTATTCTTTTTTTTGTTTAGTTAATTGTTTATCATTAATAAATCTTAATTATAATAAGGTTAGCTTTGTATTTCTCCATTGCAGTGGCAATGGATGATTTCATTTTAAGAGAAAAGCACTGCGGATTTTGTACAAAAATGCAGAGATATGTCTTTAAAACCTTAGAATTTGTATACCTCTTGTACAAAGTTGATCTACTCATACAGATAAAGATACAAAGTTCCTCATATGGATCGTTTCACACTAAATGTGTAAGCACACATGATTTGAACATTAAAAAATTCTTCTATTTACTAGAAATTAACAATATCTTCTTTGAACCTACCTCTGCCACTATAACATCTGACCAAGTTTAGGAGATTTCAAGAAAAAAATATACAGGTATAAATATCTATTTTCTCATCCATCTTTTATTCCATAATGGTTAAACAGCATTTAAGTGAAAGGATCATAAAGGAGGAGCTGCTGTTAAGAGCTTACTTCTTTAAAATTATTGCTTTAGAAGGTGAGAAGTTATGTTTCAAATACACTATAAAATCTTATCGCAGGTTGTTCTAGCAAATCAAACCATTGCAATATAGGCAATCCCTACCCCCAAAGAGGAATATCACACTGAAACTAAATGACTGTAGTTACAGAGATGGATCTGACTATGAACAAATTCATCATACTCCCACCACCTTTCTGACTGAGGAATAGCAAATAGCATTTACACTTACTGTGTATACTGCCCCGTAGCATTTTACAGCACTCTGGGCAGTTTACAATGTCTTTGCATGTTGCCACCAACAATCTGGGTCCTTAATTTACTGACTTTGGAAAGATAGAAAGCTGGGTCAATCTTGAGCCAGTTAGGATCAAACTCCAGGCTGTGGGCAAAGTTTGCCTGCAATGTTACACTTTTAACCACTGTGCCACCAGGGCTCTGAGAAAGACTAAGGGGAGCCCTGAGCTTCAGAAAATCAACAGAACAGATAAAACAGACAAATTTCATTCATGAAAGCAAGACTTGTGATGCCCTACTATAAATCCCCTACAGTCTTGTACACCTTCCTAAAATCTGCCAGAAGCATAAGACTCTGAAAACTGCCGACTGATGGTCTCCCAGGGCCCCTGGATATATTAAAGACATTCCTTGAAACCAGAGTCAGAACAAGCTTGTATATACCTCCTTTAAACAATATTTGGAAAAAGTGGAGAGTATTTTCCTACAGGAGATATGGTAGTAGGATATTTCCCTCCTCCCCTTTTTTTAGGTCTTTCCTCCCATACGCTTCCACCAGTGAAATTAGATTTGCATGAAAGAGCAAGTCAGTAATATCAGCTTTTATTTCAGTTGTCATAAAGAAAACTATACAAACAAGGGATTGATCTGGTAACAATCACATCCAGCTAATATGGTAGATAAGTAAATCCTTTGGGCCAACTCTTTGTATTGATATTTATTTCTCTGTTGGCAAGAATCTAAACCTGCAGCTTAAGATGTGGTCCTCTCTGCAAACTGTTTTGCAATTGCTGTCAAATGCAGATACTTTACTGACTGGAAACTTTAACGCCAGAATTAATAGACATTAACAATTACATCAGGAGGACATAGGTCATCCCAGAAGATGCATATTATCTGCATTGGTTCTCCATGGATAAAGTGTAAAACAAATAAGGGTTGCTTTATTGAATTGATCTTTAGATTTGGGTTCTATAGTCCTCATGGTACCAAAACAGCAATTTTCAATAAAGGAGAATTTATGTAGCCAATAGCGAACAAAAAGCCCTAAGAAGGTCTTCCAAAACTGCACTGAACTTATCATGATGACAGAGACCTCTCAAACACATGCTGAGAACAACATCAGTATATACAGTGAGGAGTATCCAGATATTTGAATATAAGTTTCATTTCCATGAAAGCTCAAACTCTGATAAACTGAGCTTGAGTTCTCAAGGAAACAAACATACACATGTTTGTAGATGTTGGAGGTCTTCCTAAAATAGATGCCCTCAGTTGGTAAAACCTCACAGTGGCCATTAAGGGATGGGAGAGTATAGGGTTTACCTCCTCCTAATCTGGTGGGTTCTATGTCTTTTTAAATGACTTTAATATAGTTTTCTTCTGTTTTGTTACAAGGTAGAGAACAATATGACAGACACATATTTCAAGGTGTTGGTTATGTTAACTGCATGATCATAATCAGCGTGTTTAGAAATCAAGCTGTAAGGGTTCTTCTACAAACAAATTATAATTCCTGCAAATTATCCTAAAACAAATGCATGCATGGCAACCCCTCTAAGCATCCTCATAAGAATGGATGCTTGTCTTTATTCATGAGGCTGTCCGTATTATGCAAATCACAAAACTATCTTGCTAATTAACTGCTTCGGTAATTCTTGTGGGTTTTAAACATGGTAGGTTCACATTAAACTGCTGAACTCCTCAGATTTATACATTTCAGTCTGAGTCCAAGAGAGAAGTGATGATGGGTGGGGTGTTCAGCAGGATTAGTGAAGGAAATCTTACCACAGTACAAAACTACCCTTTAAAAATAAATAAAAATAGCTGGGAGATAGAAGATTTGTCAGTGTATAAGAAGTCATGAATTGGAATAGACATGGCAACAAGTCAGCCAATGGAGACTGTTTGGTGACTCAGACAGTTTGCTGCCTGGCCGTGGCTTAGCTTGACCATTATGTATAAAATAATTGGTTTGCCTTTCATTATTGCTTCTGTGTTTATGTTTATATAGATTCTGTACTTCTGGATTCTGAGTTCTGGCTTCTGCTGCATGGGTATTGTATACATGCATCATGTTTTACATTACTGTATATAAAGAAGTTTCTTTTATAAATGAATCCTGCTGAATTATTTACTTGTGTGCTGGTTGGATTGCTGCGAACTCTAACAAGATTACAGAAACAACATACACATTTTGAAATGCTTCTATTCTTATCATTTTAACAGCATGTTAAGCTGATACTAAAATGAAAACAAATCAGACCAATACTTTCTTAAACATTCATATACTACTATTGAAGAAAAGGATCAGGGGAGCCACAATAACTGTCTTCCAGTACTTGAGAGACTGTCACAAAGAAGAGAAGATTGACTTATTCTCTAGGGCACCAGAGGGCAGGACAAGAAGTAAGGGTGGAAGTTTGTCAAAGAGAGATACAACCTAGAAGGAAGGAGAAATTTTCTGACAGTAAGAGCAATTAATCAATAAATCAATAATCTGGGGTTGTAGGTGCTCCATCACTGGAGGTTTTCGAAAATAGATTGGACAACCACTTAACTGGGATGGTAGAAGATTCCTGTCTTGAGTAGAGGGTTGGGCTAGAAGGCAGCTCTCTAGATGGCTCAGTGGCTAAGACGCTGAGCTTGTCGATCAGAAAGGTGAGCGGTTCGAATCCCTAGTATAGGTCCCCTGCGTGAGCAGGGGGTTGGACTAGATGACCTCCAAGGTCCCTTCCAACTCTGTTACTGTTACCTCTGAGGTTCTTTCCAGTCCTATGATTCTATATTCTATTCCTTTGAGGTTATGTCAGGCTTTCCAGACAGGGGTAGCAGGGAAATGGACTTCAGCCTAGGAAAACTGTTGAAAATATGGACATTATTTAACATTATATCCTTTCAAGATTTTTGGGGAAGATTTTATAATATAATCTACATTTATGGGAATCTTGGTGGTCACCAGTGAAGTACAACCACATCTGACCTTGACCTAGCTTTGAAAAACTGGCTGCTATAACCTGGCATCCAGTGAAGACTTCTAAGCAATGCCCTAAAGGAATAGCAAACGCCTCTAAAATCAGCTGTATCCCTCCATTATGGAGTATTCATTTTCCTACCAGAATATGTTCTTGATAAGACTCAATTTGTTCACCCTATCCATTCCAGGGTTCCAGACTGGAGACTGAGACTATGTTGTTATTTCCAACATGAATTATTTTATTTTATTGGAAATAACAAACAAATTGAATATTCTGTATTTCAATAAAATTGAAAATATTACTTTTCAATCCTTAAATGGTTTGGGAATGAATTACTGGAAAGGTAACTTGTATTACCTGTATCAATTATCTGCCCTTCAAGACCAGGAATTGGAGCCTTTTTTTAAACTTTGTCAAAACTTCTCATCACTTTAAGAATAGTCCTAAAGGCTGGTTTATTTAGCTAAAAATTTGTTTGAATGAATTGAATTGCTCTTAGCAGAGATCTAGTTAGAGCCAAATATGATTCTAGTATTTTGGATATAATTTTGAGTTTTAACTTGCACTGGATTTAGGGCTAATTTTATTTATCTTTTATCATACATGATAATATGCGTAGATAAACTCTTTTAACAGTGCTGACCCATCAATAAGCAAACGAATAAATGGAGGCCATAATCTCCTAGGCTGAAATTGGATATTGTATGATTTCTCTGAAGCAAGAGAGGCAAATGGCAGCACTACTATTAGATCTTTGGGTGATTTGTAGTAGATTTGCAAAGGTTTCCAATCTTAATGACTGAATAGTAACAAGAATAAAACCATGTTTCCCTCTTAGATTATATTCCTGATATCAAGAACATATGGCAAGAAACTAAATTTCTGTTATATATAGTGATTTGTATACCAGGTTTGAAAATAAAATCCTGGACTATGACACAAAAATTATTATTTTTGAAACTGGCTGCCATTTGTCCAGTAGACACTCTTTGAAGTCGGTTTGGTTATTTACCTTGGTTGTTTACCTGGTGTTAAATCTTACTTAGCTGGTTGTTGGCTGGAGAGGATGCGTCCTGGTCTTTTTGTTTCCTTCTTAGCTTTTTACTGTCTCTTTTGAAGGAGAAAACAATACCCTCAAGAAAACTGGCAAGGCAAGTTACTGTACAAACAGGGAACAAACGCCACACCTCCCTTGTGATGTTATCTATTTAGGTAGTAAAACATCTGCAAGCAAACAATCAAGTTCAGAGAGGACTCCACAATTCAACCTTCAATTGATCCAGTTGCTTTCCTTCCCTTATTTTTCCTTATATGAAAATTTTAAGTGGTCTAAAAACCCCATTCTGCTTCTCCTTCTGCACTTTAAGATGTTCCTATCTAAAATCACCCACATTCCTACCACTGACTGACAAGTATATAACTTGCAGATTTGGTTCCTAGATATCCTCCATATGCTGCACTCTTTCTACATATGGCACTTTTATATGCAAAAATTGTTATACTAAGAGAACAACTACTGTACCAAACTCTCTTGGGACAACCTAAAAGAAGTATTATCATGTTACTCTTTTCAGACTATAGCCTGCATTAAGTGACAATTGATTCTCTTTTCCCCAAAGGCTGGCATGAAACACTTTTTTTAAAAGCAGTTATAGAATGAAATACAGTGTATATTCCTGTGTAACTTTCCACCTTTTGATTCATCCATTAAAGGCATTCACTAGAGAGACAATGTGTTTTGTGTGCATTAATCATCGATACAATGCAGTAAACAAAAAGCAGTTTGGTTTATTATTTTATTATTACTTTATATTATCATGATAAACTTCATTTCATCCAACTTTCAATCCTATAATGGAATCACTATTATTCTAATTTTACAAAATGCCTTCAGGCTTTAAAATGGAGGGGAGGAGGGTGATAGCCAAATCAGATCCTCGCATGATCTGAAATGATTTATACTGGAAATTGCATTGAAGTTATTAGGAAACGAGTAGCAATAAAGATGACAAAATTAAATAGCTATTTGTTATCCATCCAATAACTGTCATAAGAAGAACTGATGAGGACACAAAAGCAGTTGAAGAAAAAGTATACATAGGGTTAGTAAACTGTGCTCAGTTATAGCTGACGAGAAGAAGAGATTTTTTAAAAATGTCATTTAAAAAATGAAAGACAAGTAAATATATGATTTCTCAATGAATATATTAAATAATGGATATTTTTTCCTTTCCCCATGGAGAGAGAGAGGGAGAGGGAGGGAGGGAGGGAGGGAGGGAGGGAGGGTGGGAGGGGGAGAGGGAGAGGGAGGGAGAGAGAAAATTTCTCCAAAGCATCTGAAGACAGGACAAGAAACAATGGATGGAAACTAGTCAAGGAGAGGACCAATCAAGAAATAAGGAAATATTTTGTAACAATTAGAATAATTAATCACTGGAATGACTTGCCTCCAGAAGTTGTGAATGCTCCAACACTGGAGGTTTTTAAGAAGAGATGGGAAAAACATTTGTCTGAAACGTTATAAGATTTCCTGCCTGAGCAGGGGATTGGACTAGAAGACCTCTGAGGTTCCTTCCAACTCTGTTATTCTATTAATTCTGTTATTCTGTTGTTTTAAAAATTGAAAGAACTTTCGGAATAAAACTAGCATCTCCTGTTAGTTTGGTAAATGACACTAAATTACAAATAGAGTCCTGAATAGAGTTCAAAGAAAAATAACATTTTGCATTGAAAAAAAGTTATCTACAATTCCAGAAAGAGGGAAAAGAAAGTAAAATTAGAATGCAGAGTACCCCTTGTTGTAAAAAGGATGTCTTTTTTTAAATACCAGAATCTGATAAATTATCTTAAGTAGCACATTAATGTCAGAAACTGAGCATAATCTAACTTCTTTTGGTTGCAATGGCTTTTGAACATCTTCCTTACTAGTTTGACATTAAATTTAATAATGCTCAATGAGACAGCACAAAGAAATTATTCCATTTTTTTATTCTACTGCACTAGATCATTGCCTTTTAACAGAACTGAGCTACAATGACTGGCACTTCTAAGTAACTTGCCACATAATATCTTATCAACAGGACTATATGCATTTTTTCAGTGTATATTAAGTTTTAAAAGAGATATAAGGCTGCCAATTTCTTAAACTTGGTCAATGGGCTATAGACAGGGTTATTACTAGAGTGAGTTCAGCCCTCAGTTTGTTGGCATTAATGATTTATATAAAAAGACATAAAATATATCACAAGAAATTGCTCTAAACGTGTCCACGTCCAGATATTTGTGGCATCAATTGCCATGAGTCAACCGCATTGTCTTCAAATCATTATCACATCACTTTATTTCAAAGTCAAATACAAATGTAGATCTGATTCATGTACAGCAATAAAGTTACCATGTTGTATGAACCAACCAACAATAGTTTAGGCAATAAATCAAACTTAAATAAAACACAGCTAAGTAACAGAATGACGGAATGACAGCGTTGGAGAGGATCTTGAAAGTCTTCTAGTCCAAACCCTTGCTCAAGGTGGACACCCTGTAACATTTCAGGTGAATGGGTGCCCAATCTCTTCTTTAAAAACCTCCAGTGATGGCACACTCACAACTTCTGAAGGCAAGCCATTCCACTGATTGATTGTTCTAACTGCCAGGAAATTTCTCTTTAATTCTAGGTTGGTTCTCTCCTTGATTACTTTCCATCCATTGATTCTTGTCCTACCTTCAGATGCTTTGGAAAACAGCTTGATCCTCTCTTCTTTGGGACAGCCCCTCAAATATTGGAACACTGCTATCATGTCACCCCTACTCCTTCTTTTCATAAAATTAGATGTGCCCAAATTCTGCAACCATTCTTCATATATTTTATCCTCCAATCCCCTAATCATCTTTGTTGCTCTTCTCTTCATTCGTTCTACAGTCTCAACATCTAGATACAATATTCCAAATTTGGTTTTACCAAGGCATTATAAAGCAGTACTAACACTTCACGTGATCTTGATTCTATCCCTCTGTAAAGCAGCCTAGGACTGTGCTGACATTTTTGGCAGCTGCAACACATTGCTGGCTCATATTTAAGTGGTTGTCAACTAAGACTCCTAGATCCCTCTCCCAGTTACTGCTATTGAGCCAGGTACCACATATTCTACACCTGTGCATTTGGTGTTTCCTGTCTAAGTGTAAAACCTTATTTTTCTCAACATTCAATTTCATTTTGTTAGCTAAGCTCAGTGTTCAAATCTGTCAAGATCTTTCTGGACCTTGAGCTTATCTTCCAGAGTGTTGGCTGTTCCTGCCAGCTTGGTATCATCTGCAAGTTTGACAAGTTTCCCTTCTATACCATCATCTAAGTCTTTTATGAAGATAATGAGCATACTGGGCCTAAAATGGAATCTTGGGGTACCCCACTGCATAGTTTCCTCCATGTAAATGCATTTCCATTAAAGACTATCCATTGAGTATGGTTGGCCAACCAATTATGAATGCATTTGGCTGGGGAATTCTGTGAGTTGAAGGCCATCCATCTTCAAGTTGCTGAGATTGAGAAATACTGGCTAAGACACATTATAGGATCTCATTCTCCATAAATTTTAATAAAATCTACCAAGGAAATCATAGGGGTGCTTCATAATGACATCTTCATAGCACATTGTGTCATGGAGGGACATCCACAAGAGTCACCAGAAAAAAAAAAGTCAAGATGGTAGCTGCAACCATATGTTTAAAGCTGCTTTTTTTGCATGCATCAAGTGTGTCATGCTTTAAAAAGGAACAGGGCTTCAATTGTGTGGTCGTGGCTGCCATCCTAATTTTTTGAAACACATACACCCCAATCCCTGTGGTGACATGTAAAAATTTATTGAAAATATTCCAACTACATGAGTGGAAATAATTCTTGCCTTGCATATTTTTAATATTTGTCAGCTCTCTAAAGAGGCCTAAAATGACTTCAAACTACTGAGAGGGAACTGGAGAGTATAAAAACTGGTGACAAATCTAGCTGTTGTTAATGACACCCTTTCTAGTTCTATAATTTTGAGAATAAATTCTACCATAACTGAATGTAAATGTTAATGCAACTTATTTTTGAGGTCTCCCAAAACACTCACATTTTTTAAGTTTAAAGCACTAACCTTTTCTCTTGCTCAATCACAGAGCAAACTTTTATCTGACAAGGTAATTTAGAAATACCTACACTGGGGAAAAATCCATGCAAGTTATAATATGTTTCTTTAGTTCTTGTGCTTTTTTATTAGGTTTTTTTCAAACCTGCTTATTTCTCAAGAGAAAAACTCCAAAGAATGACAAGTCTAATGGGGGGACACTAATTTGCTACATAAAAACATATGTTTCCACACTACATCCAAGTCAATGCATCAATCCCCAGATCATCTTTTCAACCCATGTGCTTAAGTAGTCAAAAATAATCCGTTGTCAGAATTTTTATGACAGCAAAGAAAGGGTATAGTTGTGGTTGTGGTAGAAGTCATGCATACATACTTAGTAGTCCCAGCTAGCTTCCTTAGTGCAAGAGTTAGGAAATGCACAGAGGAAAACTCACTGGGAATTGTGGAAAAGCATCCACAGCAAACCTGATCAGCATCTTGCTACTGACCTTCCAAAGTCCTGAGCCTAACCATTAAGTAGATATAGCAAACTTTGGCTGTCTCTGTTCCAAACAATTTTTGTCCACAAATTGTACAATCCAACAGAACCCCCGGATTGCTATCATCTGATGAAGACCTCACTTTTTACTCTCACATTTTAGATTTAGTGACCACAAGCTGACCAAGCCCTTTGTCACTTAAGAGCCTCCTTGTTAATGTTATTTGTTACAGTATGTCTTATATTGTATTTTTAACAAATGTTTTATTTGTTTTACTTGGTTGTATTATTTTACTTTATCTTTTTCCCTTTCTTCCCTGCCTCCCTGTCACTCTGTCATTATCCTATTTCCTTTCCCATCCCTCCTTCCTTCCTTCCTTCCATCCTCCCTCTCCTTCCTTTCCTCCCTCCCTTTCATCCCTTCCTTCTTCTACCCTCCCACTTCCTTCCTTCTTTCTTCCATTCTTTTTTATCCTCCTTCCTTTCCTCCTTCCCTTGTTCCTCCCTTCCTTTCCTTCTGCATTTTCTAAGCCATTCAGAGTTCTCTTGAACTGTGTGTGTGTGTGTGTGTGTGTGTGTGTGTGTGTGAGAGAGAGAGAGAGAGAGAGAGAGAGAGAGAGAGAAAGAGAGAGAGAGAGATGGATGGATGGATGGATGGAGAAAGAGAGAGAGAGAGAGAGGGAGGGAGGGAGGGAGGGTGTTTTGGGCAGATACACAGATAGATAATAGATAGATGCATCTTCCTCCCTCCCTTTTCCAAAGTTTAACAAACTGCATTAAATGTTCCAGAATTTCAACTACAAAACCTTAATAATATTTTAATGCTATTCTCACATCAAACTCTATGTTGTGCATATATATCTAGAACTAATAGAGAAGAATATATGTTGCTCAGAATTGAACTATGGAATCCTTGGTGCTCCATAGTTTGGTTGCTTTCCTACAGACATTTTTGTTAAATAATAGGGTAACATCTTGTTTTGGTTGATTCTAAGTATATCCAAGGAATTGTTAGTTTCTGGACACTGAATTAAAGCACTCCAAACATTTAGCATCCCAAAACATACAACTGAAATTATGGATCCAGTATGTAGAAGACACCTTTGTCATAATAAAAAAGAACAACTACAGAAAATATGAAACTATCCACTTCTCAAAAAGGGTAAAGTTCACAAGGGAAGAAGAAAACAACAACACACTGGATATTTTCATCAGCAGAGGAAATTGTGGCAAATTAGAAACAAGTCTACTGTAAGACTTCCCATGCAAACCAAATGCTCCATTACCAACCTCCCACAAGAGCAGCTATGTAAGAACCCCAGAAAAAGGAAACAGAAAGAACACCAGAAAAAGGAAATACCCATACAACATCTTCCTGCAAAATGGATAACCACGCAACTTTATCAAAAATTGCCTGATCACGCAATGCACTATAGTACAACCAACGCAAACTATGAAAAAAGATAACACTGCCATACATCAAAAGCATCTCAGAAACAACCAACTAAAGCCCTTCAATCCATCTTAAGTAAATCAAAGACCTAGTAGCTCAAGAAGAAAAAACAGGAGTCATCTACAACATACAATGTAAGGACTGTAACAGCCCTATGTAGGGCAGACAGGCATAACACTAGCAGGACACATACATGAACACCAGGAGTAAGTTCTAAAATTTTTTACTACCGGTTCTGTGGGCGTGGCTTATTTTGTGGGCATGGCTTGATGGTCATGTGACAATTATTTAGGATTTAGCAGAGGTACTGGTCTACCAGGCTTTTAACTGCTTGAAGAGCTGTACCCATCTACCCATTTATTTTTGCAGGCACTGGTCTACTCATGTATTTTTGCAGGCACTGATCTACTTATGTATTTTTGCAGGCACTGGTCTACCCATTTATTTTTGCAGGCACTGATCTACTCATGTATTTTTGCAGGCACTGGCTTACTCATTTGTTTTCTTTTAACACTGATCAGCCATAGGGCGGCCCTTTGAAGCCCCGCAGCAAGAGTTTAAACAGTTTTTTCCCCTCTAGCCATCAGCTGGGACTCAGGAGGCAGCAATAGATTGGGATGGGGACAAATAAAAAGTAAGAATAACGCGGTGGGGTGTGGAGGGGGGCAGAACCAGTTCAGTGATGTCATATCGTCACCACTACCGGCTCGGGAGAACCGGGCTGAACCAGGAGGAACCCACCACTGATGAACACCAATGAGCAGACAGAAGACCCAATGAAAATGCCTTAATTTATCATCAATTTGCTTTCCCTGGATGGGCCTTGGAAGCAGCTCAGGAGTTCAGGGCTGCCATGGCAACCATGGGCCTATCCTAAGTCATTCATGCAACAGTAGCCACAAATCAGACATGGTTTTCTTGTCAGAGCAGTGGCAATGTGATCTGAGGGGGAAGCTGTCTCTTTGTCATGGTTAGATCACATCTGGTGATTTTGAGGTTCTCTTATCTCCGTCTGAAGAGAGGTAGCACCTACTGAACTGGTCTGCCTCCAGCAACTGATGGATTTGGTGGGATTCCAAAGGGAACTAAGGGTTATACCTGGAGCTCTGCTGCACTGACCTGCTGAGGCCCTGACCATTTGGGAGGTGTCCAAGGCCTTCAGTAAAATTGAGCCTGGGACCTCTCTTGGTCCATTGGTCCCAGCACTCCTCATTGTTTATAGAAGTGAGAGAGCTGAAAAGGATCAAGAGACATCTAGAGCACCGCTAGAGGAAGACAAGGAATGAATCTGAATGGACATAATTTAAATCCTCTTAAGGCCTACCTTGGTAACTGCAGCAAAATTTCAATATATCTCTGCTCATATTGTATCCATAGAGGACACCAGATAAGGGTAAAGGGGGGGAGATGTTAATCTTCAGGGCTGTGCAGAAGAATTCTGCACAGATAATGATAGCCAAATAACTTCCACATACTTTATACATGAATATGAAATAGTCAGCACCCATATTTGAGAAAGATTTCCCATAGTTTCAATATAATCCCAACAGATTTACTATTATCAATGTACCAGGACTTCTCCAAAAGCTCTTCTTTTGGGTAGCTTTCTTTGTAGCAGCTTTCAGATGCAGCTTAGCAAAAAGGTGCCAATTCAAATTAAAATTTCCACCTATCCACTATCATGATCTGCTTTTGAAGTACCAGGACTCTATAATCATGGATTACATTCTTGTCAATGGGAACAAACAGTTTTTCTGAATTAGATTCGATTCATTCCAGACAGAATACTTTGGCTATCCAATTCTTCATTATTATTGAGGAAGCAATTAGGAAACAGAGATTTAAATACCTTTCCAATTCCTGGGTTGTCTTTGACTTTTGATACAGCTCTTAAAAGGCATGGTGGTGCTGGAGGAGGATACATCTGTAGGATGCCACTAAAATTTGTGGCATAGATAGAGACACCATGGGAGTGCAGCAAAGGTGCATGATGTTTCTTTTTTTTTGAGGACAGGTTAAGTTTCTGGGCAGCTCTGAACAAAAACAAAACCAAGAAAAAGGTTAGCATTATTATATAGAAAGTGAATTGATATTGTTATAAAATAGATATTCAGTACCATCACTGCTTGTTTAACAAATCAAGCAATTTTACTCTATAATTAAATTTAAATGTCAGCAATAATAGAAATAGATTAAAAATGAAATGGCAAGATATTTGTGTAATTTTTCTCTCTAAAAGAGTTTCAGTTCTATTCTAAATTTTTTTTAAAAAACTTTGGCAGAAGCCTAGAAGAATCAAATTAAAGTCTGCCAGAACCTCAAGTAATAAAATGCTGAAAGAATTTCAAATTATCATTTGCAGGGCCAGATGGGCTTTTGCTGCTGCTAACATTTATACAAAAGTTACGTTAATTTGTATCCTAACAAGAGACAAAGCAAAAACTTTTGGCAAAATCAAATTAGTTGGACTGAAGCTCGCAAGAAATCCCCCTCTAATATGTGTAAAAATCAAAAGAAGGATGGAAAGTTTGAGGGGGCAGAGGGGAGGGATAAAAGAGGAAGAGCATTGTGGTCTACAATCAAGTCCAAGGCTGCCACAACAACCAGTTTGAATTTTGGCAGCATGTCTTTGGGTAGGGTTATAATTTTTTTTCCTACTTTCATTATCTCATAAAAAAAGAAAATGCATTACAGTAGCAGCATTACTTTTGAAAAAGAAAAAAATTCCATGCACCAAAATAGGATTGCAAGCAATGGAGAGATCCATCTAGTTCCAGATCAAGTCCATTTACGATGTGTTCACTCCATTTCAACTCACATAAAACTCACATTAATCCATACAAAACATACATTTAAGTTTATATATCCATAGCCTTGCCTTCTTTCAAAATCAGCATTCTGAAAGTCGGTTATATTAAAGCATTGTTGATATATTATTCTGATATACTTTGTAAAGATGAAAACTGAATGGCCAAATTTGAGAAGTGAAAAAAAATCTGAAGGATAACCACCTCACAGCCCATACATTAACAGCCATATCCTCCTGACTCCCTCAAAGCAGTGGTGGGTTTCAAAAAAATTTAGTACCGGTTCTGTGGGCGTGGCTTGGTGGGCGTGGCAGGGGAAGGATACTGTAAAATTTCCATTCCCTCTCTAATCCAGGGGAAGGTTACTGCAAAATCCCCATTTCCTCCCAATCAGCTGAGACTTGGGAGACAGAGAATAGATGGGGACAGGGCCAGTCAGAATTTTTACTACCAGTTCTCTTGAGTAGTTTAGAGAACTACTCAAAATTTCCGCTCCCGGTTCTCCAGAACTGGTCAGAACCTGCTGAAACCCACCTCTGCCTCAAAGGCTAAAGAGGTGATGAGGGAGAGAAAACACAAAATGTGGTCCCTGGGCAAAATTGCCTTTCTTTAGGCTTAATCTTCATCACCATTCTGCATTCATTCTGCAACCCTTGATTATTCCCCATCTCCCACCCCATCCTCCACCCATAGGACTACACATATATTTTTTCTAGCTTACAGATGATACTTGTTTTGATGCATAAGCAACAATGATCATTCCTCAGCATGCAATTATGTTTGAACAGAACAATACACTCATTTTCCTTTTCCTTGATCTTTTAACTTATAACCATGAAGTTGCATGCCATTATTTTAAAATGTAAAACCACCTTGGATACATTTAGCAAAAAGATGAAAATCTATTTAACGGAGTAACTAAATAAATAAAAGAGATAGCATGCATTACTAGCATAATCAAGCCTGACTCTCAGTTCATTCTGCAAACATAACTTAACATCTGCCCACAAGAGGATTTGCAAGATGTATTCTATTTTAGAATATAGTAAGCATCTCTCTTGAGCACAAAATATGAGTTTATAACAGCAACAAAATAAAACTGAAAAGCAGCATCAACCAAAGGCCACAGCAAATCGCTCTGGTTTGATAGCACAATTTAATTTGCATGATGTTTATATAAACTGATTGACAGCTAGTACCAGAATGTCTTGCAATTCTGAGATACTATTGATGTATTTCTGATACTCCTCCGGTTTAAGATGGTTCTCTATGACCAAAAACAGCCTTGAAATATTCAATGCTTTATAAAAAGACATCTTCATATTTTTGATGAATAGGGAATATTATGCATATTTTAGCTATCATGATATGTTGTAACACGGAAATAACAAATAGGAAAAAAATAGCTCTAGAGAATCTTTTCAATGCTCCATGATGGGATACATGAAATCCTGATAGATTAATGATTGCTTCAGTACATTCTGCAGCTAGAGTCCCCTTGAGAAAAATATATAAAAGAGAAAAATATGCCAAGATTGAATTATGCATCCAATGTTTATTCAGACACCCAGGCCGAGTGTTAATAGCCAGATACATTTAGTGCTCACAAGGGAATCCACAAATGAAAGATGTAGGTCAGGTATACAATAAAGGTGTTAGATTTGCAATAAAACCCAAGGCTACAATCTAATACTAGGTTAAATTCAAACTAAAATAATTGTCAAACAGGGAGCCAAAATTAGTTGGCATCTGGTTTTAATTGACTTTCTTCAAACTTGAAATTTAGATTAAACTGAATTTCGTTTGAATTCTGAAATAATAATATAGAGACTATTTTGAGGTCCTTCAAAGTTATACTTATGGGCCACACTTAAACAAGAAATTATATTCCCAAATTTGATATTTTGGCATTAATACATCATCCTTGGTGACCAAAAACTATTTCATGCAGCTTTAAATATGGATCCAAATATAGAATCATCAAAATTGTAAAATATAATAATAATCAGCATGTTTACTTAAATCAGGAACATTATACTAAAAGAAACTGAAACAAAAAAAATATTTTAAAAAAACCCTCAAACCGGAACTTGAGTTTCCTTCCGTATTGTATTACATTGCTCTATATGTGAAAATAAAAAACAGGGGGTCCTTAACTTACAACCAATTGCTTTAGCAACTGTTCAAAATTATAACAGCAATGAAAAATGCAATTTATAACTAATCTCATAATTTATGACTATTGCAGCATCCCCAGGGTCACATGATCAAAATTCAGATGCTTGGCAACCAATGTGTATTTACAATGGCTTGCCGCATCCTGGGGTCATGTGATTGACCGCTGCAAGCTTCCCAGCTGGCTTCTGACAAGCAAAGCCAATTGGGCAGCCAGATTCGCTTAACAATCACATGAATTACTTAACAACTTCAGTCTTTTGCTTAACAACCATGGCAAAAAGAGATTGTAAATTTGGGCATGACTCACTCAAGAATTACCTTGCTTAGCAATGGAAATTCTGGACCCAACTGTGGTCATAAATCGAGGACTACCTATATGTTTAGTAAATAGTGTGAACATGTTGGCAGGACTGCAGTTATCTTTTTTGAATGAACATATATTACATTCCAGGATAAACAACATTATGCAGGTCATATCAAGAAAAAGCAAGTAGCACTTGGAGCTGTAAGGAAAAAAAATAATTTCTATCTTCCCCTTCCTTTCAGCTCATTCACTTTTCAACGTTTTGCAATGTGGCTTTCATTCATTTCTTTCTTTGCAATTAAATCATCTCAATATGCTTATTTACATTGATCATTCACTTTTGTAATCAATCCACAATCATTCATCTTCTATTTATTCTTAACTCTACATCTTCTTGTTTTATCACAATTCCGAAGAAACTCATTCCTACTGAGTTCAACTTATTCTTGTTTGAGTTTTTCCTGATATACAGTATCTAATCTTCACTTCCATAGAACAAAATGCTCAGAAGCACATTCTTACAATTGTTTTATTTCTTTCAGCAAGCATTCATGTTTCACAAAAGACCTCATAAAATTTACTACCTTTCTACCAGTGTTTATATATTTTTAAATTTCTCAATTTTTACATTTTCACTAAACTTTCTACTTAGATAGGCAAAATCATGTACTTGAAACTATTCATTCTATTTTATCTGTTAAATTACCCTGGTCTGATTCATTAATTTTCAGATACATACTTTTCATTGCAACATGTAATCTATCTAATATTCATTGCAAGATCAAAGTACATGTATGTTTATGTCTTCAACTAATACAACTCCAATGATACCACAAGCATTCCTTATACATAATAAATAAATTTTAAAAACCAAGAGATCATCAAACATCCTATCCTTACTTCCTACTCAACAGGAATCTCCAAAAGGACATAAATTTACATAAATTATTGCATAATTCAAGCCTATTCATTTTATCATATGTGTTCTCTAAATCAATGAATATTTTTTGCTTTACTTAAAATGTGTTTTATATCCTTTTATGTATCAACATATGGGCAACTGGATTGATAGATTAATGTGCTATAAGAAAAATACCCTATTTTGAGCTCACTGATTTGACTGTTGTATTGAAATTTTTTCCTTTAAAATTCTCATTGACTGAATTATTTCCTTCACAGAAAAGGAAAGCTTCTAATCACAGAATAGAAATTTATTTTTGTCGAGTTATCACTAGACATAATTTTGAATGGAAAAATATGGAAACGTTAGGAGGACAATTCAGACACATACTGTACTTGTTTGTTGTACAATATTTAGAATTCATAAGAATCCTTTTGAGCACAACTTCAGAAATTTTATTTTGGAATCAGTGAAAGGGGTGGGGCAGAGATGTCTAAAGCTAATATTAAATCATTGGAACATGGTTAAACAGAAATCATCTTCATAAATATAGTTCAAGTGAGGTAGGGATAAGACTGTATGTATATACATTGGTCCCAGTAATATTGCAACCCTAGTTTCACAATAAATTTTTGACGTTATATATAAAGGGGTATAAAAGAATTATAAACTGAACTTCTCTGCAGCGCAGAATTCTTGATAAGGCAAGAATTGTGGGGGAAGTTTAGCTGACTATGTTAACAGCCCACAAAAATAAATGTTGGACTCCTATATTTTTTTTCTCCATTTTCTTCATACATGTTTCTGTGTGATGCAGAATAAGGCTATAAGAATGTTCTAATTTTCCATATCAGTTCATTTCACTAAGACAATCCTATGATTAATACATATGAACCACTTAATACTTAAGGCAGAAAGTTCAGTGTAAATTCATGACTTCTCTCTTTCTCCCAGCAAGATTCTATGGAAAATGCCACACAAGGAATAAAGGCTGTCATAAATAAAACTCTACCAGATACCTCTCCCCCCTCCCTACCCCATCCGTTGCTATTGTCAAAATGGCATGCTGTCCCTTACTATGGATAGATCTATTGGTAGAGCCATGGGTAGATACATCAACATTACTTTGTTCAGACCCTTTCAAAAACCACCATAGTCAGGAGGTAATCTTGCAACATCAATCTCAAAATGTATTACATGTGGTCCTTGACTTACAACCACAATTGAGTACAACATTTCTGTTGCTGAGTGAAACATTTGTTAAGAGAATTTTGCCCCGTTTTACAAACTTCTTGCCACATTTGTTAAATGAATCATTGCAATTGTTGAGTTGGTAACACAGTTGTTAAATGAATCTGGCTTCCCCATTGACTTTGCTTATCAGAAGGTTGCAAAAGGGGATCATGTGCCCCAGGGACCCTGCAAAAGTCATAAATATGAGTCTGTTGTCAAGCATCCAAATTTTGATCAAATTTACCATGGGGATGCTGCAACATATGTAAGTGTCATAAGTATTGTTGTAACTTTGAATGGTCACTAAATGAACCGCTGTAAGTTGAGGATTGCCTGTATATGGGGTATGAAGAAAGATTTCATTTTGTCTGTCCTGACTCCAGGATTTAACTTTATTGAAGAAAAGACCAAATCTCTTATCTCCATTTTCTACAGATTAAGATAAACTGTTATATTGCCTTTGATCAAGTTTTTCCAGGAGTTCACATGCACACACATACACACAAATATTGTTGCCTCTTCTCAGAGAAAAAATTGAAAGCAGCTGTTATGGAGAGCAATTAACAGTGAGCACAATATGCAATCTTAATTTTACTTCAGCTGCATAATAAATGTCTCCGGAGCTTCCCAAAACATTTATTTATATATGAAAACATTCGGTGAAGCATAACCAACTGCCATGCTGGCTGGGTTGAGTGGAATTATAGTCCAACACATCTGGAGGGCAACAGCTTGGCAAGGTTGTTATAGAGGGCACTAAAGTTCCTTCTGTAGGGGCAATTTCAGAAGCACCACCAATAATTCAGCAGGTTCAGAGCAGCTTCAGAAAAGCAAAAATTCAGGGACTTACATGAAATTGTAATACAAGGATCAAAATACAAAGAGTGCCAAATACCTATTAGATTCTGAATAACCTTCATGCTTGTTTGTACAACAAAGCTACCTGCCACTCCCACCCTTTGGAGTTTTCTGAACTATGATTTATATTGCACAGTCTGCACAGTCTGCTTTTAACAGCAGAAGAAGCAACTATCATCTTAGTGATTTTCCTTAAAGGATTTTTTTAAAACTATAGGGTAATGAAAACTAGCATGGCACAATGCCTGGACCAGCAGCAAAGGAGAAGCAATTTTAGTTCCCAGAGAGCTTGCCAATTTCAGAACATTCTCTGTGTACTAGCACTTGGCAAATATAGGCCAGTAAATGCAGTCGCTGAGGGAAATAACAATATAGGTTTATTTAAAGAAAAAAAACTATTGTAATGTCTCGTATGTTGCCTGGGGCAATTTACAACTCTATACTAATGAAGAAGAGTTACTGAAAAGTATTTCAGGCTATTTTTTAAAAGGCTGGTTTTCTTTGGTCATATACACAAATATTTCTTGACAAATCTTCACAGAAAAAGTTACCAGAAGGTTGAGCCATATAAATTGTTTTCAAAGATGGCAGTCAACGGGGAAAATACTTATTAAAAGCCTAAAATGAATCTCATGCATCTGAACCAGCTAATGTAGCTTATTCATATGGTCCATGTGGATTTGATGCTGTTATGTCACTAAAATATATGGGGATTAAATATGCAGAATAGCATATCAGATCATGGCAGATCATTGATGAGATATCAAGGGAAAAAACCATGAGAATCAGGGTTCAGTCATTTACTACAACCATCAGTTCCAGCCACCCTGCTTTATAAAGCATCCAACCAAAAATGGGGGAGGGAGTGACAGGGAGACATCTTTCCTTCCATTACTATCATTTGATAGATGTCAAAACTTCTTATACTTATGGTGGCTAGTTCCTGTGGGGAAAAAAATCTTTCAGAATTGGCCATGAAATTGTTCTAGATGTTTTAATAATCTAAGTCACAATCTTCCAACATGGGGTTAAACAAAAATTACCACAACAGTCTCTATTGTGAAGAAACATACATCAGTAGTTCCCATTGTTCCCACCACCCATCTCTTTCCACTTATGACTGTACGAGTGTAACTTTGTTGCTTGTATCCTTATGATTTATATTGATATTGTTTCCTGATTACTTATTTGTACCCTATGACTATCATTAAGTATTATCTTATGATTCTTGATGAAAGTATCTGTTCTTTTATGTACACTGAGAGTGTATGCACCAAGACAAATTCCTTGTGTGTCCAATCACACTTGGCCAATAAAAAATTCTATTCTGTTCTGTTCTGTTCTGTTCTGTTCTGTTCTGTTCTGTTCTGTTCTACTCTACTCTACTCTACTCTACTCTACTCTACTCTATTCTATTCTATGCTGCCACACTGGAGCTGAGGGATAGGGAGGGGGGATTAAAGATAGCTGGGGTTATGTAGTCAAAATAAAATACTTTCCCTTGGGAACCAAGGACCTTCTCACACCTGGCTGGAGGAAGGAGGAGTAATGTCACCAGACCAGCGGACAGTGCCTTGAATGGGCCATGGGACTGATTGTTTGGGGTTGAGGGAAAAAAATTCACTTTTACTTAGGTGAAAACCAAGGGGCCCCTCAGAGTTGGTTTTCACCAGATATATGCCAATATATTTCCAATAAAGCTATTCCTTGAGGAATCCACCTGCCTCGGAGTTTTTGCTTGTAATGGATCTATTACTTGGAACCCTGACACAAGTGACAATGATATTATTTCTACATAAAGCATTACAGTACAGATATATTGCAAAGCATAGGGGGTCCAATACTAATTTCTTCCTCCGTAAATTGTTATAAGATAGATCTTCCAATGTCTTCCAATACTATCTTCAAATACAATTAGAAAGGCTTCACTTGAATTAATGAAGGGTAATGGACATTATGGTTAATAACAACCACACAGGTCTGATTTAAGCAAAACTCTTATAATCTAAGAAAGCTGGAGATGCAGGTACCATCTTTTTCCTTGAGTTTGACTAATCTTCTGCAAAAGACATAATGAAAAGGAGCTGAACCACCCATTCTACCACCTTCTGACTCCTTCCCTAATTAATGCTTTTGAAATGTCACTATATATTATTTTCTCCTGTGACTATGAGATCTACTGTCTGCATTTTGCTTAACTCTTTTTGTCTTTAATAGAAGTCTTTTAAGATGCTCCAGAGAGTTCTTCCCTCATAGTAAGGTGTCAGAGCAGAAAATAAAAACTAATATACAGCACATTGAGGAGCACTCAAATATCAAATGGCAAGGGATAGGCCTCTAGCTAGCTTTTTTCTCTGTGCAATTTACAGATTGCTAAATTGGCTGTTGCATAGCTGAATAAAGAAAAGTCAAGAAAGAGAAACCCAGGAAAACCAATTCATTAATGGTATTCATCCAGGGAACCAAAATTGAAAATAAATCATTATAGTATGCCTGGATAATTAAAGAAAGGCCTTAAATTCTCAATTCTAGAGTCTAAAACAGGACATTCCAAATTAGTGGAATCTGATAGATCTTTCACTACAATCTGCTGCAGTAAGGGTAGCAGAGTCCTGTGGTATAAAGATGAAGCCATTTATTTGTTATGGCAATGTTAACAATGATTACTGGAATAGGGAATTTAAGCAAAAGAACATATAACAAGCTTTATAATGTCAATCTTTCTTCAAATGCTGAAGGCAAATCTAAATTTTAAAACCAACATCTGAAAAAAGCCTGATGTTATTATTCAAGACATGCATATTTTCCTCCAGGAAAAGGCCCTGAAAAATACCTGCAGTTTTGCAAGTCAAAAGGAAAGCACAATTAGAGATAGCATGATTTAGTTATTTGTGAATCACTGAGACATTCAGCCAAAGCAAAACTAGAGTAGTTCTACAACTGATTTTAAAACACCTTAAATTGTGTGTGTGTGTATGTGTGTGTGTGATTGTGTATAAATGTCCTAACATGTCAAGGACATAAGGGTCAGGAGGAAGGGTTTGCGTCCATACATTGGTTATGTTAACTTGTGAATGGTAGGTCTGTTTTTACCTCAGCTGCTCTTTTATGTGCATTTTTCTGTTTTTTTATGCTTTTGTATTCTTCTAATGCTACAATTTTTAGCATTTAATAAATTTGTGTGTTTAATAAACACAACAAAATTTAACATTAATTATTTATATTATTTTTATCTTAACTACCAGAGGTTTCTTTTAATGTTTTACTCATACCAACTGTTATTTTAAAAAATGGATCTTATAGAATTTGCAAAGAAACTGTACAAAGTCACACCAAGAACAGTACAGGTCAGCCAAGAGTTAATCCAGGAAACTAACTAATAAGTTAGAGCTGGTGCTTCAATGACTGACCAGCTAGAGAGATGCTGTTGGATGAACTAAAATCTGTTCACCGTTTTTTATATCTTTTTTTTTCGATTTCTCTGGTTTGTATATATCTGCATATAGGCAAAACAAGGAAATGGCAACAGTTGCACTCCTTCTTTAATATAATAAACCCTGCAGTAAAATTTACAGGAAGTTCAACTGTTTTTCCTAGAAAGTCATTCACTTATGTTAAATGACTCAAAAAAGTCATTTAGCCAGCCTAACAAAATGACATTTTGATTGATACCTTCTGTTGTCTGAAGGCCACTTCTCACACTGAATTTCAAAGAAACAGGCCTCGCCCCTTTTTTGGTGAAAAAAAAAATAAAATATGCAAACTATTTTGAGTAATTCATTCAATTGGCTCCAAGCCAAACCAATGAACTTCAAAATACTAGTAAAAATTTGACACTTAATGGATCTGGCTCTAAACCAGAAATGCAGATTAATCCCATGCTAAAAAGTCATTTCCATGTCTCTTGAAATCACGAATTTTTATCCTGTATATTTAATTTTTTTTCAAGAATTATCTTCCAATTCTTCCATTTGCTGTGAAAAAAAAATCATCTGGATTAGATATTTAATAACAATAAATTTAATTCTTTACCCATTATCTAGACCTGAATTACAAACTAGGATACTGATCTTCTAGTGAACACCATACTTTATTCATTTTAAAACATGCTCTATAATGTGACTTTATAATTTTTAGAATATACATTATTAGTCTTATCAATAGGAAAAAATGGAATTTCTGTTCACCACTTTGAAAAAAGATCCTGCATTGCTAAATCAAACCAATGTCTATCAAGTTTTCAAAAATAGGGCCTAGATGCCTGGATTAATCCATAGCAGGGTGGAAAATCAAATTGTATGTGCACTTTCTTGAATATCCAAATTAATCATCATATAAAGCAAAGTAGTGAGAAATGTGACTATTGAAAATACTAGATCAGGGGTGAGCAACTGTGGCCTTTTTACAACCTGTGGACTTCAACTCCCAGAATTCCTGAGACAGCTTGACTGTCTCAGGAATTCTGGGAGTTGAAGTCCACAGGTTGTAAAAGGGCCACAGTTGCCCACCCCTGTACTAGATGATTGCTTAAAATCATACGAGATCACATAACCAATGAAGAAACTTGAACTGTATTAAGTCATGGAAGTCGAAGAACAATTACAATGTTTTTTGCACAGTGAGATACATATAATGCTAATTTTAACAGACAAAGCACTATACTTTTAAGTGCTTAAAAAAAACAAAGTCTGTATCTTTTGGAAATAGTTGCCTTAAGGAAAGCTCTGATTCCAACTGTGTTTAGAACATAATAAATAGGCAAATATCTTTGTTTGGAAAAGCTTATCCAAAGTTTTAAGGCTACTTAAAATGTAGCTTTAGATAACATCTTACATTTTCAAATGCTGAGCAGGACTCATTGACAAGTTAAATATTTCCTCAACAATTTTTAAAATCTGAACAGTATTATTCTTTCAGTCCTAAGAACTTTTGGTCTTCACATGAATATAAGAGTCCATGCTAGGCAAATCTATGAAGAAAAAGTTTCCTTTCAGTGTAAAAAAATATTGATAACAGATTTATTTTTCTGATCACTAAATGTTAACATTCCCATAGCAGACAGTGAAGAAAAATACATTGAAATATGGTAGCTATATTAATAAATGAAAGCTATCCACATTTTGAATCATCCAATACATATCCCCATCACCATATACAGGTAGTCCTCAACTTACGACCACAATTGAGCCCAAAATTTATGTTGCTAAGTGAGAAATTTGTTAAGTGAGTTTTGCCACGTTTTACGATTTTTCTCATCAGATTTGTTGATTCTTAAATTAGTCACAATTGTTAATTGGATCTGGCTTCACCATTGACTTTGCTCGTCAGAAGGTCGCAAAAAGGGATCACAAGACTCTGGGACACTGCAACTGTCATAAATATGAGTCAGTTGTCAAACATCTGAATGTAAATCATGTGGCCAAGGGGATGCTACAATGGACATAACTCACTTCTGTTTTTCACTTCTGTTGTAACTTTGAACAGTCACTAAATGAACTGTTGTAAATCAAGGACTATCTATATACCATGTGTACAGACCGAAGCTGTTTCCAGTAATCAACATTTTTTTTTCCTTTTCAAAGAACACATATGTCCCATGACCTATTGTATTACATGGAGAAGGTATCCATGCACAGAGGTTTCTAATTGAGTTAACCAGATTTTCTTTAAGAAAAGCAAACTGTTTCAAACAGTAAGACCAAAAAATACCATGAAATAGAGATGCATAAAAGTGACCCGTGTACATACAAGTTTTTGTACAAAACATCACTGCACAAATTCTTTATTGAGCTTGGCCTGGGAGTCTTTAAGATAGATAGATAGATAGATAGAATTCTTTATTGGCCAAGGGTGATTGGGCACAAAAGGAATTTGTCTTTGGTGCTTATGCTCTCGGAGTAAATAAAAGAAAGGATACATTTGTCAAGAATCATAAGGTACAACACTTAATGATAGTCATAGGGAAACAGTCAATAGAATAGAATAGAATAGAATAGAATAGAATAGAATAGAATAGAATAGTCCAAGTGTGATGGGACACACAAGGAATTTGTCTTGGTGCAGACGCTCTCAGTGTACATAAAAGAAAAGATACGTTCATCAAGAATCATAAGGTAAAACACTTAATTATAGTCATAGGATACAAATAAGCAATCAGGAAACAATATCAATATAAATCATAAGGATACAAGCAACAAAGTTACAGTCATACAGTCATAAGTGGAAGGAGATGGGAACGATGAGAAGATTAATAGTAGTGCAGACTTAGTTAATCATAATATTGGCCTTTTCAGGACTGTCAGTCAAAACAGCATATTAGAGAGAACTTATTTTCAAATTTCCAGTCTTTAATAGGTTTAATAGGCTAAATAGGTTAAAATAATTTGTTATTAACAAAAATAAATCATGCATTAGAAATCATGGCTGTACATAATATAGCTGTTCTCTTTCTGAGTACATATGGGATATTTTTGGTGAGTTTTCTTCTTCAAATATAACGTGAAGAATAAAGTTAGTTTCCAGGTATTATATCTCACTGAAATCAACTGGGCTTTCACAATTGCCACTGATTGCTGTGAGATTTATTTGTGACAAAGAAAAAAGAAAAAGAAACACCGATACTATTAAAATGATAGCTTAGAGGTTTTTTTAAAAAAAATGTCTTTGATTTAGGAAATCATAATCTTAACAAAACCATTGTACCATGAAATTCGCATAAATATTCTTTGGTGGTTTAAACATTTTTCAGGGCGAAGTAGACTCTTTGAGAGTTCAGAGGACATAGGGCTCTAAGAGGCAAATGATACATTAAAATGAGAAACGGAATTGGTCTGCTCTCAGGCCCCGGAATACATAGCCAACTCCCACTCCCCACTCCTTCACAGCACACATCCCCATTGTAGAGGCACACAATAACAGTGCAGGAGGAGACATCCTTGCTCTACTCAGAGAACTGCTACCTCAAGACATTCTCAGCACTTTGAAGTAGCAGGTTTCTGGTGAAAGGCATGGAAAGTCCTGAGGAACTACCACCTCAAGCCATGTCCCAATGAAACTAATCTCTCTTTGTTCTCAGAGAGAGACTCAGCAAAAACCTTATGGGATAAACTTGAACCATAACCTGGAGGATCCTAATTCTTGCAGTAGAAAATAAACATAGTTTTGCCTCTTGAAATGCTAATGAAGCAGCTGAGATTATTTATAAAACCAAACAACAGGCAGATGAAGGTTGCTTACTTCTTTCATTGCTGCCAATTATCTGCAGCCATAGGGCCACATCTCAGATTAATTACACACTGTACAGTCCTTAGCCTCACTTCAAAACCTTCAGTAAGATATCCATTCAGAACTTCTGTAATAATACCTATCTTTTCCTGGAAGCTAGGAAAACAGAGAGGAGGAACTCAGTTTTGATTACCCATTTTTCTCACCATTTCAAAAGCAAAAGTGAAACCAGAATGGCAAGAGAACAGTAGCCTTTCAAAGAAACAATTGTGAGGCATAGGCATGAAGCAAATATTTACTAGGATGGTATTTAGTTTACCTCCCAGTGAAATTAATATGGTTAGACTTTCTGCAGATTAATGGTAGCTCTAGGTCAGTGATGGCTAACCTTTTTGCCATCGCGTGCCAAAAGCAGGAGGAGCGCGGTGGGGTGGCACGCGTGCGTGCCCACATCCATAATTCTATGTGCCCCGCCCGCCCGTGTTCCCCCCACTTTTGGCACATGATGGCACTGTGGGCCCAGTAGGCCCGTTTTTTGCTCTCCGCAGGCTCCAGAGCCTTTCTAGGAGCCTGGGGAGGGCAAAAATGGCCTCCCCCCCCCCCAGAGGCCCTCTGGAGGTCGGAAACAGTGTGTTTCCTGATTTCTGGTGGGCCCAGAAGGCCCGAAAATCAGCTGGCTGGTTCATGCATGCATGTTGGAGCTGAGCTCGCGTGCCCACCGATATGGCTCCGCGTGCCACCTGTGGTACCCATGCCATAAGTTCGCCATCACAGTTCTAGGTGGTAGAAGATCCTTATAAAAGATATCTATAGTGAGAAATGGGAACCTGAGACCATCAGAGATTGCTGAATTCCCACTCACTAGTAATTCTGACAGCTCTTGCAAATTTAAGTTCAGCAACATCTAGGACAGGGGTGGGTTCTACTTACCCTTACTACCGGTTTGCAGCTGGAGCGCGCGTGCGCTTCTGAGCATGTGCAGATCACCCATGATGTTGTGGTGGGTGGGCGGAGCCTCCCGCCGGTTTTATAGAACCGGACCAAACCGGGAGCACCCCATCACTGATCTAGGACCATGTAATCCTTGCTCTTGTGGAACCTCTTACTGAACTACCCTATTTTTTGTTAGATTCTATCCATCCTACTTACTGATTTTCTGGGCCCATATATACAATTACCAAGTAGGAAGTTTATGGTAGTGCTGTCCCCAATTCGGGTGTGAGCCTGGTGCCAAAGCAATGAAGAACTCCAGACACGAGATGCAGGTTTTGTTTCCTTTTATTGGAGCGCTCCAAGAAAAGGGGTCCTGGCTAGAAAATGCCATTCTATTTGCTCTAGGCCATCTTTATTCCTTACTTCTAGATAAGGGATGTAGGATGTCTAACTCTTTGTTACTGTTATCAGTTCTCTAACCACCTAAAATTGATGCAAGTGTTACACATGCATATTCTCTATGAATAAACATTCTTTCTTCTTGCCAGACAGACTCCACAATTACAAGCATCCCAGCTTTCTTTCAAGTGCATGCCACAGCCTTGCTTCGTTTTAGCAGACAGCCCATCATTCGGGAATGGGTCTCCCCCCCCACTGGGTTTCCTATTTGCATGCTTAAAAAGCTAAAAATGAACTAGTATGCAGAAAGAGATTATGGCCATTCCTTGAAAACTATATAAATCCAGGCCATAAAATCTAAAGGGCAAGTATATTTACATGGTGCAAATGATAAAGAATAATACTAAAAGATGCACAGCAGGCAGAAACCCGTATGGACACTAAGTAAGAGGAAACCAGTTGACTGCGTTGAAATCAAGTTGTCTTTTAATCCTGCCTGTGTTATGAATGGTTAATGTGGGATGCATATTAACGTAGGATGTACATAAAGCATATTATTGCTGCATTACTCTTGGAATAAAAATTAAGATTTATCCAGCAAACACAACTTAACAGCAAACAAGCCAAGCCTGAATCACAGAAAAGGAAACTTGACCTGCAGGCTTCAGAAGTGCATATTATGAATACCCCCAAAATTATTTCTACCATACTAACAATAAGAAGACAAAATTATACATGTGGAAGAGCAGACAGATCTTTATCCCTCAGTCTGTCAAGGCTGTCAACCCTGGAGAAGCGTTACTCCAGTTAAATATATAATGGTACCAAAGAGTTGGAATGTCACCGATAAAAAAAAGAGAGACAAAAACAGGTGCACACTGTCAAATTACCGCATGCTTGGCAAGTCATGATTATCACTGTAACTATGGAATGCTACAAACCCCAGGAAAGCAAAGCTACTGAGCATGACAGCTGCTGCTCTCAACCTGCAGGGATGGGGGTGGGGTGTTAAATAAGCGATATCCAGATAAGGACAACTAACTGAAATAAAAGTCAGAAGTTATTAAGGGAAAAGAAGGCAATCAGGCTAAAGGAACAGACCATTTGGAGTTTAGACACCCAAAAAGTAGTGGAGGAAAAGCAAACAAAATATTGCAGTCTGAAGATTGCTTGATAAAACTAGGAGGAATGTGGAGAGGAAAGGGGATTGGGATAAGAAATATGTATAACAAATGGATGGTGGTGATAGTTCAGAAGAGTAGCTGATTTGTTAAGGAAGTAAAAAAGAACACAAAGGCAACAACAGGCAGCTCCTCTGTGTAATTTTTACTTCTATATTATGAAATAAATCTACAGCTCTTTTATTTGCAGAAATATAAAGGACAACATGCCATATAACAGTATTCCTATCAAACAGCTCATTAAGCAGCAATGCTTTCAAAACAGATCAGGCAAGTCATATAAATGGATTACCTGCTGCAGCAGCCAAAAATGCTAACACAATTCTTGGTTATATAAACAGAGGCATAGAATTAAAATCACATGAAATATTAGCACCACTTTATAAATCCTTAGTAAGGCCACACCTGGAATACTGCACCCAGTTTTGGCCACATTACAAAAACTATGTTGAGACTTTGGGGGAGAAAGTGCAAAGAAGAGCAACTAAGATGATTAAGGGCCTGGAGACAAAAAAATATGAAGAACGGTTAAGTATGGCCAGTCTAGAGAAAAGAAGGACTAGGGGTGACCTAATAGCAGTATTCCAGTATTTGAGGGGCTGCCCCAAAGAAGAGGGGGTCGACTTATTTTCAAAAGCACCAGAAGACAAGAAACAATGGATGGAAAATTATCAAGGAGAGAAGCAACTTGGAATTAGGGAGAAACTTCCTAACAATGAGGACAATTAAGTGGAACAGCTTGCCTTCAGAAGTTGTAGATGCTTCATCACTGGAGTTTTTTAAGAAAAGACTGGACAACCACCTATCTGAAATGGTGTAGGGTCTCCTGCTTGAGGAGGGGGTTGGACTAGAAGACCTCCAAGGTCCCTTCCAGCTCTATTCTGATTGGCAGGACTGTGTTGAGCCCCAGGTCAAAGCTATTTGCCAGAACAGCTTCTTGGCTACATAAGAATTTAATTTTCCAAAGCCTAGTCCAGAATCCTGGACTAGGCTTTGGAAAATTAAATTCTTATGTAGCCAAGAAGCTCACTGGATGATTGTAGGCCAATCACTGCTTCACAATTTTTATCCTACAGGACTGCTGTGAGAATAAAATAATCAGTGGAAGGAATACATTATGCCTACATCAACTTCCTGAATAAAAGAAATATCATAAATATAATGAATGCTTGCTGCAAATTAGACATATTCACTAACCCACTGTAGTGAAACCATTTAAAAGTAGACTTCCTTCAGCTGAATGTGGCTCTTGGTAGCAATAAGAAATTATTTGCAATCCTCTTATGAAAAAAAATGATGATGATGATGATATATTGCCTACAGCTCTCGAATTTCCTAGTGATCCTCCATGTAAGTCTGGTGAGGTTGATATAAGCAATGTACCTACTTACCCAACAGGAAATAATCCTGTTAATTAGGATGATGGGAGTACAGTAGAGCCCAATACATTTCAAGGGCTACATACTTAGACACTTAAGTTTCTACTCTCTCCCTTTTAGTTGGTTTCTACCCTACTGGCATTTAATAGAAACTCAGTAGTACCGTATTTCACTTGCAACAAGCTTCAGTGCCTAAGGGCTCATGCAAATTGAGACTGTCACCTTTTGTTTAAGAAAAAAAAAGAACAGCTTTGCCCTTAAGAGAAGATTAGTACTATGACAGATTTATGAAGTTCTAAATTGCAAAGCTGATCTCTCCATCCTATACTCTATAGTGCCTGAATGAGAAAGGCTGCCTATACTTAGTAGATGCAAAGTCCAAAATGTAGCAGTACAATTACATTTTCTTTGTGAATCCATAAAAATAGAAGAAAAAGTGATTGGTTGTTTGCAATACAATACAGTGCCATAAAACTGATTAAAGAAACAAGACTGGATCAGGCCATATAAGGTTGTTTAATCATACTGCCCTTCAATTATCTAATTCTACAAGTTACTTTTGTTAATTTCATCAAAAAAAAGAGAGCTTTGCAGGGTCTTATGGACTAGCCTTGCTAGATTCTCTTTGGTGGAAACTATGTGTATCTGCTGACCACATACTGCTGGCAGAGGGTGTGTCTAGCAAGCACATCAACAATGGATGAGATATTCAACATGGCTTTATAAAGTTTCTATATTTTCTGTTAATGCAACAGGAGATTCACCTGAAATTCTCAACTGCTTTTGTTTAGCAAGAGTTCAAGATAACATAGGCCAAAAAGACTTGGCAAAAGTAATTCACAGTTATCACCACATTTGATCTATTGCAATGTTCGCTATGCAGGACTGCAATTGAAGATTATTTGAAAGCTACAATCCAAATAAGATGCAATGAACATGCTATTAGCAGAGGAAACTCATTCTCTTTTATTGGTTGCCAGGAGACTTCCAAGCCAATTCAAAGTTCTGGTCATTATCCATGAAGCCCTATATAGCAATAGCATGGCCACAGGTTACTCTAGGGATCACTTTATCCTATATATAAATTGTCTCTATAAATCAGGAAAATACATAATTCATTGGTTATTCTGTTAAAATTTCTAGATTGGGTCTTCTAAAGGTCTTTCTTTCATTAAAAGCAGAGTAGCATGAACCAGAAAGGAGGTCGCTTCTGTTGTTGGTCCCACATTACAGAATATGTTGTCTCTAAAAAAGTATAGGTAAAGGTTCCCCTCGCATATATGTGCTGGTCATTCCCGACTCTAGGGGGTGGTGCTCATCTCCATTTCAAAGCCGAAGAGCCAGCACGTGGTCATGTGGCCGGCATGACTAAATGCCAAAGGCTCACGGAACGCTGTTACCTTCCCACCAAAGGTAGTTCCTATTTTTTCTACTTGCATTTTTTATGTGCTTTCAAACTGCTAGGTTGGCAGATGCTGGAACAAGTAACGGGAGTTCACCCCGTTATGCGGCACTAGGGATTCAAACCGCTGAACTGCCGACCTTTCAATCGACAAGCTCAGTGTCTTGGGGATGTCCATACATTAGTGTCTTATTGAACATCCAAAGTCTTTTGAATGGATAATATAAAAATTAGTCTAAATAAAAAACAATGTACTTCACTGAGTTTCCTCAGCTTGTTCCCCTATAAGGCATATTAACTGCAGTTTTTTGGAATTTAAAAATAATGCAGTGGAATAATAGCAGATACTAAATCCTCCTACTCTTCCCCCGTATCTTTTGCATTCCCAAAGTAACATTATTTGCTAAGGAGAAACAGAGTTGGACACCTAGATTGTAATCCTTTGAGTTGTTTCTTCCAACATTACCTGCAGCTTAATAAAGGGATAGTTATTAGCAACACAATAATGGGGTGAATGAGACTAGTTTACAGTAATAGCACAAGGAAAAATAATTCAATCCTTTTTTCTTAATTTTGATTTATATGCTGCCCTTCTCCAGAGACTCAGGGCGGCTTACAATGCGTTAAGCAATAGCCTTCATACTTTTGTATATTTATACAAAGTCAGCTTATTGCCCTCACAATTTGGGTCCTCATTTCACCCACCTTAGAAAGGATGGAAGGCTGAGTCAACCTTGAGCCTGGTGAGATTGGAACTTGCAGTAATTGCAGGCAGCTGAATGTTAATCAGTGCCTTAGTCTACTGCGCCACTCAGGCCCCTCACTCTTGAAATCACTTAGGTTTTTTTAAAATCCTCACTCATCTCACTCTTGAAATCACTTAGGTTTTTAAAAAACCTTGATCTACAAGCTAGACAAAACCTAACAAATTATTATTATAATAAATAGTATTTACGCAGACTTTCAGCCATAAAAGAAAAACGCATAAATTACATTTTAAAACTCCTACCATACTAATTTTTCATCATTTGTTGTTGACTATATCCCATATACCAAGGTTTTTCATTTTCTTTATTTCTCTTCTTTATGCAGATTTTCTTTATGCACATCTTCAGTTTTGAACTGAGTCTCCCACTCAGCATCATTGTTGTTGTTTCCTGTGTTGATCACAATTTATTCCTGTCTAAAATTTCCTGTTTCTCATCTCCCGCCCTCCAATCTGATCACTCAATCCTCCTCCAATGTTCTGTCTATTAACCTCCCTGACTTCTCCATTATTGTCAGCTTTTACTATCCTTCCCATCTAAGACTGCCACCTGCAAAGATATTCAACTCATTACACGTATCCCACCTCCTACACATGGGAGATTCTTATCTAATCCCCCTCATACATTAGCACCCTGATTTTGCCAGGCACATTTGCTTTGTCTCCCCTCAAAATGTGAACTCTTTATGACAGTAAGCTTTCTCTCCTCTGTGTTCATAAAGTCCTGAGAAAAATGCACAAAGCTATTTTGGAGTTATAGCTTCCTGAGACTCATTTTTGATTATTTGTAATAAACATGTCCTTGCAGCTACCCATAATTCACCCCTCCCTTCAAATGTTAACACAGAATTCAACATGAGCCAAGCAAATGTTACTTTGCTTGCTATTCATGAGAGAAATAGAAGGCCACTTAGAGTGGTGAAGGAAACAAAGCAATATAATATGCAGTAATGCTACCAAGCCTAACTTGACATTGGAGTCGGCTACTGAAATCCTCATACTGGCTATGCATGCAACCCAAAGAGCTGACTAGAGAAACCAATAAAACAACATTCAAGCAATGCATTTCACCTAATATTGTATGAGAACTGGTGTACCATCAAGAAACAGGGATGTAGAAGATAACGGTGTACAAATCTTATGCCCAAATCGGATTCTTGATAAATTCTGAGTTATTAAGGAGCTTTCATATCACACAGCTCATCCAAACTTTAATCTGGAGAGCACAAGCATGGAACATGAAAAAGTTATTCACTCTTCTTCTGAAGAATCATCAAGTAACAAAACTAGCCAATCAAGGAGCATATAGTCATCATTTCCCTCAAAACTGGCATGTAACATCCTGTGGATCTTGTAGTCAGTCACCCATATATTAAAAGCACCCTAATTTGTTTGTCAAAAGCAGATTGGTAGAACCCTTTGATCTGAAGGTGACAAAGGTCAACAGCAGGAAAGAGTCTAACAAACATGAATTATTCCCTCAGTAATCCACACAGGATACTAGAGCAATATCCCAAATGGCTAATTGTTTCTCAAATACCCAAGGACAATTTTCTCTTCCAGAATCAACAAATGCTGATCGTAAAGGCCAGTAAATCCATGCATGAGTAGTCATGCATTGTGTAATTTGAAATTAATGAAAAAAGAATATTTTTGTTATACATTGTTATCTTGAACTGCCTATGACGATATCAGAATATTGTTTCAGCATCATAGCATCTCTTTGAGATATGCTGATTTGCTCAAGGTCACTCAAAGAAGATTATATAAGTAAAGGATTTGAAATATGTTTTTCCTCATATCAGACACTGCAATAACTAATAAACTGCTTAGGTCAAACTCATTTATTAATGAGTAACATTTTCTCTATTTTAAAATGTAACTAAATTTTCAAATGAATGAAATAAGAGACAATTGATTTGACATTCCATCAAGAATTTGTGATATATACTAAGCAAAGGTGTTGGACTTACATATGAAAGAAAACTCAAAATCAGTGTTATCCTCTCCCATTTCTAAATGATCAAATCATGCTTAAAGAACATAATCCTATCTTACTATCATCAACATCTTCACAAACATTTAAGAAAATATGAGGACTTTGTGTACTTGGTTATTTAACATAATCAAGCTTTACACTAATCCGAATCAGTATTACTTTTTATTTTCATGGAGCAAAATATTTCACTACAATGCACTTCTACACAGAAGAAAATAAAATTTGTCTAATCATACTATAGTATAGTGCATCTCATGATAAATTTAAGGATAAATTTAACCCTATCTCCTGGACACATTGTTGAAAATAAATGCTCATTACAGGGGCAGCTTTATTACATGATAAATCTGATCTTTATTTGGTATCACACTTCATTCAAAGAGACTTCTCCATTACTACTACAGTACCTAAAAATGTCCATATAAATTTCCCTTAAAAACCTTGACTTCTCTCCATAGCCTCCGGTAATTTTATATGCAAGTTGTTAAAGAAATAAGTTGGTATCTGATGAGTCACAGAATCCATTAGCTTGTACTGACCTACATAACTACAGACTCAGTTATGCATTCTCTATCTGTCTAGATAGCTTTGCATCATGTCAGCTCTACACTGAGCTGAAGTGCCATTATTCCTAGAATGATCAGGATGAGTAAACATTTCTAACTATTAAATACAGAAAATTGGAGGAATATATCAGCAACTCAACAAGGAAATAATGCTTGTTTTAAGAGCTAAAGCAAGACTTGAGGTGACACTTTTCCAAGATTTGGTTTCAAATATTTCAAAAAAAAAAAGGCTATTATTAAAATGTACAATATGTTTCTGTCTTCCTCTACCTTGATGAACATTCTGAAAGTGCTGATCATCACAGAATAATCAAGTTTAACAGGTTAGATATAATATATGCTTTTATTATTGTTAATATATCATGACCTCCTTTCATGGAATTGTCATTCCAAACTACTGTTTCTTTTTTGGTTGGTTTTTTTTTAGGCTGATGCTTTTAACATGTTTCTATGGTTACAAACCAAGGTCACATCACAAAAGCCTGGACAGCAAGCAGTTCAGAAAGACAAAAGGCAGTTCATTGTATTAAATAATGTATGAATGTTAAGATGGGGAAGGGGTGAAAATGAAAAGTATGCACTCCTAAATGGAAATCTCAGCTATGAAGGACAGTAGAGAAAGTATGCTAATGGTTACAAGGGTTTTGACTAATCTTTGTATGCCATAAATGTTTAAGTTAATATGTACATGCCTATGTGTACATACACAAATATAAATAGCACAACTTGCACATTTCTTTAAAAAAACCCTAAACCTATCTCTTTATTGGTGATTACAAAAATATCATATAGTAGGACTATGCTAAACTCTAGATTCATCTATCTAAAGTCTTGAAAGACCAACAATAGATTTAATATTAGGCCACCTTGGCTGGTATGCAAAGTTCATGCACCTTACAAATGGTGCCCATTAATATGACATATTTTCCCAAGAAAGAGCAATAATTTTGAGAAAATCACTTTATGGTGGATTGACTGACTGATTGGTTGGTTGATTGAGATTTGAGTCAGTATTAACTCCTGGTGACTGCCTGGACAAGTCCCTGCAGTTTTCTTGGCAGTGTTTTCAAAAGTGGGTGATCATTGCTTGCTTCCTAGGGATGAAAGAAAGTGACTGGTCCAAAGTCAGGGGTAGGCTGCTCAGGGTTCGCACAGGTTCAGGAGAACCTCTAGTTAAGATTCTGTGCAGTTCGGAGAACCCCAAATCCCAGTTCTGGCTCGCCCCGCCCCGCCCATCCCACCTCACCCCTCCCAGGAGTCCCCTCACAGCTCGTTTTGGATGCAGGTAAGTACAGGGCACACACGGAGGCTTGGGGAGGGCAAAAAAGGGGCCTACCAGAAATTCAGGAAGGCCTCCGGAGCCTGGGGAGGCCATTTTCGCCCTCCTGGAGGCTTGAGGAAAGCCTCCAGATCTGGGGAGGGCAAAAACACACACCCCCGCCATGGTGCAGGACGCCGACTAGGCCACAGCCACCATGGCCATGCCCACCCAGCAATCAGGCAGAGAACCCCTTGCTAAAATTTTTGAAGCCCACCCCTGTCCAAAGTCAACCTGCTGCCTTTGTACTTGAAGCAGGATTAGAATTCACAGCCTCCAGGTTTCTAGCCTAGTGCCTTAACTACCATACTAAATCGACCATGGTAATATAATCATATTTATTTACTTTATATATAAAGAGTGCGGAAATTACAATTACCAGCAATTTATCTCATGCATCCAATGGTGAAAAAAGGCAGAAGCTGTAATTCAGGAGCTCCTGGAACCCATTCCTTCTTAGCTTTTATACAGAGTGCACATCTAATGCATGCTGTAAGTCTGTATAACAGTTTTCAATAACAGTCATTATGTGCAAAACTAAGAATATAGGCACAAATTTGGGTTGTCCAAGAGTAATCATTTATGATCCAAATATCAACAGATAGTTCAAGGAGAGATATTTATTGTGCCTCAAGCACAAAATTTTATGTTCCATATTTGTAATGCTTATCTTTTCCTTCCTATTCCTGAAAACCTATTAAGGAAAGGAAAATGAAGCAACTGCATTATGCCTTTTGATTAGTAGTACTACTAGAAGTTACTCATCTGGAAGAACACAAGGAAGGGAAACTATCCTTCCGACTGCCACTATCCCATCATTATCCCGAAATGGCATACAAAACAATCCAAAGCTTCCTACACAGTGCTACCCACGGTTCACAATGAATAGCCAAGTGAACAATTTATTAGAACTAATTGAAGTGCCTGAGTCTTGCAAGTAAAGCACATTAGTCATTTAGCAGTTGTACTAATGTTGCAATGCTTCTGTTGCCATTTCATTACTGCTCCAATGACCTAATCATATGCTCAGTCACTGTTCAATCAGTACCCCGAGTCCTGACAAGCTGTCTTGTCAGGTTTAAAACTGGTAAGATCTCTGCTCTCTCAGTCACCTCAATTATTGACTGTATTTTATGGTCAATCTAATGGCCAAATGGTTATCAGCAAACCATCAGGTGCCTGTAATAGAAGAGTGACCCTCAGTTTATATGTATCATTAATGTTCATTAGCAAATAATTAGATTCTTTAATCTGAAAACTCAGAAGCATACAAATATGACTGAACATCTAATTCTAGAAATAAGTGTACTAAAAGCTTTTCTTTAAAGATAAAGCAACTAAGTGCTGCTCTGGGCTTTTGAGTTATAGAATTGAACTTGGAAGGGGTTATTTTTTTTTTCCTCCATCCAATGTAATTCAATGCAGGAATCCAAATTAAAACATCCCTGACAGATGGTTGCCTAGCCTTCATTTCCACATATCCTGTGAAAGGGAACCCATGACCTCTCTGGATAATTGGTTTCCCTGTTGATGTTTTCCTAATATTCAATTAGGAAACTGAAGGAATAGAACATACAAATTACTGAACAGACTTATTTTCAACATTACAAAATAATGTTCATATATAAGCAGAACACAATCAAGACAAGATTGTGTGAGTAAGGTTGTAATGTTGTAAACATTTCATTTTGTTCATCCAAATTCCATCAGTAACTTTCCCCAATCTGATGTACAGCATCCAGACATAGTAAATCTCAGCACCCCCCCGTCCCCCGTCCCCAACTCTCAACTGATATGTCCAACCAGAAGTTATAGAGCAGACATGTCAAACATGCTGTCAGGGTTCCAAGTAACACCCCCAATGAAAGAAGACTCCAAGGCTAGAAATTCCTCAAAGTTCCTCATTTTATTAGAGATGTCATATTAGCACATCTGGGAAAACCCAAATTATTATTATTTATTAGATTTATATACCGCCCTTCTCCCCGAGGGGACTCAGGGCGGTGAACAGGCAAAGATAAAAGACATAGATACAAAATTTAAAAACCAATTAAAACCGAATTAAATGATTGCCCCAACAATTCAAAACCCGTTTCTTTTTTTAAAATATGTAAATCCCGAATCTAAAAATTTGGATTATGAAATTAAAATTTTCTTACAAAGAGGGGAGAGATTATGCCAGGCCCGCCTGATGGAACAAAAAAGTTTTTAACTCACGGTGGAAAGCACGAAGATCCAGGATCCGCCGAATCTCTGGGGGGAGGTCATTCCAGATAGTGGGTGCCCCCACAGAAAAGGCTCTCCCCCTGGGGGCCGCCAGTCGACATTGTTTGGCCGACGGCACCCGGAGGAGCCCCTCTCTATGGGAGCGTACCGGTCGGTGGGAGGCTATTGGAGGTAGTAGGCGGTCCCGTAAGTACCCGGGTCCTAAGCCATGGAGCGCTTTAAAGGTGGTAACCAACACTTGAAGCGCACCTGGAAGACCACTGGGAGCCAGTGCAGCTCACGCAGGAGCGGTGTCACATGAGAGCACCACGTCGTTCCCACCACCACCCATGCGGCCGCACTCTGCGCCAGTTGGAGCCTCCGAGTGTTCCTCAAGGGGAGCCCCATGTAGAGAGCATTACAGTAGTCCAGGCGGGAGGTAACAAGGGCATGAGTGACCGTGAGTAAGGAGTCCCGATCCAGAAAGGGGCGCAACTGGCGGATCAGGCGAACCTGATGAAAAATCCTCCCGGTCACGGCTGTCAGATGCTCTTCTAAGGACAGCCGTGAATCCAGGAGGACGCCCAAATTGCACGCCCTCTCTGTGGGGGCCAATGATTCACCCCCAATAGTCAGCGATGGTACCAGCTGACTATATCGGGACGTCGGAAACCACAGCCACTCGGTCTTGGATGGGTTGAGTCTGAGCCTGTTCTTCCCCATCCAGATCCGCACGGCCTCCAGGCACCGGGACATCACTTCAAGGGCATCGTTGGGGTGGTCTGGGGTGGAGATGTACAGCTGGGTGTCGTCAGCGTACTGATGATATCTCATCTTCCAGGCTTTCCCCACCCAAAAGAAAATCCAAGCCCCTTCCCCTGCACCCACGTCTATTCCATAGTCCAATCAATGCACCGCCCCAACTGAAGATGCCTCCCAGTCATGCCACTCCAGGTACAGGGCAGAATGTCCTTGACTCTCAGAGAAAAGAATGTTATTATGGCTAGGTATCTTCCCAACTCTATATCCCAATCTCCTCTCCCAGTTTCCCACAGCACTAAATGTGCGAACCCTAAAGATCCAAAGAAAAGGTGGCTTCCAGGGCTGACACATGTGGCCCAGGATAGGTTGTGGAGTTGGCCCATGAGGCCATCCCAGAGATGTTGAGGGACCGGCCCCTGTCACCCCAGGCCCGGCCACACCCACTCAATCAGCTGTGATGACTAGGCCAAGCCCACCCCAGCCCCCCAAGGGCAAACAAACTCCTGATGCGGCCTGCGATGGGATCCAGTTTGAAACCCCTAATATAGAGGAATTCAGGAATTGATTTTCTATTTAAAATATTATCTTGGTTACTAGTTATTCTTTTAAAAAAAAGAGTGGGGAGGGGGAAGCAAGAAGGCAAAGAGACATAATACCTATTCTATATATACAGTATGTATGTATGTATGTATGTATGTATGTGTGTATGTGTATGTATATATATATATATATATATATATATATATATATATATATATAATTTTATTATACATTTTCTTTTATTATACATCACATTTCCATTTCTGCAACAACAGTTACTGTCCATATCAAATCTCTTTTGAATACATGTAATATTATACACCTTAATTATAGCCATTATTCTCATAATATATACAATATAATCTTCACTTCTGGTCGTTCTATGCAATTTAATCTGTAATCAAATGTAAAATAATAATAATAATAATAATAATAATAATAATAATAATAATACCACCACCACCAGTGGAACTGCAAAAAACTGCGCTACTCGGAACATCATATATTTTAAGAAGATACTTGGTGATACCTAGAGTGCTGGCAGCAACCCGTATCAGCCATTAGCACCAGTCAACCATATTTGTGACACATTTTTAAATGTTTAGTTGACTGAATTGCATGTTTAATGAATAAAAGTTAATAATAATAATAAAAATAATAATGCTTATAATGTTATGCTTATATATACATTTACCTCTATTTTATTAATCATCCTTAATTATAAATTTACTAACTTCTGCTTCTATTTTCTATATCTATTGCTTTTGAGGCAAAAGAATAAAAATATCAAATATAATACCAGTATTCAGCCTGATGAATTTAAGCAACCATTTTTAAATGATTTTTTCCCCACTCAAAATGGATGCATATTCTGCATTTATGGAAAGGAACAAAGTAACTTCTTTCCAAGTTACATAGATAATTTGGATACTATCTATAAAAAGACAGATGGAATCAGTGTGAGATTAAAATAATGGCTTTGAAATGTACAGTACAGATTATTATTCAGGCATTCTTTCTCTTTTGCAGTTCAGCAGGAAGAAGAATTATGCCAAAGGGCCCCATCCTAGACTTTGCATAGGCTGACTGGAGAAGTTGCTCTTCCTAGTACCTGACATACAACATATACAGAGAGCATCATGCAACAAATTTCTTATTTTATTTAATGCCATGCAAAAAGCAAAATAATCTCTTATGTATCACTCTGTGTGAAGGTTGTCTAAACCAGCAAACCCCAACATTTCTGGCACTGAGGACTGGTTTTATGGAAGACAACTTTTCCATGGACAGGACTGACTTTGTGGAAGACAATTTTTCCATGGGGGGAGGATTTCATACACAACCTAAGTCCCACATATGCTCAAATGAAGCTTCACTTACTCCCCACCACTTGCACAGCCCAGTTCCTAACAGGCCATGGACCAGTACGTCTCCATGGACCAGGGGTTGGGGATCCCAGTCTAAACAGCTGTGAAGAAATTGTTTAAAAATACTGAAAGATTCCCTTAGGACCTATAACTCACTGAAGGGTGGGAAGGCACTTCAAGTTATTCTAGACTAATGGCTCAGTTTTCTTGGCAAGATTTTCCTTCTTCCTAGGGCCGTGATGGTGAACCTATGGCACACATGCCAGAGGTGGCACACAGCGCCCTCTCTGTGGGCACACAAGCCATCACCCCAGTTTAACTTTGCTGCACATGCGTGCATGCCTCCCACCAGCCAGCTGGTCTTTGGGTCTCTGCTGTGCATGTGTGGGGGCAGGGTTGTGCAGGGGGCCACATATACAACATGGGGAGCAGGATGCGTGCGGGGGCATGCACATGCATGGAGTGGGGAGGTGTGGGGGGCATGCACATGTGTGGGGGAATGGGGTGTGTGCGGGGTCCATGCGTGCACTGCATTTTGGGGATTCAGGCGTGCATATGTGCATTCGCATGAACATGAACATGCGCTTTGAGCACTTGGTCCAGAAAAGGTTAGCCATCATTGTCCTAAGGTATACAGAGAAAGCAACTTGGCCCAAATTGCACCCAGCTGCTTTTTAGGCTTAAAGTGGGATAAAAACCTATGGTTTCCTGGTTTCTAATCTAGTGTCTTAACCTCTATTTCTTTCTATTCTAAATTTTAGAAGGTAGTCTTTTCTATTTTATCCTGGAACCTAGACTTTCTGAATGCACAGGCTCATGCCAGTCTTTTCCAAAGCTTCTGAATCAGAAAATCTTACAAAAGGCTCCTACTTCATCATGAGTGAGGTCCATAAGCAAACTTATTTAGATGAGCAATCCCTTTTTTGATTCCTATTGTTGTTAATTGTTACTGCTTCCCATAAAGAATGCAAAAGATACAATTGCTAAGAGCTCTTGTTAAGAAAAATCACAAAATTTCTCCAAGATGACTGGAAGAAAAGGAATTCACTATAAACTCTACAAATAAGAGGGTGGGACAACCAATGTTGTTGGCAAGTAGAATTATTCACTTTTATAACACAAGCAGGGTTTTGTTGTTGTTTTTTTAGCAAAGCAGGGCCAAAAAGGCAGGATTTCCAGCAGATGCACAGTGGGTAGAAAGAGGAACTTAATTTTGCCATCAGTTTCTTCCCACAATTTCCTGTAGCTACTTTTCCCCCTCACTAGGGATTTCAGACTTGTGCTGCCATGTATAATAATTACGTTATCCAAACAGCCTCACTGCATTCAATTACCTGAGCAATCCCTGAAAGGAAGGAAGTTTAAGAACATTTGGTTTGCCGCCATTTAATATACAATGCAGCAGTATTACCTTATGAAGAAAGAAGCTGCTGCTGAAGTACCTGTGGAGACGTCAGCAGGAGCAACCAAATTCTGGGAACCGCCAGTCCCCATCTGGTCACAGTTGTTTTGTCCTGAGGTAACTTGAAAATTAGAACCTTCTTTTCCACACTCTCCTGTTGTTGCCTCCTATGAAAAATTAAATTAATTTAATTTTAAAACAGAGTAATTTAAAATATTTATTAAGATGAAGCATTTATTAGCCCGGTTTCCAAATAATATGAAAATTAGAAGGAAGTCCAAATGCTACAGAGGGCATAATTAAAATTAAGCATCACTATGAGAAACCAGACTGAGAAGCCTATTGCAGAACTGCAGTTCTCAGCATGCCTCGTAATTTGCCCCTCTAGGTAGGACTGAAGGGAACCATTTTACATGCAATAGTTCTCACTTGGTTAAGATGATATTGAATATTTAAGTGTCATGCAAGAGCAGTTACACAAAAATGGTATTAATTCTATTAAATATATACATTTCAATTAACAGCATGATTTAAGATAAATAAAAGGCTTTTTGAATTAATCACTGATAAAGACAGAATTGATTACTTGCCTACTCGTATCATTTACTTTTACTACAGAATTCTGCGACCTCCAATTTCAATACTTCTGGAAGATGCAGACTGGACTGACCTTTTGCATGCTGAAGTACTATTTAAATGAATAAACTAATTGTGATAATAGTAGTAAGTGACACTTATCTTAAAACATGCTGTTTGGGGATATATCCTGGGACATATATGAGGCAATTCCTACCAATGTACTTACAAGCTTTGGTAGGCCAACAAAATGGGGGTGAAGGTAGAATGTAGAAAATAGAACTTAGTGAAAGGGAACAGCAGCATCAAATATGCAACTGTTTGGAAAACATAGCAAACATAGATCTTTTAAAAATATCTAAACGAAGAGACAAAAACATTTTAATGAAAAGAAAAAGAATTATGATAGCTTGATGGAAATCAAAAGATGCCTGTGAGGCTTTGAAAGATCCATATCATGTTGTTGCACTGCTTCAAATAAGTTCCATACCTGTGTTCTCCTACCATCATCTATGTCCAGCAATTGAGCTGATTTATATCTTTCTCAACCATGGTGAGCCCAAAATTATTTATTTATGATTGTGTGGGTGAGAGAGAGAGCAAGTGCAAGACATAAAGACTGCAATCATTCCATCTGCTATGTTGGATGTTCTACCAAATTTATGGACCTCTTTTCCTATTGGTGAAAATGTTTGTTACATCCTACTCTGAGCTGTAGCAGATACAATATTCTATTTACAAGACCTCAAAAGGAAAGGGATTTGACAGTTTCATGAGTCACCTTTTACGGCTACCCTCAGATTAATAGATTGGATGATTAATTCATTTACATAAGGTCAGAAAAATTCACCCTGCACTGCTGATTTTACTTTAAAACATATCTTCAATTATATTTTGTCTCTGCAAAAAATAATTGCAAGTATTCTTCTATGCCTTGCAACCTAGCCAAAGGAAATAGGATGAGAATTGACAAAAAATACTGTTTTCCCTTCCATGGACTATGCCACTATGCTGCTAGAGATGTTTCTTTCCCTGAATCTCTATAAGACTGGAGTTACCAGAAATTCATTTTCTTTCCTCACCTAAGTAGTAGGTGAGGAGAATTTTATTCTTCCAGGATCATCTTCCTAACGCACAGGCAATCTTCAACTATCTTCAGCCTTTATGCAGTTATTATTTAGAATGCTTTTCCCCCTCTCCATCACTTCAGACTCTGTGACAACCTGCAGCCATGCTTACAGCTACTGAGAAAAGCACCAGGTTCCAAAATGGATAGCAAGCTATCCTTTCAGCATCACAGCAAGTTGCTATTTTAAAAAAGCAATAAGCTGTATATTTTACATCCTCCTATTAGTCAGCTAGAGGAGAGTGACTTGAAAAGTCACTGTGGGATTAATTAGCAAAGACAACAAGTTGCTTTTGAACTTGGTTAGTGAGGGAATCAGAAATGGGAATCAGGCAGTATGGAAGTGTGCTGTTTCTCAAAGACTGAGAGATCATTGTATTTCCAGTTATAAGTAAGAGACAAGAGAAAGGGAATTACTTAGGAAGAAACTTAAAAGGCCTGTGTAGCTCTGTCCATTCACAAATGATGGCAAAAGATCCTGGAAGAGTTATTACTGGAAAATCAAAAATTACAAATGGAACAGAAGGACATTTACAAAACAATTTACAAATTGTCATCTGCAAAATTTGGAAGCTGCTATGCTTTGGATTACATCAATTGAACAGATTGTTTAATCCAGCCTTTCTGAACCTGATGCTCTCCAGATATGTTGAGCTATAATTCTCATCATCTGTAGCCATCCTGATCCAGGTCTGATGGGAGCTGCAGTACAACATTTCTGGGAGAGTGCCTAATTGTAGAAGGCTGATCTAAGCCTATTGTGCTGTCATATGTTTGCAAACCCCTCATGTCTATCTGACAAGCTATTTTACTCATCTTTCCTGTATTCTGTACAACCCATAATAAGTAATAAAAAGAAGTCATATGCAACACTAAGCAAGATTCAAAGCATGACCAGAGAAACATAACACGAATAATGCATAAAATCTTTGTTACAGGTAATGTACTGTTAAACCATCTGACAAGCATGAGAAGATAGAACACTACAAACAGAATGGTTTTGTTTTACAGAATTATTGGTGCCTGGTAGAATTGTTTATCTGCCTGTGTTATAACTGTCAAGAATTATTTCTCAGTCTCACATCTCTTCAAGCATTTTCTGTTTTATGAAGAACTTGCCAAATAGTCACATTGGTAGCATGTAACAGTCACATGAGCAGCCAAAAGAGCCAAGTCAAAAAAAAACCTTGTTTCATTTTAAAATATGAGGTAAAAATGCAGACAAAAAGGTAACCGCAAGTAACTGTGCCACACAAGGCTTTGAAACTGACAACCAATACTTTGAATTACCTCTGGAAACCTACTAGAAGCCAATGCAGGTCACATAACAGCAGTATTACGTAGACATATTGTGATATACCCAACACTGTAAGCACTATTGAATTCTGGACCACGTGAAGCTTCCAAATGCTTTTCAAGGGCAGCCCCATATACAAAATATTGCAGTAGTCCAACTCTGATGTAACTAAGGTGTGTATGACAATGACCAGCACCTCCCAATCCAGGAATAGTCACAACTGGGTGGTTTAGACTGAGAAGCTAAAATGGAGAAGTGGATTAAAAGATTGAAGTATCTTGCTTTAAGGTCCTTGGAGGAAAAGTGGGATAGAAATGTTCATCCTTATTCTCTTCTGTGATATATACCTATTATGGGTTTTTAAGGATCATCTATACCAGGGGTATCAAACTGGCGGCCCATGGGCCAGATGCGTCACATGCAAGCCACTCCCACCCAACCTCCACGAATGGGGGAAACGTCGCAAAATGTCACGTGACAGCCATGATCTATACTATCCTTCAGATAGTATCCCCAGCTAGACTGATTTATAATTATAATACCTTCTTTTGATCCATCTAAAAAGTCACTGATGTATATGTATCAATATGAGAAATACAATCCCATTCAAGTATTTTCTTAGAAATGTCCAGGAAATCTTTTAAAAATGCTTAATTAGATCAGATGCCACAATACCTATTTTTCACTAGGGCTATCCACTATATGAGATAATGTGCATTTCTGTCATCTGAAATATTACTCTGACATTTCAAACTAATTAGTTAAAATAAATTTAGCCAAAAAGAGACAGTGTTGTAATGAAACACAAATGCAATTAAACACTCTCCAGGATGCCACAAAACTTTAAATTCTTTGCTGCCATAGATCATGTTTTACAGCCATCTCCTATGGTAACATGTTAGAGCCTTTTCATGGTATGCCACAAGCATTGCTCTGCATTTATTACAGAGACGTAAGCAGAAACTTTCATGTCTTATTTGCATTTAGGAAGGCATCATATGAAATTTTAGTATCTAGTGGCAGAACTATGACAATCGTTCTGTGTTGAAGAAAGAATTACCATGATACTGCCACCAGATGTCCATACATTAGAATGCCCATCTGTAGTGGAAAAGCCTATGTGCAAACAATTTTGCAGGCACAGATTGTCACACAAGTAAAACACTAATGAAATCAAACATCTTGAGTACAGATTATAAGAGCAATTGGGACCATAATCTCCATCGCTGATGCCATTCTAAAGTGCAATGTCACATGACTGCATCACCTAGTGCCAATTCCAACAGTCCCAGTTGCCATCATAAACTGAGGATGGCACAGGTCATTAAACAAGGATCTCAAATTTAATTTCCCCATTGATTTTGCTTGTGGGATGTCACCAGAGAATGTTGGAAATTGTGATCACATGTCAATCAGGATGCTGCAACAGCCAGAGCTCTGAGAATCAGTTCTAAATATCATTCATTCAGTGCTGCCAAATCTGAATGGTTGCTGAATGAATGTCATAAGCCCAGGATTACCTGTATAAGGAAGTCTATAAACAAGGAGCTGATCAGCCTTAGTAGGCTTCTTCATTGCAGTTGCCTCCACAATAGTCTGGATCAGTAAAAAAAGGTTATTCTCCATTTAACTCAGAATCAGAATAGAGATGAAAGGGACCTTGGAGGTCTTCTAGTCCAACCCCCGGCTCAAACAAGAGACTTCACCTATGCCATTTTAGACAAGTGACTGTCCAGTTTCTTCTTAAAAACCTCCAGTGCTGAAACACTTACAACTTCCGAAGGCAAGCTGCTCCACTGGTCAATTGTCCTCATTATTAGGAAGTTTCTCCTCAATTCTAGGTTGCTTCTCTCCTTGATTAGTTTCCATCCATTGTTTCTTGTCCTGCTCTCTGGTGCTTTGGAAAATAAATTGAACCCCTTCTTTTTGTGGCAGCCTCTCAAATACTGGAATACTGTTATCATGTCCCCCTAGCCCTTCTTTTCCCTAAACTAGCCAAACCCAAATCCTACAACCATACTTCATATGTTTTAGTCTCCAGGCCTTTAATCATCTTAGTTGCTCTTCTTTGCATGAATGCATGTGTACATGTGTTGTATACTCTCAATTTCCTTGAGGCAAGGGCTAATTTATGCAACATATATAAGGGCAAAAGTAGACAATAATTTCAATAAGTATTTATTGGTTCGATTTATTTATTGGTTCGTTTTATATGCCACCCTTCTCCAGAGACTCAGGGCGGCTTACAATGCATTAAGCAATAGCCTTCATACTTTTGTATATACCTGCTTAGTAGGGCTTTTGGCCCCTCCTAAGCGGTGTTCTTTTTATATATATATATAAAGTCAGCTTATTGCCCCCAAAATCTGGGTCCTCATTTTACCTACCTCAGAAGGATGGAAGGCTGAGTCAACCTTGAGCCTGGTGAGATTTGAACTCGCAGTAATTGCAGGCAGCTGATACCGAAGTGCTATTTAACAGCACTTTAGTCCGCTGTGCCACCAAGGCTCTTTTAATTCCAATAATTCCAATAATTCACAATTCATATTCCAATAATTCACAATTCAGAAACACTACATTGAAGGGGTGGGGTTGTTCTATAGTAATTTCTGATCAAACCTGTTTACACACACCAAGAAAGCTTCTTTTTTTTTTTAACAGTGATGCTCTAGGACAGTAATGCCTCCCATATATAATCTGTTTGGACTTCATAGCTAGCTTGTTCTCAGAGGAACAGGGTAAGCCAAATGTAGCTCTGAAAGTTTCTGAATATACAGAGAATCTCCAGTAAGAGTAGCACCAGGAACACAGAATTTAATTTATCAAAGACTAGAAAGTGCAACTCCTTCATGGATTACTGCCTTGTGGTGGCGAAGGGGCTTGTGTAGTTCAATGAAGCTATGAGCTATGCCGTGCAGGGACACCCAAGACGGACAGGTCAGTTCTGACAAAATGTGATCCACTGAAGAAGGAAATGGCAACCCACTCCAGTATCTTTGCCATGAAAACCCCATGGACAGTACCAAAAGGGAAAAAGATATGATGCCAGAAGATGAGCCCCTCAAGCGGAAGGTGGTCAATATACTATTGGGAAAGAGCAGAGGGCTAGTACTAATAGCGCCAGAAAGAGTGAAGCAACTGGGCCAAAGCCGAAAGGATGCATAGCTGTGGATGCATCTGGTGGTAAAAGGGAAATCCGATGCTGTAAAGATTTTTTCTCCATAGAAACCTGGAATGTAAGATCCATGAATCAAGGCAAGCTGGACATGGTCAAACAAGAGATGACAAGACTGAACATCAACATCTTAGAATCAGCAAACTAAAATGGACAGGAATAGGTGAATTTAATTCAGATGACCATCAGGTATACTACTGCGGGCAAGAATCCCTCAAAAGAAATGGAGTAGCCTTCATAATCAATAAAAGAGTAGGAAAAGCAATACTGGGATACAATCCCCAAAATGACAGAATGATCTCAGTTCGAATCCAAGGCAAACCATTCAACATCACAGTAATCCAAGCAGTGGTGAAATCCACATTTTTTACTACCAGTTCTGTGGGCGTGGCTTGGTGGGCATGGCAGGGGAAGGATACTGCAAAATCTCCATTCCCATCCCACTCTAGGGAAAGGATACTGCAAAATCCCTATTCCCTCCCCACTCCTAGGGGAAGGATATTGCAAAATCTAGGCCCCAACCACTGGTGCTGAAGAGGATGGAATTGACCGGTTCTATGAAGCCCTACAGAACCTTATAGAATTAACACCAAAAAATGTTGTCCTTATCATCATGGGGGATTAGAATGCTAAAGTAGGAAGCCAAAAGATAACTGGAATAACAGGCAAGTTTGGCCTTGGAGTACAAAATGAAGCAGGGCACAGGCTGATAGAATTCTGTCAAGATAATACGATGGTCATAGCAAACACACTTTTCCAACAACCCAAAAGACGACTTTACACATGGACATCACCAGACGGTCAACACAGGAATCAGATTGACTAAGTGCTCTGCAGCCAAATATGGAGAAGCTCTATATAGTCAGTAAAAACCAGGAGCTGACTATGGCTCAGATCATGAGCTTCTCGTTGCAAAATTTAGACTTAAATTGAAGAAAGTAAGGAAAAGCACTAGGCCACTCAGGTATGAACTAAATCATATCCATGATGAATATACAGTAGAGGTGACAAATAGATTTAAGGAATTAGATCTGATAGACAGAGTGTCTGAAGAACTATGGACGGAGGTTCACAACATTGTACAAGAGGTAGCAACTAAAACCATCCCAAAGAAAAAGAAAGGCAAGAAAGCAAACTCATGAGCACAACTTGGACCAGAATTTCTATTTTTAAGCAAGGCAATTGTCAAGTGAGTTGTGCCCAAATTTATATCTTTTTTGCCACAATTGTTAAGGAATCTCTCCAGATGTTAAATGAATTCTGCAGTTGTAAAAGCGAATCCAGCTTCCTCCATTGACTTTGTGTGTTGGAAGCAGGCTGGGAAAGTAGAAACTGGAAATCACCTGACCCCAGGATGCTGCAACCCCCATAAATACATGCTGGTTGCCAAGTACCCAAATTGTGGGGTTGCTGCAATGGCCCAAATGCAAGGACCAGTCATTATTCATTTTTTTCAGTGCCACTGTAACTTCAAACAATCACTAAATGAATGGTTGCAAGTCAAGGATTACCTGTACTTCTGAATAGTTGGGAAGTCTGAGAAACCTATGTTGTTGTTGTTTTTTAAAAAAATGAAATGCCAGTAACATAACAATGCCAGAGTAAGCACTGAAAGCAGAATCTCTCCTTTCATGATTTATGTCAATGGAATAGAAATCTCACAAGCCCGGACACCAACTGTCAAATGGAAGAATGGTGTCAGCTTGCCAGGATAAATTAATTAGGAAAACCACAATTTCTATAGACGATCCATATCACTCTACTAAATCTTTAATTACTCAATTAACACACTTAAAGTCAGCAGTTAAATAAGTTTTGCTATGCTGACAGAGGATAAAATTTTAAGAAAATCATGTCCCTCACTGAAACATTTTCTAGGACTTTTGTGATAATATGATGAAGTGACCTGATGCTGATAGTTTTAAACTTAATATCTGTACATTTTCTTGAATGTGATGGTAAAGTATATTGGCTGCAGAGAAAAGAACAATACATATTCAGGATCAACAATAAAATGAGAATAGAATCTATGGATCAAAGTAGCTCTTCCTGTCTTGATAAGTCAAATATATTAGATTACAAAAAAATCCAGTCAGCAAAAAACTATGTAGGTTGGGAAGCATGGTAATTCCAATCCATGGATCTCCAATATTTGGAGATTGTTGAGGAAGGCTTGAGGAAGAATGAATTACTTTATAACCATTACTCACTTCATCACTGTACAATTAGGTTATTGCAGTGCATTCTATATGGAATTGCCTTTGGAGATGATTTAGGCAGCACAATTATACCAAAATACTCTAGAACAGCTGCTAACAAGGATGAGAATATTTAGCACTACAGTATTGTTGCTTCCATCATTGCAATAATTGCCATCAGGGTTCAAGATATAATCTAAGCTCCCAGTTTTAAGCCATAAAAAAGACTCATATAGCTTGGCTTTCATGTACACCAGGAAAGTCTGTTCCAACTACTGGTGATTCATTTATACATTCCAAGAAGAGATGCTGAATGTCCCCACGTTCCCAGAAGTTAAATGGAATGAGGACCAAGAAGTGCTCCTTCTCTATGGTGGTCTCCACACTATGGAAGAAACTTCTCCCCAGAGTGGGGGGAGGGGGAGCGAAAGCCCTACTAAGCAGGTATATACAAAAGTATGAAGGCTATTGCTTAATGCATTGTAAGCCGCCCTGAGTCTCCAGAGAAGGGTGGCATATAAATCGAACCAATAAATAAATAAGTAAGTAAGTAAGTAAGTAAGTAAGTAAGTAAGTAAGTAAGACACTTTCCTGCTTGCTTCTTCATTCTGAGTTGGGCAGCCAGTGTGCAATGCACCATAAAAGATCTTTTTTTAGAAAAGAGATATTATATCAGTGATTGGGTTGATTCCCATATGAACACTTAGCCGTCAACAGAACCTATACCCATAAGCCACCAGGCCCTTGCATAATTTTGTTATGTAATTTTATTTCAAATTTTTGAATATTAAAAAGATTGTTTAGAGGGGCAAAGTTAGCAAGTAGAATTCTGCATACAGGTGCCTTGTATGCCTGAAGCAGCCCTGACTGAGTCCATCTACCATGCTACTGGTCATGTTCTTCTCTTTCCATCTACCTTTACAAGCACTATAGACTTCTCTATTATATTTTGTATAATCTATCCAATTTGGCCTAGTCATTTGTGCCTCAAGTGAGAATTCTGAATTGATATTTTCTATGATTCATTTGTTGAGGTTTTGGGGGGCTGTTTATGAGATTTTCAAGAATCTTCCCCCTCAACAGTATCAACACTTTTTCTGTACTGGATTGTCACAGAAAAAAACATTTCCTGCATAATTCTGACTTTTGCTGATAGACATATCTTGGTATCTGGATAGCTTTGCGAGGCCTTCACTGCTACTCTACCAAGTGCTAGCCTATATCCTATTTCTTGGCTGCAAAGCTTACATTAAGAACATGAATACAACTTTATGCCATAACCAAGTGTTTTTCATTGCTTTCAGTCATGTTTAGGATTGATTGAGATGAAGAGGTGGTGGTGGTACCCTAAAGAGACAAGAAACAGTAATACATCAATCTTCCTCTCACACTTCACTTCAATAGCTCATTATCCTTCTACTGTACGACCAACCCTTAATCACAGAGATCTGAGGATAGGGATTTGCTTCAGAGTCAAAAACACTTTTCAGAATCACAGACCCTCAGAGCCACTAATATTATGTTCCCCTTGTGGGGCAGATCAATAAGGAGCAGTCATATCAATGGAGATTTTTTTTTTCTGTGAGGAAAAAAAGATAGCCTTCTGGTATGTACAGATAGAGAGTTTATTTAGCTTAATAAATACAGGCTGGAAAAAAGAGTCAAGGTTGAGAAAGATAAGTGATACCAAAAATGCAAAAGAGTTACTTCCATCTCTTTTCCTAGCTCTATCACCTTCTCTTGAGATGAACAGCTATATAAATTTGATTAATAAATAAATGAAATGAAATGAAATCTCTTTGATTACAGTGTGTGATGCATTTCTTCTGAGCCTAGATTGGGGAATCAAGACCAATTTGCTTTTTATTGTCTCGTAGGCTCCAACTATGAAGCCTACAACTACCTTTAACTACCAAAGGTTACGGCCAGGTTTAAGAACTCTACTCTTTGGATGAGACACAGAGGAAGTATTGAAAGTGCAAGTCAAAGTACCTTGAGAACACTGATTTCTGAGAGGAGCAGGGATTGCTGGACCTGTAATTTATAAAATTTAGGAGATAAGAATTAGGAGAGGACCAATTGTATGTCAGTGACAAATATTTGTTGCATGGGTGTTTGGATGTGGGAACAGGGAGGGAGGAATACTACAGGAAATGCTATGAATCTGGAAGAAAAATTATCAGTGATTAGCAAAGGAAGATATGACAGGAGATTTGGGATGACTGGGTAATATTTTTCAAGGTTAATTCAGTTTTTTTTTTAATCTTATGGACAATATAAACTCTGGCTGGCACCTATGGGTTGGATCTATTCATTATATGGCTCCTATAGGGAACTAATGGGGTATGCACATTTCAAAAGGAAAGAAATGCATCTTTGACAAAAAGGATTATACATTTTGCCTTGGAGGAGGTGCTGGTGCATCTCCTAAAGAAATCAACTCTTGATCTAACCATATTGAATAACCATTTGAGGAAAGTATTGGACAAGGTGGTAGAAATGCCAATGTAAAGACCCTGGATGAATGGGTTAATTATTAATCTAGACTTCCTTTAGATGGATTTCAGATTGAGGTGTGGAGCCGAAACTGCATCAACTCCTCTTGTGAATGTCAGTCAGGAGGAATGGCCTTCTTTTCTGTTTCTAGTTTACAACATTGAAGAAGTTTCACAGGTGGGAAAAGCAGTGTAGTGTGAGCTGGTATAGGCTAGAATTTTACAACCTCAAACTACTCAGCCTTTCCCAATGTACTGTTTTTCAGCTGGGGTCAAACTAGAACTTTTTGCTGGCGAGAAATGGAAAATTTGGGAACTATATTTCAAATCTGCCTGGAACACACATGGTGAGGAAAACTAGGGCATAAAATGGCTCTTAGATCATTTAGGGCACTGGCCAGCACTAATCTCACTGCTGCCTTACATGACTAAGAATATGCGCAAAAGAGCTGGGAATTATGGGAAAAGATTAATAATAGTTGGCTATCATTCACAAAGTTTCAGTTATCATGAGTCATTTCATCATTCCAAAACCTAGAAATACTGATAAGGGATCGAAAAACAGCGATTTACACCAGTAAGCCTTTCCTTTAAAAAGTGCAATATAAAATTCTCCATAGGTTTTGATCCTGTTCTGACTGGTGTATTGACATGCAAATCTAAAAGAGGTTAAGTAGTTTTATTACTTAGTTTAAAACATCTCACAGTGGACATAGCTATTAGAATGGAAATGTAACAAGTTTCCAAAAACAGAAATGTGCTTGCTCATGAAATAATAGTCTCCCTTTAAAATGCTTTAGCTTAAAATTCTATGATCCATGACTGTTACATAGAATAAATATTATACAAATTTTTACTTTCCCTGTGGAATTTTGAAGGACATAAAACCTTCCTGGAAGCATATAGGCTGCATATACATATTTGGCCGAGATGTCAATAAAATTATACACTACAATTGCCACTAAAAGTACAGTAAATGCAGTTTATGCTTTTTTCTAGAAAAATATTTCTCAGCATCAACTTTTTACTGCTCCTTGCCAATGATACCAGTGGGGCTCATTAAAAAACAGCGTAAGAGGAATTTTATGATTAAACTTCATTTCTATAGAGGTTTTTAATACCTGCAGCTGCTGCATAGTCGCAAGAAAACTACCACTGCTGTCTGTGTCTAAATATGCACTTCAGAGTTTTACATATTCAATACAGGTAAGCTATCCCATAAAACACCCACAGGTAAAGATTTTGTACCTATTATTTCAACATTGCACTGTTGATGATATTGTAGTGTGTATATATATATATTTTCCTTCCATTCAACTGTGTCCAATTGTCCCTGCAGTTTTCTTGGCAATATTTTTCAGAAATTGTTAACCGCTGCCTCCTTCCTAGGGCTGAAGGAAAGTGACTGGCTCAGCTGGCTTCATGCCTAAGGCAGGACTACAATTCACAGTCTCCTGGTTTCTATCCTGTTGCCTTAATCACTACATCAAACTGGTTCTCATTGTATTATATATTACTATATAATTTTCAAGTAAATTTCTCCCCATGTTAATTGTATTATAGAATCCCAGGGACATTTTACCTATTAATGGCCATATGTCAGACCATCATAGCAAGCCAGGATGATTTTCTAAACTGCTAACAAGGCGCCAAAGTGAAATGGATTCTTCAAAGCAGCTTCCAAGCCTGTGGAAATATTGGTCATGCTGGGCTGAGAATCAGATAACTGATCAGAAGCACGATTTTGGATGGAAAGGCTCCTTGGGAGAAATGTTCAGGATCTGCTTTGTTTCTGAACTAAGCAAGTTGGATTCAGATGGAGGCTTCTGATCCTACATCAGAAAATTTACCACTTGGAAATAATCTATTGATGAAAACAACACCCGCACTTAGTATATTCCTGTAACCAGTTTTATCTTGAAATTCTAAACTGCTTTTCTGAATTTTGACATTTTATACTTAACTTTGCTTTATCTTCATTTTCTGGCTCTTGTTTGGCTTAACAAAAATACTGGCATTCCCTTAGATCAATTTGTAGTTATATTCCTTGTCTGCCTCTTGTGTTTTAGAGCAGTTCACATCCCTATGGGACAGCAGAGTTTATGGTGGAACGGGATGAAGGCTTACAAAAAAGAAACAGTTGTCTTTTTTTCTCACCTAATTATTGATCATGGAATCTGTTGTTCATTTTTCCTTTATGCAATAAAGGATATGCAGTATAAATCATCCCATTAGTCTGAATGCCAAAGGTTCAATCATACTAAAATAATCGCCATAGTGTAAATCTTAACTGCTATCCAGAAAACCTCAACAAGCAGTATTTGTCCCGCATCCAGACTCTTCACTCAACAATCCTGTATCCTACAAGCAATTACAGTATTTGGTAAAATTGGCTGTGGAGAAGATAGAGGCAACATACAATACATTCTTCATGATTTGCTATCAGAATAAATTCACATAGAATAATGGCAGAATCTCAAGATTCTAGTAGAAGCAATAGATATTAAATCCCATTACAAAATGGAATTATGAATTCACAAAGGCAATTACCCCGAATCCTAAACACACAAATAAGCCAAGCACACTGAATTCTACTTTTTCCATAAATTCTTGGCCCATGCAAACAGATCCGCCTAGAAACTAGACCGCAGTGTAGGAAACCCGGGGTAGCAGATCAAGATTCCCTTATTCTTATCTCAATTGAGAAGTAGGATTTAGAAAAGTTGTCGAAGCTTTATCTCAGTTGAAAATTACAATAAATTGTAGAAACCTATACAACAATTTGTTTGCTGATCTTTGGAGCTGTCCAAAGTCTGGCACATCTTGAATATCGCCAAAAGCATATCATGGTAATTCAATCCCACCCTCCTGCAAAAGGCTATTGGGTGGGGAATCTTTTTCAATTCTTAATCTGCCTCCGAAGCAGAATGAAAAAAAAAACCCTACAAATTTGTGCACTTCAAAACATGATGCCATTTGATTCCTGTTTCTCTTCATGGACCAACTCTATTAGCTCAATCTCCCATTTAATTTCCCCTGGAATCTGGTCATGCAGTATAGTGGTTAGATTTCTGATGAGGAACAGTTCCTCTGTTCACATCTATGTTCACCCTAACTTAATGCAAAGAGTTGTTATGAGGCAGGGCAGGAGAGCTATGCATGCTGGGTTGAACTCCATGGATGAAAGATGACAAACCAACAACATGTAATATAAATTCAGCCAAGCCTTGGTATCTGTAGTTAGGGTTCACTGAACCTAATTGGATTAAGTTAACTCTTTTCACAAATTGTTGAGTCCAATACCTTCCCCCCAATTTTTTTTTTTAATTAAAGAAAGCTCGTGGTTCTGTCAAGAGATTTCTCAGAATACAATTCAGGAACTGTTAAATCTGTCTGCTTATGGTAGGTAGGCACGGAACTCAACACAACAGTCAATATATATGAAGTTACCCTTCTAGTTAATTTTTTTTATTGTTTTAAAGTAGGTAACCATCTTGGATTTACTCCCTTAAAATACCTTTAATTGTATACAAGTGCTATTTTAAAATCCTTATTTAATCCCTCAATAATTGTTCCTCAGTTGCAGCAGAAAATTACCTCATCTTAGTTTCAAAAGTTCTATTTATATGCCTAATAATCCCATCATTGATTACTGTGACTATATTCTAATTATAAATCCATTACTGCCTGAAAAGTGAAATAAAATCAATAGCACACATAAAGAGGAAAAAGGGAGGATTAAAACTTCACTGTGCTATTATATACAGATTCTGTCATGAAACAATTCCATGTTATTAACAGGAGTATAATAAATATCTTTCAATTAGTACACCAAAATTGTTCTTGAGATGTATAACAAAAATCTTGTTTTTTTGAGTTGAACTCAACTCCTGGGGACTTTCATAACTGTACACGTGTAGTTTCCTTGGCAACATCAAAGAAGTGGTTTATCTTATGAAAATGACAGTCTTGCATTGGTGTTTGCACAACCAGAAATAGAATAAATGCAAAAATAGTTGTCTTATGTCGCAAAAGGTGTGTATTAAAATATTCACTGAAACCAAAAGTCTATTTCTTAGAATATTTATTTTATTTTATTTATCAAATTTATTTATTTGCCACCCATCTCATAATTCAGGTGACTGAATGGCAATATTAACAATTATAATTGTTGTTGTTAGTTGCAAAGTCGTGTCCGACCCATCGCGACCCCATGGACAACCTTCCTCCAGGCTTCCTGTCCTCTGGAGTCCATTTAAGCTCATGCCGACTGCTTCAGTGACTCCATCCAGCCACCTCGTTCTCTGCCGTCCCCTTCTTCTTTTGCCCTCAATCTTTCCCAGCATTAGGCTCTTCTCCAATGAGTCCTTCCTTCTCATTAGGTGGCCAAAGTATTTGAGTTTCATCTTCAGGATCTGGCCTTCTAAAGCGCAGTCAGGGTTCATCTCCTCTAGGACTGACCGGTTTGATCGCCTTGCAGTCCAAGGGCCTCCAGGAGTTCTTCTCCAGCACCATAGTTCAAAGGTCTCAATTCTTTGGCGCTCAGCCTTTCTTATGGTCCAACTGGGAAAACCATAGCCTTGACTATATGCACTTTTATTGGCAGGGTGATGTCTCTGCTTTTTAGTATGCTGTCTAGATTTGCCATAGCCTTCCTCCCCAGGAGCAAGCGTCTTTTAATTTGGCTGCAGTCCAGGGATGGGTTCCACTTACCTTTACTACCCGTTCGCAGCAGGAGCATGCACACTTCTGCACATGCACAGATCACCCATGATGACATTGTGGTGGGTGGGCAGAGCCAGCTGGTTTTACTACCAGTTCTATAGAACTGGACCGAACCGGGAGCAACCCATCACTACTGTAGTTCCCATCTGCGGTGATCTTGGAGCCCAGGAAAATAAAATCTGTCACTACCTCCATTTCTTCCCCATCTATTTGTCAGGAATTGAGAGGGCCGGATGCCATGATCTTAGTTTTCTTAATGTTGAGTATGAAGCCAACTTTTGCACTCTCTTTCTTCACCTGCATCAAGAAGCTCTTTAGTTCATCTTCACTTTCTGCCATTAGAGTGGTATCATCTGCATATCTGAGGTTATCGTTATTTCTCCCAGCAATCTTATGAGGTTTTATTTTTCATCCCTCCAAAGACTTTACAGTAACTTAACTATCACCACAATCTATTAGCTTGCAGACAACATAAACATTATTAAAATAAAGGATTCTTACCCACTTAGTGGTTTGGGGGTTTCTTGGGAGGGGAATTGAGAAATTGATAAATTATTTCTGTTGTATTATATCTACAGTAAATCCAATTTTGGTCTCAAGGTTCTACAAATTTATTTTAAAGAAAATTTGAAATCTTTTTATTTCAACATGCTTTTGGTTTTATCTGACTGATTGTGGACAGTAATCTTGGTCTGATTTAGAGTTTATCTTTCATTTTGGTGATTTTGATTTTGTCATTGTTCTGGTTTATTTATTCTATGGGGGTATTTTTGTTGATATGACACACTATCCAATCCCTTGAGACTAGGCCAGAACATAAACAAATAAACAAAATATGATTAGTACTGGTTCTACCCCAACATGATTAATTCTGTTCCATTTTTCTAAAACTATCATATGATTGACCTGCTCAAAAACTCTGCATTCATAACCATCCAGTGAATGGTTATTGAGTGACTGTGCTTCAAAAAAGTGCATTCTTTTATACCAAATAAACAAAGAACTGAAAAGATCTTTGAGGGCCATCAATGCACACACTTGCTCATTCATAAAAATCCAAAAAGGATGGAGAAAAATTGTGGGTCCTCACCTAGACAACATGTAAAACCAGAGACATTTAGGGAAGCTCAGAGATTCATATGCAACTTTTAAAAAAGCCACATCCTTTTTTTCCTTGTAGCAATAGCACTTAGACTTATATACCACTTTACAGTGCTTTACATCCCTCTCTAAGTGGTTTACAGAGTCAGCTTATTGCTCCCATCAATCTGGGTCCTCATTTTACCCATCTTGGAAGGATGGAAGGCTGAGTCAATCTTGAGCCTGGTGAGATTTGAACTGGCAGTCAGCAGAAGTAGCCTGCAGTACTGCACTCTAATCACTGTGCCACTGTGGCTCTCTTGTATGTGATATGAGGGAATACAGCAAATAACTTTTGTTCACGGTTCATACGTTGGCCTCTTTCCAATAAATTTACAGATTTTTTTTATCAATATCTATTAGAATCTTAACTGAAACCCAACACAAATATATTTTTTACATTCCTAAACTTTTTACTTCATTATTTCTTGAGAGTTTACTGAAACCATTTGGATCTGAACAGCTGTCATACTTCATCCAGGGATTATCTCTAAACCACACACAATTTGTATTCCAGTTTGTTAACTCTGAGGTGAATAAAAAGCTATTATGAAAATGTAGCATCCATAATTACATTCCTCAATAGACAAAGAAAATGCAGCTATTCTACACAGAAATTATTTACGCAGGCATCACAAAAAATAATAAGGCTATCTTTATGACAAGTTTAACACTGGAGCACATAAAGTGGAACTGTTACAATGAGGTATTTTGCTCTCTGACTATTGCTGTAAAATTGAACAAGACAGCTTAGGCTCTCAAGCCTCATCCATCTCAGATGGTACATTCAAATACCAACCATGGTAATTTAAACGTAAGACAACAAAGAAACCCTATATCATATTTTTCAGAATATAAGATGCACCAGAGTATAAGACGCAGCTTAGTTTTTGGGGAGGAAAATAAGAAAAAAGCTGATTGGCCTCCCGGGTGGATTGGCTTCCCGGAATACCTCCAATCAGCTGTTCCCAAAGGTGAATTTTAGCAACAGGTTCGTTGGTTGTAAGATCTGTGCCTTCCTTTTTTTTTTGCTTTTTTTTCTGCCTCTGAAACTTCTGAAACTCTGTTTCAGAAAAAAAATAATTTTCTGCCTCTGAACGCCTCCGAAACGGAGCTTCAGAAAAAAAGCCTCTAAAGCTCTGTTTGGGGTTTTTTTTTCTGAAGCTCTGTTTCTGATGCTTTTTTCAGCCTCTGAAACCTCCATTTGAGAAGCTGGGTGGGGCTACATTCGGAGTATAAGACGCACCCAGATTTTCACCCTCTTTTTGGGGTGGGAAAGGTGTGTCTTATACTTTGAAAAATATGGTAATTTGTTGCCTATCTTCAGAATTTCTGCTCAATCCTAAATGATTAGGGCTCAGTTTCTTCGCTGTATTACCATACATGCAATAATTTTATTTGGTAACCATATAAATCAATTTTGTATTGTTTTAATTGTTTTTTTTAAGTATGCCAATATACAATGACCATATTGCTTGTAACATACTGGTTAGCATTCTCCCACATTTTAATATTTTATGGTGAATTGTTTTCACTGTTTGAACTTGGTTTTAGGGCTTTCTGTTGACATTGTTTTGACTATTTATTTATATGGATTTGGGTGGAGTTTTTTTTTTAATTTAAACTCTGGGAGGCACCCAGTCTCACATACATGAGATGGGTTACTATATCAATTAAACACTGTAAATAAATTTATTTTCCCTTTAAAATCACAATGTTACACCACAAGTTCTTCCCCTTTGGGGCATCCATGCAACACTGCAATGCATATACAGAAAAGGAGAGGTGCTCGTGTATAAAAGCCGCTTTCATTAGCCTTACTTCCACTTTCTCTGAAACATGGCTGCCACTTACAGAGGAATGAAAATACTTCTCTCTCTTTTAAAATGAGAAACAGAAGGGAAAACCCCACTAGCATAATTCCAAGATATTTGCATTCTGGGTGGCACAGTGGTTAGAGTGCAGTACTGCAGGCTATTTCTGCTGACCTCCGGCTCCCTGCAATTTGGCAGTTCAAATCCCACCAGGCTCAGGGTTGACTCAGCCTTCCATTCTTCCAAGATGGGTAAAATGAGGACCCAAATTGTTGGAGGCAATATGCTGACCCTGTAAAACCGCTTAGAGAAAACTGTAAAGCGGTATATAAGCCTAAGCGGTTTACTGTAAACCTAAGCGGATTTAATGTAAAGCGGTATATAAGCCTAAGCGCTATTGCTATTGCTATTCTGTAAGTAAAGCATGGCAATGACAACTCTGATATTAGCTTTTGAATTACAGGTAGTCCTTAACTTACAACCATTTGTTTAGCATTGTTCAATGTTACAACAACACTGAAAAAAGTGACTTACAACCAGAACTCAACTTATGACCATTGCAGCAGCATCCTCATGGTCGCTTGATCAAAATTTGAGAGTTTGACAACTGGCATGTATTTATGACAGTTACAATGTCCCATGGTCACCATTTGCAATCTTCTGAGTTGATTTCCAAAATGCAAAGTCAATGGGTAAAGCCAGATTCACTCAATATTATTCCCTTAACAACTGCAGTGATTTGTTTAACAACCCTGGCAAAAAAGGTCATAAAATTGGGTGTGACTCACTTAAAAACTGCCTTGCATAGCAACAGAAATTCTGGTCCCAGTTATGGTTATAGGTTGTGGACTATCTGTATTCTATCTTTTGGAAAAGGGGTAGAAGGTGAAAAGCACTGGGAACTCCCAGGTTTCAGACACGAATAGTATTTGAAATGATCAGATGGATCATTACTTTTCATTCAGGACAGTAAAACAAATTAGTTATCATGCCAGTTTGCTGTAGCAGTTACAGGACTGGCCTAGAAATCATGAGACTATGAGTTCTAGTCTCATTTTAGGCATGAAAGGCAGCTGGATGCCCTTGGGCCAGTCACCTGCCTCACCCATCTCATAGGATTGTTGTTTGGGGAAAATAGGAGGATCAAAAATATTAAGTATGTGTTTGCCACCCTGAATTACTTTTAAAGTAATACTGTAAATGATAAAAATCTATTAAGTAAGTTCATTCCAAGAGATAGTTCAGCATTACATACCCAGTTAATTGGGCCACCGATTGGGTAAAGAATAATTAAAGAAAAAAGCTGTGTTGACAGAATACAGAAAAAAAGAAAAATATGATTCGGTGAACATCCCAACTCCTGGATCCTTTCAGACTTTTAAAAAGCCCTGTGATAGGTAAAAGCTTTCAAGACAAAGGCAACAAAACCTGTAACTATGTGGAATATCAGAAACAGTAGGCAGTTACTTACTAGACAAGCTTGAGGAAGAAAACTGTTTACTCGGGAGATACTCCACATCCCTTCAAGGTACTGCTGAGCTTGGATCGTTACTGAGCTCAATGCCCCACTAAGGCCACTGGGAGCCACTGTCACTTGAACGCTGGAGTTTGGGAAGCCACCTGTACCTTGTGGCCACCCTAGTCCCTTCTTCCTCTCCGTCCCAGAGAAAAGGCTTGTAGTTTTGCCAGGCTGTCTACCCCCCTGTCCAGCCATGAGGGACAAGTCCCTCTGAGAAGAGACACTGACCATGTTTTGGGAGGTCAATCTTGGTATCACAGCAGCCATTGCCGCAGCATTTGTGGGGGTTTCTGTTGCCTCTTGGCAGCTGGCTTGGTCAAGATTGTGGATGACCTGGATTGCTTCTTGCTTCAGCTGATTCAGGTGGGCAGCACAAACATCACACCTGCTTTCCCCTTCACTCCTAGGTTTCTGTAAACATTCAGGCACTTGAAGCTTGTCAAAAATTAAAGCTGATAATTGTGGGTCCTGGAAAAAAAGAAACAAGAACAGAAATACAATGAGTCAAGACCAAAGAATACTACCTAAGAAAAGTTTTTAAAAATCAAATATTGGGGTACAAACTATATTATACTAACCAGGTTAATATTAACTATTTACTCTACTGGCCCAAGACTGCCTCACCCAGAATCACAGCAGCTTCTTCCAGGCCTGAGGCAAACCTCTCTCAAATCTCTTTAATGTAATCTTGGATCTATAAATGGGATATCTATTGCAAAGTCTGCATTCTGGCACTAAGCCACAATCTTTCTCCAAAAGCATAGATAAATGATTGGGCCATCTACTATGGTACAATATTTCTATTTCAACATGCAGTAGACTTTATGGTCTCCAGTGGAAGTTATTCTTACTACAGATAAATATTCTAATTGTATATGCCCAGAAGTGAGTTTAGTTTATTTTTCATTTAAAGTATACCATCCTCAAATATGTATCTAAACATTCTCTTGAGGAAAAAAATGCCCCCCAAACTGGGATGTATTTTGGGCGGATATGCTCTCTTCAATTCTGAGCTCCTAATTCTAAAAATTTAAGTGTATGATTTTTGCACAAGTCTCCAGTTCAGAGATTCACAAAATGTATTACTGGAGAAATAGAATGTTTCAGAGAATTTCCAATTTCTCTATACAGTAATTTTAAAAAAACACACACTTAAAAAGAAATCTTTTAGGGTTCAAGTGTGAACTGTAACTTAGCTGTTAGATATGAGAGAAATACTGTTCTATACAATTTTCTCCTTGGCTGTGATTACATATGAATGTATTAGGCTATCACACACTTAAGCATCATCTGAGTCCTTGGCAGACCCTTCATAGTTGATTAATAAGCCATAATAAGCCCCATCACTCTATAATGCCCAGCGTGAAAATGATTATCAGGCACTAACAATAGAGCTTGCGGTGCACTTGATAACTGCTCGTGTACTTGCCTTTTAATTAGCTCTCCATTTAAAAAACAATGATAACTAGGGATGGACAAATCCAGCCTGTTCAATATCACTTCACATCTCATTTTTTATACCAGTTTTTCATTCTTTTTCTATATCACACTGTTTAAAAAACAAAGAGTCTGCCAGAGAATGTGCACTTTTATACATTTCTAATGTAAATATTTGGGGACACACTGTCCTAATGTAATATTTGGGAGAGGAAGCAATATCCTTTAATGTAAATGTTATACTTTCTTTGTAATAATGTATCAATTATATAGATTTTACCTGATTTTTTAAAGATAATGCATAATGTCTGTTTTTTTGTAAGATAATGCCTCCAAATATAAAAGGAGCAACAAAAACTATATCCTGGAATGCATTAAATAGTAATCTAAATACATTTTCCCTCATTCCTAACAAAGTCTAATATACTTAAGTTTATCCTGCTCTGAAACTTTACTATTTGCTGATATTTTTTATTGAAACCACAACTACATTTCAAAATCTTATAATGAAGGAACCATGCATACCGGAACACCTAAACATTAAAAAAAAAATTCTAACTTATCCTGTTAGCCTTTTTACTGTTATTTGTGTCTCTAATAATAATTAGAAAAATTGTACTACAGACCATCCAACCAACCAGAAGATATCAAAACCATAGAGATGGAAGGCACCTTGGAAGTCTTCTAATCCAACCCACTACCCAAGGCAGGAGTCTTTATGCCATGTTAGATAACAGGCTCAGTGGGAGTACCTCCAGGAAGGATATGTCCTGATAGTTCATAAATTAAGCATGAGCAAGCAACATTTATTCGTATTTATTTATTTATTAAATGTATGTGTCGCCCATCTCGCCATCACAGCTACCAAAGGAGACAATGTAATTTTAGGCTCCATCAACAGAGATTCAGTGACAACATGATGCAAAGTTGCCATACTGCTCTAGTCAAATCAAACCTGGAACACTGGCTCCAGTTTGCCATAAAACAAGAAGGATGCTGGCTAACTAAAAAAGTTACAGAGAAAAGCAAAAGAACTGGCAGTGACTCAGAGGTTAAATGTATGAAAAACTGTTTTAAAAATGAGTATTATAAAGAAGAGAAGAGTATAATAGCCGTTTTCCATTATTTGAAGGGGTGTCAAGGGAGGTGAGGATGCCTCCATAGCACCCCCAGATAAAACCAGAACCAGTGATCTGAAAGAAGAAGCAATTTCCTGACTGTGAAGCTATTACATAGTGGAACAACTTGTCTTCTGTAGTCATAGGTGTTCCTTCTCTGGAGGCTTCAAAAAAGGATTGGGCAGCAATTTGCCCAGGATGGTATGAGAACAAGAAACAGAGCTGAATATACACTTCAGAAAATCAAAGGTAATATAAATGAAGCATTGCTTCTCATAGTGCAGTGATGGCTAACCTTTTTGCTGTTGCGTGCCAAAAGCTGAGGGAGTGCAGGGAGGTTGCCCATGTGTGTGCCCACACCCATAATTCAATGCGGCCTGACCCCGCACATACACACGTGCCCCCCCCCCACATGCCTCCTCTGCTTTTAACACACGATGGCCCGGTAGGCCTGTTTTTCACCCTCCCCAGGCTCCAGAGGCTTTCTATGAGCCTGGGGAGAGCGAAAACAGCCTCCCCCATGCCCGGAGGCTCTCCGGAGGCCGGAAACAGCCCACTTCCCAACTTTCGGTGGGACCGGAAAGCCCAAAAGTCAGCTGCCAGCGCACGCATGCACGCTGGAGGTGAGCTATGGCAATGCTCGCGTGCCCACTGATATGGCTCCGTGTGCCACCCGTGCCATAGGTTCGCCATCACGTCATAGTGCATACAGTTATCTCAGTTTCCCCTTGGTTAGTAAGCTTGTCAGGCTTTTCAATTTCATTAAAAGCCTATTCAACTATTTTGGCATGAAGTGACAATGGAACAAATCATGAGTTTAAATCATAGAAAAGCAAGGCTGCTTTCAACTCTCTACAAAAATACTGCTTGTCTTCAGTCCAACTTTCTCATCATTTGCAAAATCTAGATGCATTCAATTAGGACATCTTGAGCATGCACTTTATTTGATGAGGAATTCAAGAAATCTGTGGTTTCTTCCATGATGATATGCACACCAAAAAGCTGACTTGACAACATCACATACTCTTCTTCCACTAAGTGAGTTTACCTCATACTTTATTTCAGACTCAGGGTGAACAAGGAGTTTGAAAAGGATACCAGTGAAAGGTATCTCCTTGGACTTGCTCCCCCAACCAATGCTATTATGGAGATCAAAAACAAAGATTATATACAGTTCTCCAACAGACTTATGCAACTTTCAAGGGCTTATTTTGAGCTCTTTATGTAGTTAACATCTTACACAGAAAATCACAGGATAGATGAGTGGTTTCTTTTTAAATTGTAGACTGTAGGATTAATATGATGTAATGAAAGCAGACAAAGCAAATCACCTCTCTTAACTAAGACTGTTTCCAAAACATCCTTCCAAATTAGCAAACCTAAAGTAAAGGTTCCCCTCGCACATATGTGCTAGTCATTCCTGACTCTAGGGGGCGATGCTCATCTCTGTTTCAAAGCTGGAGAGCCAGTGCTGTCCGAAGACGTCTCTGTGGTCATGTGGCCGGCATGACTAAACTCATCCCGTTACACAACACTAGGGATTCGAACCGCTGAACTGCCGACCTTTCGATCGACCTTTCGATCGACCTCAGCGTCTAAGCCACTGAGCCACCAATTCTCTAATGAGCAAACCTTTCCAAAACTTGCAAATACACATAGAATTATAGGGCTGAAAGGGACCTTGGAGGTAGTCTAACCCTCTGACCAGGACAGACCTTCTAGCATCCCAGACAAATGACGGTTCAATATTTTCTTGAAAATCTCCAGCAATGGAGCACCTACGGCTCCTGGACGCTATTCCATTGGTTAATTGTTCTCACTGTCAGGAAATTTTTTCTTTTTCAGTGACTCCATCCAGCCACCTCATTCTCTGTCATTCCCTTCTTCTTTTGCCCTCAATCTTTCCCAGCATTAGGCTCTTCTCCAGTGAGTCCTTCCTTCTCATTAGGTGGCCAAAGTATTTGAGTTTCATCTTCAGGATCTGACCTTCTAAAGAGCAGTCAGGGCTGATCTCCTCTAGGACTGACCTGTTTGATCGCCTTGCAGTCCAAGGGGCTTGCAGGAGTCTTCTCCAGCACCATAGTTCAAAGGCCTCAATTCTTTGGCACTCAGCCTTCCTTATGGTCCAACTTTCACAGCCATATATTGTGACTGGGAAAACCATAGCCTTGACTATATGCACTTTTGTTGGCAGGGCGATGTCTCTGCTTTTTAGTATGCTGTCTAGATTTGCCATAGCTTTCCTCCCAAGGAACAAGCGTCTTTTAATTTCTTGACTGTAGTCCCCATCTGCAGTCACCTTGGAGCCCAGGAAAATAAAATCTGTCACTATCTCCATTTCTTCCCCATCTATTTGCCAGGAATTGATAGGGCTGGATGCCATGATCTTAGTTTTCTTAATGTTGAGTTTCAAGCCAACTTATTCATTAGGTTAGACATATTTAATTCCCCTAACCATTCCTTGTATGATTTATCCTGCAGACACCTTATCATCTTAGTTGCTCTTCCCTGCACTCTTTCTAGAGTCTTTTTTTGCATTGTGATGACCAGAATTTGACATAGTATTCCAAGTGTGGTCTCACTAATGTGGTATGAAGAGGTACTATTACTACTCATGAACTTGATGCAGCCTAGAACTGTATTGGCTTTTTTGGCAGTTGCAGCACACTGCTGACACATATTTAAGGGATGGTCCACTCAGACACCTAGATCCCTCTCACAGTTACTGATGTTGACCCAGGTACTGCCTATTCTATATATGCATGCATGCATGTATGTATGTATGTATGTATGTATGTCACAAATGGATTACAGGGTTGTAAAAAAGAAGAAAAGCAGATATGAGAAGGGTTCAAACCCTTTTTTCTAAAATTCAGAAGTTATTCTATTTCATGTATATAAGAATAACATGGGTGTATCAACAGAAAAGAATATTTGTAGCTCAGGATTGTAGTGTAATGGATGTGTTGCCTAACATTGACATGTCCTCACTGCTTTCAAGTTGCTCTGGTTACCAGTCTGCTTCCGGCTGCAATACAAGATGATAATTATCAAGCCCTTGGTGACAGCCCTGGCTACTTGAGTGACCTCTGGCCTCCAAATGTTTCTGCCTATGCAGTGAGGTCAGGCAGAATGGGCATGCTCCAGGTCCTGTCAATTAAACAGTGTCACCTGGCAGATCCCAAGAAGTCTGCCTTCTCAGTTGCGATGACTTGCCTTCTGGAATGACATCCCCCAGAGACTCACATTGCTCATCCTTTAACGGCATTCAGAAAATCATTAAAATTTTGGTTGTTCTCTGAGGCCTTGGGTTGGGTGACTGCAGATCCCTATGGGGTTTTGATTTTCTTTTAGTGTCTTTCAGTCAGTTGTGGTTTTTTCCCCTCCTATCTGTGCAGTTTTTCCTTATTAATTGTAAACTACCCAGAATCATTATCAAGTCAGGCAGCCTCAAAATTTAATTAAAATAAATAAGACATATAGCACATATGTGATTGATAAGCTCCCTTAATGTAGGCCAGCCCCCTCCGGTCACCATTCTGGTTCTCTGCAAAGTACTTAACTACTTTTGTTTTTTATTTTCATTACTATATACTGGCTATTTAGCATTTTTTTTAAAAAGAAAGGAAAATATACGAGTGAGCCAAACTGACAGAAAATTACTTCTGTTCCTCAATAGGTATCACAAAGGACATTTTCCAAATTGTATGTCTAAATCCAGGCAATTGTAGTAAATACATCTAACATTAGCATATTCTTCTGCCAAAGTTAGATGTATCTATTAGCAGGGAACGAAACTCTTAACTATTTACCACCCCATTATTCCCTTTCCCTACAGACATATGCAAACTGTTTACCATATTAGTAAACTGATTTATGAGTTCTGCTGAAAGGTATTTTAATTATAGCTTTTCATTCTCTTTGGAACTGGAGACCTTAGGGGGAAAGGGCTTTGAAGTTTTAAAGGAAGTGGCTGATATTCAGAGCAAAGGAAGGCCCCCTCTCTAGCTACCTGCTGAGAGATGTTTTACACCTACAAGAGAAAACTAAACCTAGACTGGTCATAGCTACTAGCCATTTAAAAAGGGTGGGGGGGATCTACTCCTGTGCAGAAGCTGAATCTCAAAAGTCAGACTGAAAAGGCTGTAATATTGTTCTGGACATCACACAAAATAACTTTGCAGTAGTATAAGTAGATATTGTAACTGGAGGGGCAGATCTGAATTAGATTGGGAAAATGTGACTGCTCTTCCCCCACTGATAAATAAAATCCTTCTTCCTATTTCAAATGACTTGGGAGAAGAATCTCCCATGTCTTATATAAACTATGATAATATGCATTCTATCCTAAAACCCATTTATAATAAGAAAACAACAGGTAGGCCTTGACTTACAACCACAATTGAGCCCCAGATTTCAGTTGCTTGGTGAGACAGGTGTTAGGTGAGGGTGCCTCATTTGATGACCTTTCTTACCTCAGCTGTTAAGTGAATCACTGCAATTGTTAAGTTAGTAGCACAGTTGTTAAGTGAATCTGGCTAACCCATTGACTTTGCTTGACAGAAGGTCACAAAAGCTGATTACATGACCACAGGACATTGTAGCTGTCATAAATATGAATCACTTGCCAAGCGTCTGAATTTTGATGACATGACCATGGGGATCCTGCAATGGTCGTAAGTGTGAAAAACAGTCATAAGTCACTTTTTTCAGTGCCGTTGTAACTTCGAACAGTCCCTAAACAAACTGTTGTAAGTTGAGGACTACCTCTACCATTAGACTGTTATTCATATAAGAACGTTTCTGTTGTATCTCTGTCTACTGAATGCATACTTATCGAGACAAAATAAAAGGGATTTCTAGTTTTCCAGACATAATCCACTGAAGAAATTTCTTTATTAGACTTTGTGGCATTCTGATCCAGCGAAAGAGCTCTTCTGCACACAGAAGACATGGAGGTCTACTACCATATTCCTTCAGCAGAAGAAAATCTTCCTAACTAACCATTCATAAAGTACTGGACATGTCAGTCTATGATTAAGCCAAAGGCAGATGGCAAGCATGTTCTAGAGTTGCACTTGCTCTTATTTGATACTTGAAATGCCTTGGCCCTTACTTCTATTTTTGGGAGCCCAACTTCAATTTCCACACCAAGAAGCAACTAGCATAGTCTTCCATAAGTGTAACTCAACAAGTTATGGAAAATAGCCAGCATGCATATTAGTATAGTGAAGAAGTGCAATACTGAGTTGTTAACCCTTTTCACAACCAAAATAGTAGCCAGTAAACCCAGAGAAATACTGGGAAAGATTAAGGGCAAAAGAAGACTGGGACGACAGAGAATGAGGTGGCTGGATGGAGTCACTGAAGCAGTAAGCGTGAGCTTAAATGGACTCCAGAGGATGGTAGAGAACTAGAAAGCCTGGAGGAACATTGTCCATGGGGTCACGATGGGTCAGACACAACTTCACAACTAACAACAAAACCCAGGGAAAATCAGATGCAGTAAGGTTCAGATTAATATATCCTTTCTGCCTTGCCCATAAGTTGTTTCCTAAAATACTGAGTCTTCCTAAAAACGTAAGGTCTTGACACAAGGGGAAAAGGGGGGGAAAGACTTAAAAGGACCAGTGTATCAAAATGTCTAACTCCCCACCGAATGATCAGATGGCAGCAAGGATGGATCTTGATGCCAGATCTGTTAAAATATTCATAGTTCACCCTCTTATCAGTGAATCTCAGGGCACAATAAAAATCAGTAAAACAATAAAAACACAACAGTAACAATAAAACCAACTACTTTCATATGAACTGCCTTGCTGGTATGTTCTTTTTCATTTTAAGTGTTATTCAACGAAATTCTCCACTTTATACTGTTTTAGTGCATTGCTTTGGGCTCTCTTGAGAAGAAAAGCAGGGCACAAATAGAATTATTGAAATAAACAAATGTTAAAATGCTTAAAGCTAAGGCCATTAAAGTAATTACCTCATGATTCAATATATATGTATATATTTATAGTATGGTGAGCTTTGGCCACTAAAACATATGCACGTCCTCTACTTTGAGTAAATCACTCCATCTTCCCTTTGAGCTAGAGTAAAACCATCAGTCTTAGTCTGGCCTTAGGAAATCATGCATTTCATAGTCCAAGAATCCTAATTAAAGCAGTTCCCTCCTCCCTCCCTCCCTCCCTCTTCTTCTTCTCATTCTCTGTTCTCAAATAATGCATTTTTCCAGTAGTGGGGTGTACAGAAGAGCCCACTCAGCTGATTTTAATATTAAAACAGGAATATATTGGGAAACATCCTCTCACAAGTGAGACCCTAATGCATTTAGGAAGACTCAAGTATTTGGGAATGGGAGAAAGCAAAATCCAGGACTGCAATGGTTTTAAAAAGCACAGGAAAGTTTTTTAGAAAAATGATCTCCCATCCCTTGGGACTTTTCCATCTCCATATATTGTTTGCCTTGTTTAAAGATTAATGTCTGCACTGGTACCACACACCACAGAGATCATCCAACTAAAGCAAAATCAGTCTTACTGTAAGATTGTTGGCAGGCATTTCCACAGAATTTACTCTTTTTCCATTCTGTGAAACTGTACAGTTGAGAAAAAATAGTGATTATCTAGCCGAGTTCGCCAAATAGCCATTTTTGTAATTATTATTGTAATCTGTGCTATTCCGCTGCAAAATGCAGTTGGGAATGCTCTCTAATTCTAACTCCTTAAACTGGGGGATCCCAGTTGAATGGAAAACCAGTGGACTAAAGGGAAATATCCACAAATTTAGGGAAGGCTTGAAGCTATCTTGATTAGTAGGGGGACAACAGACCCAGAGACAAAGTAGAATGTAATATAGTGGCTGGAATCCAGAAGCACTTTGGGCTGTATCAATTACATAATGTAATCCTATCCGTAAAATCTTTTTAAAAAATCTACAAAGATTAAATGTCTGAGAGACAAATTCTCATCTTCTTTCTGGCATGCTAGTTTTCAATATGCAAAAAATATCTTTTGTCTGGAGGAGGTTTTGGTTAGATAGGCTCCTGAGGTGTTCTTCTTACTCAGGGGAACTAAGCCTCAGTTTATAGGGCTGTTTATAAAAAGAAGCTAAAATATGCAACATCAATATAACCCCTGGTGTTCTCCAGGGGGAGTATCCCCCTTTCCCAAAGCAGCCAAGCATATGCCTCTGGAACATAAAGATAGCATGTGAGGATATGCAGAAAGATCCCTATTTTCCAAGAGTATTACTTCCTCAATAAGTTGTAAAATGCCTTTAAAATAATCACCTTTTGTTTTTCTTCTGTAATAATGAAATAACGAGAGGCAAGGGCCCTTTTTCCAGCTGTTCCAACCCTCCATCCTGCACCTTGGCTCCCATGGAGGCCCCAGCTGTATAGGGTGATTACTTTTATTTTCCCACTTGGTGCAACAAAAACACCTGGATAATGGATGGGCGTAAAGGAAACACAAGTTACTGTTAGAAACATCAAATGTGACTTTAAACATTCAGCCAGCCCTGTTAAAGACATTTTATTGCCTTGTGACAATCCTTGCCCCCATCATCCCTGGATAATCTTCTCACCACCACCAGGAATTCTTCACCTTTAACAGCCTGACTTCCATATAAAACCTTATATGGAAGTGACACCCTCCAGTTTTACACAAGGAAGACATTAAAATCTGCAACAAATGCTACCAAAGGTGCTATAAGAAAGAGGAGGGAGCTGGAGAAAAGAGGAAGCCAAAGTAGTAGAAGAAGAAAAGAATAAAAAGGGAAACCTAAACATATTGTCAGGGAATAATTCTGCACTTAACTATGCTTTTAAAACTATGAAAGGATTTCTCTCTCTTATGCTGTTACTGAAAGTACATCCCACAGGATGCAGTGAACTTTCGGCCTGCTATTTTAACAATTCTAACAGAATTTTCATCCGTCCTCATACAGTATCTGGAGCTCATCGATGGTGTTCGCTTGAAGTTGCAGATAGATATGATAGAAAAATACAGGATAGATATGATCCTCTGGGATCTACTACTGGGCTACATTCCTTCTTGTCTGTATCAGTAAACAGAAACCCATATGACTGATATATGAGGATTGCTACATCTCTATCAGAAGGAGTGTTTCGGTCATATTTAAATGAAGACATGGATAGTTTAACTGTGGTTTTGGCAGTGGAATGTAATAATCAATAAGGGTAAGAGCAAGAGATTGCTTATAATGACTTGCCTCCATTAGTTGTGAATGTTCCAATACTAGTGGTTTTTGAGAAGAGATTGGACCACCAATTGTCTGAAATGGTAAAGGGCTTACTGCCTGAACAGGAAGTTGGACTAGGAGACCTCCAAGATCCCTTCCAATTCTGTTATTCTGTAGAACACAACTAGGCTTTCTGCTTTCATTTTTCCCTGCTGCATTTTTCCTTGCTACCTGATTTGTGAGAAAAGAAGCAAACATCTGGGCAACCATTATAGAACAGTGAATTTTTGTCTTATAAGTCAATGAAGTCTGATAGCCTTCTACAGCACACACGCCAGTGGTGGAGTGCTCCCGGTTCAGTCCGGTTCTATAGAACCGGTAGTAAAACCGGAGGGAGGCTCTGCCCACCCTCCACAACATCATCATGGGTGATCTGCACAGATGAACGGGTAGTAAAGGTAAGTAGAACCCACCCCTGACACACACCTAGTAAAACATAGTGTTATCGCTTGTGATTATTAGTGATCAGTTACAACATGATGATCCCTTTACATTACTAATAACCTCCAAACACCCCATGGTTAGAAATTATGAATGATAGTTGACTCTATAAGTACTCACTCTAGCTGGGGGAGAGGGAATCTGACACATGGGCAGGCAGTTCCCATTCATAACAGCTTCATTCAGTCCCTGGCTGTTGCCTGAGCATCTTAGATGTCACTGATTGCAAGAAATCAAAACATATACAGGTGACAGCTCTACCCTATCGTAAGGCATCTGCATGTGGCATTCAAATTTCCTTTGGGAAGAAGTTACAAATACTAATTTGGAAACTGTCATTCTTTTTAATCCGTGAAAAGACCAAACCACAGTATGACTCTGGAGAAAGCATGAAAAATAATGTACAATATATTTATTCATTCAAAGTTCTCTGAGTAACATACATAGATTAAAAATATACCTTACAAAAGAAAAATTAAAAATACATGTAAGATGTAAAATCAATTTAAACCAGCAAACCCAAAAGAAACCCAAAGAAAACAACGAATTCAATAAACAAGCATTTCAAAATGCTGAAAAAAGGTTGCCCAGATACGAACAGAGAAAGTTAAAGCTGTGCTTAAATATTTTCCACTGAATTTTGTCAAACTTTGAAAGGATCAGCTTTGGGTATTTTCAACTGTCCTATTACCTATTTTCTTAGTTTCTTATGACTATAACTTGTTGTTGTATCTAATAATTTATGCTGATTGCTTTTTTAGTATCCTATTATGATTTATGTTGATTTAGTATCCTATGAGTATCACTGAGTGTTGCATCTATGATTTATGATGATTGCATTTTATGATTATGATTATCATTTGTTGTGAGAGCTTATGCACTGAAGACAAATTCCTTTTGTGTGTCTAATCACACTTGGCCAATCAATAATTCTATTCTATTAGTATGGCCAAAAATTTAGCTGCTTAATTCAATTTGGGAACTGTAGAAACAAACAAAATTTGGGTTAAAAATGTTCTTACTGTTCGCCAATATAACTCTTAGTGTTTTTTGTATCTTGTAAAGCCTGGAAAGAGTTCTCATCACTAACAGAATTATTCACTAACAGAATTATTTGTGAGAATGTTTACATGTACATGTGTATGTATGAGAGAGTATTATTAAACTGGATCATTTGTCATTGTAAAGCAAGAAGAATCAATTGACAATTCTGTCATATATATCTAAAACAAAAGGTCTTTAAAAACCATCTGGACCACCAACTTTGAAGGATAAACCAGGAAAAGTAGCAAATGGACAGATCCTAAAAACATTGGAATAGTCCCATCCAATCCAACCAAACTATTTCAAAGTGTAAAATTTCACAAGTAAGCATTCTTAAATACCTACCATCCCACAATGAAAATTCACACTGAAGTTCTTTTCCCATCAGTAACAGAAGAAAGAAAGGTTGCGACCAACCTTACATAGTTATTTTGCTTTTAATTCATTTTATTCTTTCAATTAAAGCTCTTTTATATGCTAAAATTGCCAACAAAATGATCAGTTTAGTATAAGTGTAAATTAGTTTTGTGTGTAAGACCTTAAAAAGATTTCATCAATGTTACCAATTGGAATGAGCAAGGTTGTTTTCAAAGCAATTTGTAGACTATTGGAGACTATTAAACCAAATACACATTCCATGCAACCTATGGCAGCTAACTAGAGAGTCTGCAAACATTCCAATTTTGCTAGCTTCCTGTCATTCCTAAATCAAAGAGACCATCAATAATTGGGTGACAATACATGGAAAATGAACTGCACTTGTCTCAAGGGGCACAAGTTGTGTTACTTTTTAAAATGAAAACTTTCTCATAATCTTGTAAAAAGAAAGAGAGGGGGAGAGAGGGGGAGACAGGGAGAAGGAGAGAGAGAATAGAGAGAACGTCATTCATGCTTAGAGTGCTGTAAAATATTATGGAGCGCTATATAAATCTAAGTGCTATTGCTATTCCTAATCCAATGGGATTGTTCTGTGAATGATAATAGCTAAAGCAGAGTATTTCTGTTATGCAATTTTGCACACAGAATGAATACACATAAAGATACAAATATATAAAAGCAATAAATAAATCAGTAGATAAAATACAGACTCTATACATATGTTTACTCAACCACACATCTAGAGCCACATTTTCAGTAAGAACACATACATTTTAGCAGACTTTAGATTCTTAGTTGAAATCTGCTGTTTAACTGAAAAAATAGAATAAGAAGCAAAGGCAAAAAGTGTTCTTTATCCTGCCTAAATAATGAAAATCATGTTTTAATCCCAAGAAATAAGAATTGTTGAGCATTACTAATTTAAATTGATTTCTATGGATTTAAATAGAAACTTTCTTTAAATTATAGCATATGTTGCAAACCTAGTACTAATCTATTTTTTATTTTGAAATTGGACCATGTTGAAACTGATATTAATAAAATCTTATAATCACTGTAAATTATTTTCCAAACTTTTATCTAAGAAATAGTAATGTCTATATATATGTATGTAGATGTGTTCGATATAAGTATGTGTGCACATGCTGTTTTTCTTAATACACACACACTTCCCAGAAAAAAATCAATGTTAATGACCTTTTAACTTAATTGTCTTCCCTATTTTATGCTGTCCTTCTTACAAAATTAGTTTTTACCTAACATGACATGCTGCAATATCCATTATAATCCTCCCTATTGATAAAAAAAAATTACAGGGAGAAATCTGCTTCCTGCTATCTAGTCCTTGACAGAAAACAGAACAGTGATCAGAAAAACAGAGGCAATTCAGGGCAATCAGGAAATGGGGAAGATTAATGGTTTGCTTTTTAAAAAGGTTTACCAAATGTATCACACAAGTGGTATCAAAAGGCATTTGCCAATTTTCCCAAGAGAGCAAGAACATCAGTTATTTATCTAAGGATAGAAGATAGTATAATACATGCCATCCAATATGAGTTCCAGTAAAAGCAGAACATTTAAGAAGGGAAAAAAACTACAGTCCACCACATAAAGGAAAGCATGATACCCAAACTAATACATTTTTAAAAATTAATTATTCCTCTCTTTAGATGCTAATTCAAGCATGCTGGCTTTTACCCTTGAAAGCCTTGATTTCTCAGCTATGGAAACTATGTTCTTGAATGACAGTCTGTTCGGGATCCAAGTGACATCTCTCAGCTTCATCATTGTCCCACAAGAAACCTACTTTTCTACAGCTCGCTGCAACCTTCCTGCTGCTAAAGTTGTACATTGCAGAGAAGAGTTATGAATGGGGAAACTGCTTGTCTACTATTATAGTATTGGCTTGTTGAAAAGTTTGCACTGGGCCCATAACTGTCTGGAATGAAGCTAGAAAACATCTGTTTCCCTGAAAAGAGAAAACTGCTAGCATGTTTTTGATACAATGTCCATGCCATTACCACAGGCAGTTATGTGACTTATGGTATCACACTAGAACCCTGTGATTTATGTACCTGAATCTAATGCCGCAAGTGCAAAAAAGGATGGAGTTGCATCAAAAGATCACAACATTCATTTTGTTATTGTTTCCATCATCACAATTTGTAAATGATGCTTATCAGAGGATCGGTCAAGAAAGTGAAGCTAAAGAATGGAAGCAAAGACACATTGCTTTATCTTCTCCTGATAAAATAGCATTGTAGAGGTTAGTAATGTGTAGAGATTAGTAATGGGGGGGGGAGAAATTGTCCCCCTCAGAACGGGCTCGCAATTTGGGTGCCCTCCTAGACTCACAGCTAAGATTAGAGCAACATCTGACAGCTGTGGCTAGGGGGACCTTTGCACAAGTTTGCCTGGTGCACCAATTGCGACCTACTTGAATCAGGAGGCTCTCCTCACAGTCACTCATGCCCTTGTCACCTCACGGTTAGATTATTGCAACGCGCTCTACATGGGGCTACCCTTGAAAAGTGTTCGGAGACTACAGTTGGTCCAGAATGCAGCTGTGCGAACTATCGTGGGTGCACCTAGATATACCTACATTACACCAATTCTCCGTGAGCTGCACTGGCTCCCTATTGGCCTCCGGGCACAATTCAAGGTATTGGTTATTACCTTTAAAGCCCTACATGGCTCAGGGCCAGGTTATCTTCGAGACCGCCTTCTACCGCATAGCTCCCAGCGACTGGTAAGATCCCACAGAGTTGGTCTCCTCCGGGTCCCATCAGCTAAACAATGCCGGCTGGCAGACCCACGGGGGAGGGCCTTCTCTGTGGCTGCCCCAGCTCTCTGGAACCAGTTACCTCCTGAGTTCTGAATCACCCCCACCCTATTGGCCTCCTGAAAAGCTGTGAAGACCTGGCTTATCCGGCAGGCCTGGGGCCGTTGATCTTGTGAGATCCAGCCATGAATGGTGTGAATGGGTTTTAATGTTTTAATTTTTAAATGTTTTTATAATGGGTTTTTTTTTAAATGCATTGTAAGCCACCCTGAGTCTCCGGAGAAAGGTGGCATATAAATTGAATTAATAATAATTAATTAATAATAATTATACCCCAGATTGTAACAAAGAACTCCAAAATTAATATTTATTCAAAAATTGAAGTGAAATATCATGTATCATCAAATTCAGACAATAGAAGTTCATGAGGTTGCTGGTGAAATTTCTGGAATCTCACAAGATTTGGGCATTATTCATTTTTATTTATTTTTGTTATTGTTATTGCCTACATTATCACATTGGTTTGAATAATTCTATCCAAAAAGTTTGACAATGCCTGAAATATGACATCTTCTAGATGAGGACCTCCACACCTGTATTCTAAAGTAGGGATTGATTTTTTTAAAAAAAAAATACACAATTATTAGGGAGACACTTCAGAATCTTCACAAATAAAAATGGAATGTGATCAGCTACAACATGGAAATCAATGAACCATATACCAAAAACTATTTCAGAACACTTTAGTATATGTATCACTATCAACACCCTAGGCCAGTGATGGCTAACCTTTTTGCCATCGCGTGCCAAAAGCGGGGGGAGCGCGGTGGGGTCACACGCACACGTGCCCACATCCATAATTCTATGAGCCCTGCCCCCCCTGCTTTTGGCACACGATGGCATGGTGGGCCCGTTTTTTGCTCTCCTCAGGCTCCAGAGCCTTTCTAGGAGCCTGGGGAGGGCAAAAACGGCCTTCCCCACCCCACCAGAGGCCCTCCGGAGGCTGGTAAGTGTGTTTTCTGACTTCTGGTGGGCCCAGAAGGCCTGAAAATCAGCTGGCTGGTATACGCATGTGTGCCAGAGCTGAGCTCGCGTGCCCACTGATATGGCTCCGCGTGCCACCTGTGGCACCCGTGCCATAGGTTCGCCATCACGGCCCTAGGCTGAAAACTAAACTGAGCAGAGTTATCAATAGCAGTGACTGCTGGCAAATTCCCAACCACTTTAATTAGCAAACTTTATTTGCTTGTTCATTTCATCTCACAGAGCAACATTTAGCAATTTAGCAACTATAGGACATTGCATCGTCAATTGAAATTTTTGATATTCCACAAACAGGAAAGAAGGCATAAGATTATAAGGCATAAGGCATAAGGAAATAAGGCATAAGAAATGGAAGAGACAGGAGGCAGCTAACATTTTATACAACGATGTCACTTTATATCCAAATAATGAGAAGATCCAATATTACTGCTTTGGACAGCAGTTACATGGCTTGTCATCATTCTCACTGTAGTACTAAGCAGAAAAGTTGTAAATTACTATTGCCTTTGCCAATCTGGCTTTCTTAAAATGTGTCAGGATGACAACACCCATGATTTCCTGTTAACCTAATTTAAGAAATTCTGGGAACTACAGTCCCCACACATCTGGAGGACATCAAGCATGGACAAAATCCTTCCAAAGCAATGTTGCTCACTCAAATATTTAATAATTTAGAGCACAGGATAAAAGTGAGAGTCATTGTTCTATCAGTCCACAAATGAAGGTTTCGCAGCAATCAGGACCTGGCCTTCAGAAACCAGTGAGATGTCTTATTTACAGTAAATATAACTGTATTAGGCTTTTTAAAGATAGTATCTTTAAATGCTCGTAACTATTAAATCAGAGAGACTTCAACTCCCAGAATGCCCTAGCCAGTATGGGAATTGAAGCCCACATATCTTAAAGTTTGCCAAGGTTGAAAAACCCTGTACAGAATAAAAACTCAACATAACAAAAAGATACTTGAGCGAAAAGATAGAAAGGAGAAAAAGTATGTGACTTTATTTTTATTTATTTATTACATTTGTTTGCCACCCATTTGGCTGCAAGCCAACTTATTAAAACTACATAAAGAGCTTTATAACTTTAATGAGTTATATTTCTATTTTATGGTTGTTATAATTAGAAGTGGGTAAGAAAGTAGGTAAGCGAAAATAGAACAAAATACAGGGAAATTCTAAATTCTTTTCATTTTATAAACTCAATTCAATAATTTCAAAGCTTACAACAGCTCCATCATGAAATATAACATTCAAGAGGAGAGCATTTTAATGGTAATAATATAATCTGGTGGATTATTTTACAGATTGGTAATGTTGCATGGAGTGGTAAAGTTAATTTATATGTTTGGGGTCTGTCCTATCATCGCTATATTTTGAGCTGAAATTATTATTTTTATATCAATCACTGTGTATCAAGAATGCCCATGTTCTTGATTACATTTACTCTTTTCTTCAATTAATGTCATTTTTCTCTGGACCTCAAGGTAGCTTACATGAAGATTTTATATATATATACATTATATAGTCTTGTTTTCATAGATTTTCACGGATAGAGGTATGCAAGTTTTGGTGTATTCGGGTCTTTTCCCGTGTAAGATTCAGAGTATCTTGGCGACTTTTCAATGAGGTCCCACTCATCATCTTCAGGCTGGTGTCTTCGGCTTCGTGCTTGTGTCTTCGGCTTCGTGCTTTCCTCGCAAAGCACGAAGCCGAAGACACCAGCCTGAAGATGACGAGTGGGACCACATCGAAACGTCGCCAAGATACTCTCAATCTTACATGGAAAAAGATCCTAATACACCAAAACTTGCAGTATATAGTCGTGTGTGTGTGTGTGTGTGTGTGTGTGTCCACAACTACAACTTTGTAAGCAGAGATAAAGACTGCCCCAAAGTTACTCAGTGAGTTTCCACAACTTAGGCTACATTTGAACCTGATCTCTTTAGACAAAGTCCAACAATTTCACCCTGATACTACAAATATTCCCAGTATTTAGAATCTAAATTCAAATAATAGAGCCAGGGATGGCAAAAATAAAAGCCAAATTCGCACCTGATTCACAGTTTTGGATTCCTGATATATGCTGTTCATCAACAGCTAATTAGTTTTGTTTTCACAAAGGAACAAGAAAGTGAGCTTCTGAGCAGTTTGATCAAAAACTATGGACTTGTTTTATCTATGAAACAAAATGTCCAGGAATTTTCTCCTCCAAAGTTTAATCATATATTACATTATCACTACTATGTATACTTCTGTATGTATGCATATACCGGCACATGCATGTGAATGTGTGGTGAAATGCACACATGCACACATACAGGTACACAATAAAGTGCTTACAAAAACCAAATGGTGATGTGGATAAACAGCTCTTCTCTTGCAAGCAATCTTGTTCAACATAGGATTTGAGAGTTCCTGTTCCTGTGACTGGGAGCAGATTTTGGAAATGCCTCCCCTCACTTCCACACTTCAAAATTGGAGTGGAATGGAGTGGAGTGGAGTGGAGTGGAGTGGAGTGGAGTGGAGTGGAGTGGAGTGGAGTGGAGTGGAACGGAACGGAACGGAACGGAACGGAACAGAATTCTTTATTGGCCAAGTGTGATTGGACACACAAGGAATTTGTCTCTGGTGCATAATCTCTCAGTATACATGCAAGTAACAAGTGATAAATCATGATCATAGTCATCATAAAAATACATTCATCATAAATCATGATGCAACACTTAGTGATAGTCTTAGGATATTAATAATCAATTAACATAAATCATATTAGGATACTAAATAAAACAATATAAATCATAAGATACAAGCAACAAAGTTATAATCATAAAGAAGATAAGGAGATAGGTAATAGGAAAGAGAAGAAGAATAGTAATACAGCCTTTCTAGATAGTTTTAATTAGTTGTTTAGCACAGTGATGGCCTCGGGAAAAACGATCCTTGTGTCTAGTTGTCCCGGCGTTACACGAGTTAAATGTTACGCAAGTTTATTTTGTTTTCTTTTTGCAGAAAATGATCCCAATGAATTTCATCTCCCTCAACTCTGCGCTGAGATATGCCATGTTTTGTTTTTGGTGGGTTTTTTTTAAGCATCCATTTAGCAACTTGTTGTTGCTGTTGTAGTGTCTTTAAGTTACTCAAAAGCCTCCCAAATGCTTTCATATACTTTGGTGGTCTCCCCTAAAGTTCTGAAGTTATACATCTCGACTGTTTAACAAATAAAACGAGCCCAGACACTGGAATGTGAACTGTGCTGGAAGCAGCAAATGAAAGCAGTCTGGTATCTGTACATCTGGGAGGCCCGTCAGTAACTTGATTGCTGTAACATCCTCTCCTCTTATCTTGCAGTCCGACTCCCCCTCCCTTTTGGATGACTTCATTTCTAACCTCAAGCAATGGGGGTGGGGGGAGTAGAGGAGTGGAGTTGTCCCTGAACAGGAAGGATTTCAACAAGTCACTGTAAAGTTTATTTAGGGGAAGGAAAACAAAATAAAGGCAGTAGCTGCGGTTTTAAAGTAATTAAAAAGCCACAAAGCCCAGAACTCCAAAGAGATCAGTTATCACACTGAAATGTGAAGCAAAACACAGAAACCACACACACACACACACACACACACACACACAAAACAGTAATTACCATCTACAAAATATTACTTTTAATCTCCTTTCTTTACTACCTAATTAAACAGATATTTTACTTTGGATTTGCAAAATGTTTCCCTCTTAATTTCATTCGATTCTAGCATTCTGTGTATTCTATAAACTACACGCACAAACTAGTTGATAATTTTATTACTTTTAATTTGTACATTTATTGTTGGTTTTAAATAATGTTTGCATTATTTTCCTCTTTCCTGATTCTTATTAACTTACTGTAACTTTTATAGGCAGGGGGATATTCCCTCCCTCCCAAGCTTTATAGAAACACATGACTTTTTTTGTCACTATCGTTGTTACTGCCTGTTATTGTTGCCATTTATACCACTTTATCTATATCACAGTACTATCATTTATAGTATAGCTTACACAGCTGGAAAAACAATTATAAATCCATTAGCATGTTTATAAAGCTAACCTGCTTTTACTGAAGTACTTATGAACTAATCATAGCTCTGCTGGATCAGGCCAATGCCTATCTTAATCCAGCACTTTATTTCTCCCAGCAGCCAACGAATCGCCTTGGGGCACCTGTAAGCAGGAGGTGGAAACATTCCTACTGTGGTTTTCTTGCAACTGGTATTTGGAGACATGTTGCCCCTCCCACTTGAGAGCCAGTTTGGTGCAATGGTTAAGACACTGGGCTAGAGACCAGGAAATCAGGAGTTATAGCCCCACCTTAGGTACAAAGCTAACACAGTGGATTTGGGCTAATCTTGCTCTCTTTGAGCCCTAGGAAGAAGATAATGGCAGACACTTCAGAATATTTTGCCAAGAAAATTGAGAGAACTTGCGGTCTGCTAACTTTTGAAGACATGTCTTCACAACAAAGTCTCCAACTTGGTACCAGCCTGCTAATCAGATAGGCTGAAGCCTGACCGAAGAGATCCAGCAGTAAAGTGGTATTTGCCACCGGAAAAAGCAATACAACCTCCTATGTGGTCATATTTATTTGAATGGAGGATGATCTGGAGGGGAGCTTGAGGATTCATTGACTGCAGGATCTTCCAATTGCAGTACTGCCTCCTCACATTGTTCATTAGGTTCTCCAGAATACATGTTAAACAGAATACCTTCACGATAATCAAAGGTTTGTTATGCGGCTCAGGCAGGAAAGTTTGGGAAAGTTCTTCTACTGAGTAAGCTCTGCTGCTACCTCCCACCAAACAGGCAGCTGTTTTTCCCTTGATTTTTCTCCTAGGCTTACTGAAGAGGACAAAAGGCTGGGGAAACAGGAATTGTTTACCTCCCTGCTCCACTCCACACACACACCCATGGCATCCCGTGATAACCACAGCCCCACTGTCCTGCCCAAGCAGCAGCCTTACTGGCCCATTTTGGAGTCACAGCAAGAAACCACTGTGGAGGCAGTGTTTATTCAAGCAGCTTTTCACTGCTGTGCTGTATGGGCATAGGGAAAAGCCCTAAGAGATTTCAACTAGTGATTCTCCATAAATTCAAAGCTGCTATGATGATAATTCCATACATTAATAACCCTGTGCTTAGGAAGAAGTACTTTCTTCTTTCTGTTCTAAAATCCTTCCATCAGCTGTATTGATTGACTTTGGGTTTTAGTGGGACAGAGTTGGAATCATCTGAAAAGGCAGATTTTTTATTCAGTTAAAATCTCCCACAGTTTTCTATTTAAATTATTCCAGGGTTAGAGAAGGAAGCTTCCCTACACCAGATAGTATTAAAGCTGCAGTTGAAGACCAATTTAAACATACTGGTTTACTACCACTAAAATCTCTAGAAAAGATATATCTTTTCAAGTAACAATAGCAACAAATAACACCCCATATGGATACACTGCATCACCTAAACAAATGATGTACCTACCCAAGGATATGCAAACTTTTTTCAGGTTGCACTTATAGTCCTCGACTTACCATAGCAATTGAAATGGGAATTTCAGCAATGTCGTGGTAAAGTGCGACCACATCGCTTAGCAAAGGCAGTTCCAGTTGCAAATGCTAATCCTACATTCATTAGGCAAGACAATTTCCTGCCTGCTTTCCACAACCAAGTCACTGGGGAAGGCAGGAGGTAGTTGCAAGTCCCAGCCAGTGTCAAGCAAGCTGGCAGACAAGTAAGTGGCTGCTGCTGAGTGGGGAAAGACATGAGGTGGGCAAAAGCATGCAAGAGAGGCACAGGAAGACTTCAAGAGGGTGCATGGGAATACAAGGAAGTGCAGAACGGAGGTGCGGCAAGCATTGGGTAGGATACAAAGGAGGCACAACAAGGCTCAGGAATAGTGGGGGGTGGAGACTTACCCCCATGACTTTTGACCTTCCCTGTCATCTTCCCCATTGACTTTCTGGGGAAATCAGCAGGAAAAGTTGCAAATGAGAATCATATGATCACGGGACACATAAGCCAGTTGCCACGTGCCAAGATCATGGTCACCTGACTGCAAGGATTCCTGGGTGGCTGGAATTCCATGGACTGATCATAACCAACATTTATTCAGTGCCACCAAAACTTGGAATAGTCACTGATCAATTTAAATGGTCGTGGTGGCACAGTGATTAGAATGCAGTATTGCAGGCTACTTCTTCTGCCTGCCGGCTGCCTGAAATTGGCAGTTCAAATCTCACCAGGCTCAAGGTTGAATCAGCCTTCCATCCTTCCGAGGTTGGTAAAATGAGGACCCGAATTGTTGGGGGCAATATGCTGACTCTGTAAACTGCTTAAAGACGGCTGCAAACCGCTGTGAAGTGGTATATAACTGTAAATGCTATTGCTATTGCTAAATCAAGGACTACCTATATAATATGAAAAGCTCAATTGACTTTTCTCTAAAATGAAGTAATCTATTCCATATTATTCACAGTTGGGGTCAAGTTCCAAAAACCAAGAAAGACACGTTGCAATATTTGTCTCATATGAACTGTATGAACTGAACTGTCTCTTGCTCCTCTGGAATGTACTCTCTCCCTCCTGGGAATCCTGACTACATTCCGTCAATCCTGTAATATAAAGAATTACAGTTTGCAGTAGAGATATAGAGGACTTTCTGGGCCATACTCCAGGATTACAGGGCCCACGTGCTGTCTCAATTTACACATGCCTACCATGAGCCTTAAACACCTAAACCACTTAACATAAAGGCCTCCTCTTGTACAGCACTTATTATTGCAAGAATGGCATGGCAAAATTTAAATATGAGTGCATATTACTATCCCGTCTCAATGTTATCCAAAGAGAAGCTATATCTATCAATTGCTTTAAAATGATTGGGTTTCTAGCCCAGAAGTATGAAATCTTCTTTTAAAGATGTACTTTAGAATAGATTGTAGTATCTCATCTCAGCAAATACTACTCATTAGATTTTATGGCTAAGGATATATCTAAATATTGTTATATCTAGGCAACTAACTAGCTACTGTGTGAATCAGGCACTTAAAAAGAAACACTGCATTCAGAGAAGAGGGCCTATAATACAATGGCAGGACATACAGTATGTTCTGAATGTAAAAAGTCAGAGCCAAAAAAGATTCTAATCTGATATCCTGCAGGAATCTCCTAAGAACGGTCTCTATGGATTGAACAATGATCTGACTTGGGAAAAGGAATCTTTCCATTCCCAGATCAAAGGCAGTCCTGATTCCTTAGAATTTGCCTGCCTCGTAGCTGAAATCAACTTCGTGCCTATGTTTATTCCAGATTGTAAAGAGTACCAGGTTGTTGAATAAGGATGATATTTTTGATGTACACTCTTTTGGAATTCTGTAGGAAATTAGTCACCCAAAGTTATTGCTAATTGCCTTGTGAGTGATTCATTGACTGGCTATTGCTGACTAAGAATGTAAGATAACCAGGCTCCTTAGAGGAAGCTCACTGACCAAGCAAACAGGGAATATGGACTGAAGCTTCTCAGTTCAACAAAAAGAGAAGATTTCTTCCCTATGGATCCTTGGCCAGAGAATACTTTTTCCAAGGCAGTGCATGTGAAGCCCTCTCTTCCAGTACTCATAAAAGTGGCAGGAACCCTTCTCTTCCACCAAGCGTTTAATTGTTAACTTAATGTTACTGAATTCAATTGTTTTACATTTTATAATCTATATTTTAATTGTTGTAAACCAACTTGCATGTTAGTATGGAAAAAATAAATAAATAATCCCCTGTATGAATTTAAGCTAAAGAAAGCACATTCCAACTGAATGTCTGAAGAGACTTCCTAAACCAGTGATGGCTAACCTTTTTGCAGTCGTGTGCCAAAAGCGGGGGGAGCATGGGGGGTCATGGGTGCGTGTGCCCACATCCATAATTCAATGCACCCTGCCCTCCCACGCATGCGCATGTGATCCCCCCCCCCCACACTTCCCCCTGCTTTGGGCATGCATTTTTCCCCTTCCCCAAGCTCCAGAGGCTTTCTAGGAGCCTGGGGAGGGCAAAAACAGCCTTCCCCATCCCCCCGGAAACAGCCAGTTTCCCGACTTCCAGTGGGACCGGAAGGCCTGAAAATCAGTTGGCCGGTGCGCGCATGCGCGCTGGAGCTGAGCTAGGACAACACTCGTGTGCCCACCAATATGGCTCCGCGTGCCACCTGTGGCACCCGTGCCATAGGTTCGCCATCACGGTCCTAAACAATAAGAAAATATCAACAATGGAACAAATTATCTAACAAAATTGTGGACTAGCAATAACACTTAAGATTTATATAACACCTCAAAGCAGTGGTGGGTTCCTCCAGGTTCGGCCCGGTTCAGCCGAGCTGGTAGCGGTGATGATATGATGTCACTGAACTGGTTCTGTTTGTTCAGGAGCTGGGCCCTCTTGCCCCCCCCGCTCACCCCACTCTCCCCGCCCACGTTGTTCTTACCTTTTATTTGGCCCCGCCCCCAATCTATTGCTGCCTCCCGAGTCCCAGCTGATCAGCTAGAAGGAAAAAAACTGTTTAAACTCTTGCCGCGGGGCTTCAAAGGGCCGCCCTACAGCTGATCAGTGTTAAAAGGCAGTGTGGTGGTAGATCGGTGCCTCCAAAAACAAATGGGTAGACTGGTGCCTCCAAAAACAAATGAGTAGATTGGTATAGCTCTGCAAGCAGTTAAAAGCCTGGTAGACCAGTACCTCTGCTAAATCATAAAGAATTGTCACAAGACCATCAAGCCACACCCACAAAATAAGCCACGCCCACAGAACTGGTAGTAAAAAAAATTAGAACCCACCCCTGCCTCAAAATTTAGAACCCACCCCTGCTTTACATCACTCTCTAGGTGGTTTACAATGTCAGCATATTGTCCCTAATAATTTGGGTCCTCATACAAATTCAGAAGGATGGAAGGCTAAGTCAACCTAGAGCCCATCAGGATCGAACTCCAGGCTGTGGGCAAAGTTTGCCTGCCATACTGCATTCTAACCACTGCACCACCAGGGCTCCCCTTGATTCAATGTGAATTGGTAAGAGAAATTGCTTCTGCTTTCTTGCTCGATAATCACTGAGAATAGCTTCACTTTAATTCAGCCTGGTACTTCTTAAGGGGTTATGGACACAAATTTCAATACTGAACCAAATGTGCACTTTTCCATATCCATGTTTGTATCTGTGCTTTTGAGTCAGTTTTGACTCCCAGTAATTGCCTGAGTAAGTCCCAGCAATTCTCTTGGCAAGAAGTGGTTTACTATTGCCTTCTTCCTCCTAGGAGAAGGAGTGATTGACCCAAAGTCACCCTGTTGGCTTCATGTCTAAGGCAGAACTAGAACTCACAGGCTCCCAGTTTCTAGCCTTTACCACTATTCCAAATTGGCTCTTCCATATTCACACAGATATACAAAGTACTCTATTTGAAGAAGTTATTTATACTAAGCATTCATTTCCATCCATTAAATCATAGGAAAAGCTAACCATTCTCTTCTTTTTGATAGCCTACCTGTCTACCAAAGAGTCAAAGCATAGGCAAGCTAAGAAAAGAGAAATTCAATAATTTTTCAAAAATATTATACACATGAGCTGGTGTTATAATACAAACAATGACTTTAGTAATCATAACTAAGTGTGTAAATTGCTTACAAACATATATTCCATTGCTCTTCCTACAGAAGCCCATGGCTCAAAGGACTATCCATGTAGCGCTTTAAAAAAAAGCTATCATCCAGATATTAAGAATGGACAAGTTTCAGTTCAAACAGAAATGCATGTATACAATCTTATGTATGGAGATTTGTATTACAGATAATTAATAGCTTATTTTATTTCATTTATGCAATCCTGTATTGCCAAATCATCCTTAAATCATACCTGCTTTCAAATTCCTGTATGTAATAAGATTAAAAAATGGAACAAAAAATATTTGGATGGCAGAGAGCTGCACTTAATATTTGGCCAGAAGGAATTATGTAATTTTTCAACACAACTTTGAGCTGTGGGAGCACCACATGTTTAAGTCCCACTTGCTGTACAACTGTTCAAGACACAGGCACGTTGAATAGAGTACACAATGCAAACATAGAAACGGTTATTGTACAACAGCTGTTACACTAGAAGAGAAGCCTCACTTAAAATAGAAGGATATTAGATAGTCTGCAGACAAAAGGTGTCCTTGAGTTCAATGTAGCTATTGACTAAGGTCTTCTCTTCATGTGCTCCAGATAATATTTATGAAAATGAGTAGGTCCATATCAAAAGTACACTAGAAGAATAAAGAAATTATCTATGGTAGCTGTATAACTACAAATTCATCCATATGCATGGATGAAGACATGTGTACATAGACATGTGTACACATATACAACATTAAAACTAAACATGGGTGTGCACAATTCCATAAAATGCCAGGAAGTCCAACCCAGATTCAGCCTGCATATAATCATTATCTTACATCATATTTTCCAGATAGTTATTATGCTGGATTGAATTATTTCGGCTACTGAAAAGTACATTACAACCATATGGGATTTCTCCAGCCTGAGACAACACATTTATTCTCTTTTTTTTTAATATTTCCATGGGCAGGGCAAGAGTGAACAAATTAAGGGGCTCCTTGTATTAAATACACCACTATGTCAATTTTAAACAATATGGTTGTCCCAAATCTCAATCATCTTTGATTAAAATGATGTGCTCTTATGAGCAAACAGGATGCCGGGGAAGGGGAGAGTGTTGGGATGGAACTGTTGGGTTTATGAAGCTAATCAGCTGCATTTAAGGACAAATTGTTTGGTTAACTGGGTAAGGCTCTCTGCCTTTTATCTGCTTGAACTGAATATTTATTGCTTGTTGATCATACAATTTGAGAATGAAGCTACTGAATGAAGTCATATTCTCATGCAACAACTCAGTCCCACCTAGGACTCTTTAACAAGAGGAAAGATACTTAACAGTTCAAATCCATGGCAAGGAAACAGGAAAGGAAATGGCAACAAGGATAATCTGCTATCAAGTTGAGCAGGAAGAACCATGCTAATCTTTCACCTCCAGAAAATAGGCTTCAGGGTTGAGTTTAGTGACTGTAAGACAGTCAAGGCTCCAAACTTTGTAAACGTATAACACAGCGGCTAACTTCTAAGTTAAAAAGTTCCTAAAGAAGAAAAATATCAATAGGTACAAATGTGTTTATAGGATCCATCCAAAGTGTCTTAATCAGCATTTAAGTTAACGCCTACAACAGACAAGCTGTAGAAATTGTGTTGGTTTTAAATATAGAAGATCAACATAGAATCTGAATTTTATCAATAATGTCAACAGACCCAATAGAGGGAAATAATCCTGTTAACTGAAGGACCGCCTATTTCTGTACAGTAGTACCTGCCTGACCACTTTGATCTTGCAGGATTGGCATGCTCCGGGTTCTTTCAATTAAACAATGCCATCTATTGGGACAGGAGTGAGGAATGAGGCTCCCACCAAGATCCAAATGGCTCCCATAGTGCTGTTGTTCAGACGACCAGTGAAGACCTGATTCTTCATCCAGGTCTTTAGCAAGGGAGAGTGAGATCTCTTGCTTCATTCCAAACTTGCCATCTTTTATTGATTTTATTGCAATTTCTTTGATTGTTCTGAACCACTCACAGATGTTAGGAGTCAGATTTATTAATAATAAGTTTATTATTGTTGTTATTAATGCAAATTTTCAAGAACATTTCACAAAAGTTCCTCATTAAGGCTCCTGAGTAAGTTTTACGGACTTGGGATAAGAAGACGCGTCCTTTTATGTATTGCTAACTGATTAAACAATAGAAAGCAAAGTCAGGAATAAAATAAGCAATGTTCTCAGGGAAGAGAAGTCTAGAGCTCCTCAACAATCTCTGCTGGGACCAGTGTTTTTTTTAACTTGTTTATAAATTAGGGGGTAAAGAGAGAGCTGACCAAGTTTGTGGATGATACCAAATTATTTAGTGTGGGGAAATCCAGGAGATTGGGAAGAGCTCTGTGAATCCACTTCCCAGGCTACTGAATTCTCACTAAAATAGATGGTCAAACAAATGGCAAACATAATTCAACTCCAGGAAGTATACAGTAATGTATTTTGGAACAACACGTACACCCCACCTTAAATTTACTCAGATGTTGATGAGTTTGAGCTCTCTGTAACTAACCAGGAAAATACATTGGCTCACAGTGATAATTCAATGAAGATGTTGAGCCAACGTGTGGCAGCTGGGAAGAAGACAAATTTCACATCAGGGATTATTAGGAAAAAGATTGAAAATAAAACTGCCAACACTGTAATATCTCCGTCCATGCTCATCTGGAGTACTGTGTATAGTTCTGGTAACCACGTTTGAAAAAGGATATTTAAACATTGGAAAAAGTGCAGAAATCTGCAGCCAAAGCTTAAACACTACCCTTATAAGAAAAGGGACAATCTTTTTAGGTTAGAAAAAAAGCAACTGAGAGGGAAATCAAAGGATACAAAAGCATAAAATGCATAGATAGGGAGGAAATGTTATCCTTCTCTCCAAACACTAAGTTTAATGGACTTTCACTGAAGCTTATTCAAAAAAGTTTTATAAAACAGAAAAGAAAATAGCAATAGCACTTAGACTTACATACCACTTCACAGAGCTTCACAACCCTCTCTAAGAAGTTTACAGAGTCAGCATATTGCCCCCAACAATCTGGGTCCTCATTTTACTGATCTCAGAAGGATGGAAGGCTGAATCAACCATGAGCCTGGTGAGATTTGAACTGCCAAATTGCAGGCAGCCGGCAGGCAGCAGATGTAGCCTGCAGTACTGCATTCTAACCACTGCGCCACCGCAGCTCCTTCATAATTAATCTGTGGAAATCATTACAAGATATTAATGATCCTTAAACTGGATGGTTTTAAAAGGAGATTATATGAAATCTCACGGAAGACAGGTTTGTTGAAGGCTATTGATCTTAAAGACTCAGTGTCCCCTTTGGGTGGATGACAACCTGACTCCAAATGCTAAGTGCAGGCGGAACAATGGCAGGTAAGGGATATCCTTCCATCCTCTATTTAGGAGCACCTCAGAGGCATCTGGCTGGCCTCAGTGAGAAATGAAATGCTGGACTTAGGTGGGCTTTTTCCTCTTCCAGCAAGGCTGTTCTTATGCTTCATGCTTTGAAGTTCCATCGTGTTTTTTTTCTTTTTTTAAAAAAAGGTTCAAATATCTTTGCAACAGATCTGGCTGCTGAGTTTCCAAAACAAATGGAAAATCAATTACTAAAAGGTACCAATCCTAATGATGCCATGGAATGAGGAAAATGAATCTGTTGGCTCTCCTCCCAGAGCTGGATTTTCTGGCATCTC
>WNWU01000001.1:71397165-71412220 GCA_012654045.1 Ptyas mucosa | reverse complement strand
TATTCTATTCTATTCTATTCTATTCTATTCTATTCTATTCTATTCTACACCTCTTACTACTGTTTCCCAACTGCTATCCCTTATGAGTCATACTACTGGAGAAAAGTATCTTTGTAGCTGCTTTAGGCTGCTTTATTTTCCCCTACACAAACCACCTCCTTCCTTCTCTCCCACACACCTCCAGATATCTCACACTATATCTTTTATAGTCAACATGGCAGTACTGGCTTAAAGATACTGGACAAGAACTGCACAAGTGCTGGCTATTTTCTAGGCAGCATACTTGCTCACAGGCATAGTCTGCAGATGGGTAGTAGGTAGGACAAGCAATTCAGAAGAGATCTTCCCTAGTGTCTTGGGATGTAAAGGAGCAAGGGGAGAAATGTACTGTTAAGATTGATGCCAGAACAAACCAAACAGAAAACACAATCAGGTGAACTAATTCTATGTTCCTGTAAAGCAACAATGACAAAATCTTATAAATCTGAAAGTACATTTCTCCTACTTCTTCTTTACAATGTGAGAAATCAAATAGAGTCCCTTCTGAGGCTCTTCCCACACCTATTAACTAGCTGTGGGCAATGCTGAATCTTATCTGACCATTCCCTTGGCAGTGTCTCTTTGCTCAGTCTTCCAAGGCCATTCCCACATACCATTATGCCTAGGGAGGAAGATATTCCTCCCTAGGAAAGCAGATCATAAGTGAATTCCAAAGTTATTTGAACTGAGCATATTTCTTTAAGAGAAACAATATGGAAAGCACGCTTTCATCCACAGAAAGTGTGAAGATTTCACATGTAAGACAATCTGTCTTGAGTGCAGATAAAATAGTTAAAACTTCGCTGATTCAAGTTGTTTGCCAAGAAATCAATGCTGAAAAAGGAAATTGCTAGGAGAAGAATGGAGTGTAGGTAAGAATCATAGAATATATATTTGTATATAAGCCCATCTGTGGATAAGCCAATCCTTGACTTTTTAACCAAAATACCACAAAAAATGTGTCCACACAAACAAACCCACCACATTTTTCATGGTCAGGTTGGTTATATGGAAGTAATATGTACATGGGATATATTGCCATACACTTGTGAATAAGCTCATCTATGAATAAGCTGATACCAATTTTGGCAGTATATTTTAGTACTTAAAATTCTTGGCTTATCTGTGAGTATATATGGTAGATTTGGAAAAGGTCAAGTAAATTATAAAGTTCAATGTCTGCTCAGTGCAGGAATTCAAAAGAAACCATTTCCAACATATACTGCCTGAAGACATCCAATAAAATGGCCCCCAACACTACCTCTCTGGAGTTTCTCTCTCTTTCTCTTGAATTCTCTCTTGAATTTCTTTTGCAATTCGGTCAATCTATTTTCTTGTACCTTACATCCTTAATTCCCTGTCTTACACTCTGAATAACAGAGAAAAGGTCCCCTTTTCAGTTCCCTCTATGGTCCCCTTTTCAGTTCCTGATCTATGTTCCCTCTTCCCTTCATTTCTTTCTCCAAACACTGATTCCCCCCCCCCCAATTGTAGCGTGTCATTTCATGCAAGCCAAGCTAACTTTTGGCAAACTTTTGGAGAATTTAATGGCAAACACAAAGGTTTGCCAAAAGTCAAAACCAAGAGAAGACCATGATAATTTGGGGTGGACGGAGAGGAGAGGTAAGAGAAACACAGCTTCAGATGTTCACTAAAAGAGGCAGTCTCTTCCTTCCTATCTCTTTTCTAGATCTTTTATTAAAGAATGCTGTCCTGTAAACCTAAAATGCAGTCGCAAGCACTTTGATTTAAAAGGTATGATAAATTAGAGAGTAAGAGAGAATGGGAAGAAATAGAACAGGGGGAAGAGAAAAACTGCCTAGAATGACAAAGTAGCAGAACCATTTAACTACCAACTTGCCTGAAGGGATCTCCAGAGCCATCAAAACAACTGATTCCGCCAACAAGCCAGATGCTGCTACCACTACTGCTAAAACCTTTTCCGCTAACATAAGCCAGGAGATATAAAATGCTTAACCATAAGCAGGCATCAGTCATGGTTATTACTGTGAGAACATCACCACCATTTCCACTAGAATTGTAGGAAGATTCTCAGTGGAAACTTTTCTCTCTTCTCTCCCATTGCTTTGGCACAACACTGTTTTCAAACATGATTTTCCTCCTAATTTAAAAACACATGGTAAGCTGGGTGTAACTGGAAGCGACCTGATGCTTTTCCTGTGTTAACAACAGAACCAGGAAAGAGCATCGTCGGCTAAACAGGCGGTTACAAGTATTGCCAGAAAAAGCCCGGCTAACTTATCCAGCCTAGGAAATTCCAATCCTGTCCACCAATTAATAACTCAGAATTGACTGGTGTGTGTGTTTGCTTTTTTTTTTTCTTTGCTCATAATGCCAAATTTGATTTTTCAGAACAAACTTTCCCCAAGACCTTTCACTATTCCATTAATCAGCAGGTGGGAATACAGATATACTCTGTAAACCAAAGGGGAACATTTATAAAAACACACACATGCACACACACCCAACTGCACCACCCCAATCACATATTTTTACTCTCTAGCGGGAGATACACTTTGGAGAGTTACTTCCTCTCCCCACCCCTTTTTCCCATCATTTTGCAATGAACAGGCTAGACGCTTAATCAAATCCTCAAAAACAACAGGAACTAGTGGCTACTAGTTACAATGGGGTCAAACACTCCAGCCAATTCACTGTCCTTGAAGGCACTGTTTTAATCCACTTATTTCTTCCGGCAGCAAAAGCTATTAATGAAAGTGACTCGTCTTCACTCTGAAGCATCCAGTATTAAAAAGGCACTGCTTTTTCATCACCACCTCAATCAGTGCCAAACACTCACAGATTGTTGAACAATAGTACAGCTGAACCACATTTCCTTTTGCACGTCCATGCATCATTTGAGGTTGTACTTCATCACTGCCATTTCAAACTACTAGAGCCATGTTTCTCAACCTTGGCAACTTTAAGAGCTGTGGATTTCATGCTGGCTGGGGAATTCTGGGAGTTAAAAGTCCACACATTTTAAAGTTGTCAAGGTTAAGAATCGCTGTGCTAGAGCAAAGGAGCTGAAACCTTTACAAATAAAATATATCAAAGTGTTCCTGTTATAAAAAAAAAAACCACTTACACAGCAGGTTTGTTGTAGGTTTAGCATGTTCTGGAATGGCTGTTGGGACATTTGAAAAGTGCTGATTAAAACCCTCAGTATGATAACTGAATGTCATCACACAACACAACCATTGACATACAATATTGTTGCATCCCAGCACCACTGGTTTGCTTTTACTGAAACCTGCCATTTTATTTAAGAGGTCAGGCCCAGCACCAGCAGAAGGCATTAGACCCTCTGCCAGGTCCTTTTCTCTAGAAGTATTCTGATGAGTGCTGGACATCTGCCATTTTAATGATCTACAATAGTCCAGGCCAACCCTAGGCAATTACAGTGGTGGCTGGTACCAGCACCATGACCTAACCACTTATTGTTGGGCTGATCTTCTTCAATGATAAAGAGGAAAGTGGCCCTCAAGCCCTCCATAAGTATTCAAAAAGAGAATATTTTAAAACAAGAGACCAAGTATATAAACAATGCTTTCTAACCAAGAGCTCTTTAGATATGCCAGGACTGTAATTCCCAGAACTCTCAGTCAAGAATTGGATGATCTAGTACGAGTATAATAATTATCTTTGTGATTGATTCTTAGACTTATCTGCCCCTGATACTACCTAGCTAAAGTTGGTTTCAGACATATTCAGACAATACCTACAGACATATCCCTGGATAAAGGGGAAAATTCTGTATAATGAGCAGCATTAAGTTTATTGTAGCTAATCTCAAAAAGTTAAGCAAGTTTTGACATAATTGGTGCTTGAATGGAAGAATGACATGAAATTTCAGGATTACAGACTGGACTGAGAAATAAAAAAAGAATCTTAGAAGAAGAAAGTGACAAACTATTATCAATGTTGCCAAGGAAAATACATGGTTGTGTCCCTGTCTCTATCAAAATAAGACTTTATCTATTGTGTAGTTCTGGCAGAAAAGACAAAGGCCTTCTCCGTAATGCTAGCAAGCCTTCCACAAACAGTTCCGCCTTCCCAAAATCCTGGTAAATCTTCCTGGTCATTTATAACTCAAAATACTATTGCCCATTACTATTAATGTACACCTTCACAATCATATTCCTATAACCCTAAATATATAATCAGTGGCTCTTTGTATTTCTTCTTCCCAAACATTTCTGTCCAATTTCCATCGAAATTCTAATTTGATCTGATTGGTTAATGCCAATCAGATTTTTTTCTGATTGGCATTAACACAAGAAGATACTCAAGATCAGAAAATATCCTCTATATCCTCCCAAACCTTTTTGGATATGTGTCAAATTAGCATGAAGTGTACGGAAGAATATTTTCATATGTGGAATGATTTGGAGAGAATCTACTCTGTGAGGAACTCTGCCAATGAACTGATACAATATACTGAAAAATCAGACTCTATAAACTTAACAGTAATGATGATTGTGTCCAAAGTAAGCACACCATCTGTATTTTATTCATTAATAGTTTTACAGAAGAAACTAATGACCAATTCAATATCTTGAATACCTTTCAGCAACCCTCACCAAAATGACAAAAACTAACAAAATGCTTTATCTAATATAGAGCCAAGTAAACCATAATGCTATAAAACTAGAGACTGTGCTGACATTTGCTTTAGTTTTACATGTTCATAAACTGGCCCCACAAGAAAGATAAGCAATTGCGTGGAATGATCCTGAGAAAAATGGCAACTTGTTAGATTGTTTCTCCCACATAAACCCCCAAACTCAGTTTTAGAAACACAAATTCGGGAAAATATTCTAGGTGCATAAACTCTACCTTTACTTTATAATGAGCCATATGCATCCAAATAGCATTCAAGCCCCAGCTGAAGGAGGATTTTTTATTTTCAACAAAGGATCATGCAGTAAAATGAAAAGCAAATTCAGAGTCTGAACTATCACAGTTGCACTGACATATTTTGAGGCATATGGCAACTTTATAATGGCCGTTGGAGATGAAGAGCTCAGACTGTACCGCAGTCACTGGATTTAAGATGTTTCACATAAAGCAGATTCTCTTTGAAGAAAAAACAAGGAAGGAAAAATTAACCCTGTGATTGCAATGTACCTGCCATCTGAACTCTTTCTCACCAAGGCTAGCAATGACATATTTTGAAAATCATAGCAGCATTCTGTCATCACACTGAGCCCAAATGTAATTTGTCCAGATTCAATTGATCATGTTTTCACTTTCAACCATTGGCTCTTTAAAATATAATTAATGACTTTGAGTATGTTATTCTAACTCAGGAAATGACTGGTTCTCATACAGGATCAATAAAAGATCATCAAAGTTTCACTTTTACAAAAGGATTTATTTTTATTATAATTTAGCAAACAAATTAACGATGGCCTTAGAAAAGGTACCGCATGGCTTGTAAAGCATTTCTACTCATTGCAAAACATCACACCACCACGTGATCACATGACCATCATCTGGATGGTTAACAAACTGTCTTAATTATGACTGGTTGCCAAGAGCTCCATGATTATGTGATCGCCTTTTCCAACCATTTTTGCTGTAATGAAATTCAATGGAGATCGTTGGGAAGGTTGCAAGCTGCTGCGACCTGCCAAGAAGACTCCCTCTTGTCTCTGGGCGCTCGCTGAAAGAGCTTCCTGTCAAAGGATTTGAGCTCTTTGCTTGCTTGGATTTCAAGTAAGGAACCCTTTCAGCTCTAGGGACTGGCTGAAACAGCTCTCTGCCAAAAGCCAACCAAGCATGCAGATGAAATCCTTAGGTAGGAAGCTCTTTCAACCAGCCTCCAGAGATGAGATCCAAAATCCAAGCAGGATTTTCAGTCCCTGAGCAATGTGGTAAGTAAGGAGTGCAGAATGCCTCAGGATCAGGGATGAAATCCAACAGGTTCTGGAGAACCGGTGCAGAAATTTTGAGTAGTTCCGAGAACTGGTAGCAGAAATTTTGAGTAGTCTGGAGAACCGGCAAATACTACCTCTGGCTGGCCTCAGAGTGGGGTGGGAATGGAGATTTTGCAATATCCTTCTCCTAGGAGTGGGGAGGGAATGGGGATTTTGCAGTATCCTTCCCCTGGAGTGGGGTGGGAATGGAGATTTTGCAATATCCTTCCCCTGGAGTGGGGAAGGAATGGGGATTTTATAGTATTCTTCTCCTGCCATGCCCACCAATCCATGCCCACCAAGCCACACCATGCCCACAGAGAACAGGTAGTAAAAAAAATTGGATTTCGTCATTGCTCAGGATGATGTGGGAGGCCAAGGGCAGGCCACATTCAAGTATCTCTCTGCTCAGGGGCTGAAAATCCTATTTGAATGGGAGGGCTTTCAGCTCCTGAGCAGAGAGGTACTCACATGCAGACTGCACCACATACATATCCCTCATCCCACCCCCAGTGCATCCCACATACCTTATCTCCATTCATTCAATGGCCTTTGACGTAACAACCACAATCAGAAGTGCCATGATTTAGCAGTCATGTGACCACTCACTTACCTACCAGTTCGCTCATCTATCAAGATTCCAGTTCCAAAAAATAGCCATCAATTAAGGACTACCTGTAACCAGCTGCAAACTACAACACACTTAACAGCTAACCTAAATATAAAAAACAGCTAAGGAAGTGAGAGTCGCTTTTGTGTCTAATTTACAGATTTCCACAGGATCCACTCTAATTATTTCAAATGAAAAAAGCACCTTTAACAACAGACTTGTGGTGCTCTGAAAGGGTAGCAAATTATTAGGTGAGATATTTAATTGTTTTCCTGCAAGGGATGAAGAGACATGTTGTGGGGAAGAACTGGTAATAAAAAAACATGACCTCCATTCACATTGGGCTACAGAAAAACACAAAGAATTGATACTGCAATTTTCTACTGATTTAATTTTTATATGTTTTAAATATTATTGTTAAACCCGATATCCTTAAAAAAAACTGAGAAAAAGAAAAAGAAAATGGCAACCCTGGTCACTTTTGTGATATGGTTCTGGGATTTTTTTTTTTACATTCCTCAAGGTTTACTACCAAAAAAAGGCTTCTGATTCAATCTGACAAAACAACTGGAGATTTTTAAAAAATCCTTCAAGTACAACTTGAGTCCTGATGACTAAATGGATTTGCTCATGTTGCTTTCTTGGCAACTAGATTACATGGCCTTAAACACCTTCTTCTAAATATGCAACTTCAGACAAGTTGAACCACCATTTAGATCATCACTGTCAACAACTGAAGGTGATGAAGGGTACCCTCAGCATTCAGAATAATGCCAAGTGGGGCAGAACTGTGATGAAACACGGATCTCCCACTCTGAATAAGATATGCTAGGTACAAGCAAAACAGGAAACGTGAAATGATCTGCATAACCTTTTTCCAGGCTAATCTGTTAAATTAAAATCCAAAACATTTGAGGACAATGGGATAGGATGGGATGGGATGGGATGGGAAGGGAAGGGAAGGGAAGGGAAGGGAAGGGAAGGGTTGTATTGCACTGACACAGTTATTTAATCCCTACAAATATAATCAAAAATACAAATATAAAAGTTTTTGTGGTTGGCTTTGGAACCGACAGACTAGGATTTCATAATTTCTTCTAACAGCCAACTCACCTGGTGAATGCCAATAAGACTCCAGCTGAAACAGGAGTCTTGTATCACCCTAGTCCTTACGATCACATTGTGCTTGTAGGTGTGTGTATAATTTTTCCTGCTTTTCACGATAGTTCAATAAGCTTCAAATAAGCTTATTATTACAACGTTTATTGTAATAAGCGATCAAAATCAATTGTTCCAGGATAGTAAATATTCTTGCCAGTCTAAAAAAGAAACGAGCTGTTCATTTATACTAGCTATCTAGCAGAAATGCATCTCTCTATCTCTGCCTGCATCTCTCAATGCCTGCACTATGGAATGGCATTGTACCTCCACAGTAAAGTCATCCATTCTCTCTAAAAGGTCTCTAAAAGGTCTCCAACTACACGGGCGAACAATAGATACAAACTCAAGGTAAACCGCTCCAAACTCGATTGCAGGAAATAAAACTTCAGCAACAGAGTGGTCGACACTTGGAATGCTCTACCTGACTCTGTTGTTACATCCTCAAACCCCCACAGCTTCAACCTTAAACTGTCTACCGTGGACCTCACCCCATCCCCAAGAGGTCTGTAAAGGGGGCGTGCATAAGTGCACCATTGTGCCTACCATCCCTGTCCTACTGTCCCCATTTATTTGTATTCATTTCCTTCGTTCATGTCCATGTTTATACTTATACCTGTTATCTAGTACATGTTCAACAAATTAAATAAATAAAGATAAAATAAAATAAATATATACCGTATTTTTCAGAGTATAAGATGCACCTTTTTCCCCCCAAAAAGAGGGTGAAAATCTGGGTGTGTCTTATACTCCGAATGTAGCCCCGCCCAGCTTCTCAAACGGAGGTGTCAGAGGCTGAAAAAAGCATCAGAAATGAAGCTTCAGAAAAGGAGCCCCCAAACAGAGCTTCAGAGGCTATTTTTCTGAAGCTCTGTTTCTGAGACTTTCGGAGGCAGGAAAAAGTTTTTTCTGAAACAGAGTTTCAGAAGTTTCAGAGGCAGAAAAAAAAAGCAAAAAAAAAGCAAGCTCACAACCAAGGAACCTGTTGCTAAAATTCACCTCTGGGAACAACTGATTGGGGGTATTCCAGGAGGCTGATCCACCCACCAATCAGCTTTTTTCTTATTTTCCTCCCCAAAAACTAAGGTGTGTCTTATACTCCTGTGCATCTTCTACTCTAAAAAATACAGTATATATATATTAAGAAATTAAGATCATGTGGCCCTGAGGCTTTCTTGGCAATAAAGCTAATACTGGAGGCTGGTATCCTGCTTAGCATCATGGCAGCATCTACACTCCTTTGGGTCAAAAAGGGAGGTTGATAAAAAGTCAAGCAGGACAGGGACTTTGGCGACATAAACTGAGATGTCCATGGGTACGTTGATGATGCCCACGGGCACCATGTTGTGGAATCCCACCATGGTTATAAGACTTCAGCTCCAGACCCAGAAGAGCTCTTGCTAGAAAAAAAATAGCATTTACTCCTGATGTCTAACTACTTCTGACCACAATAATGAAGCCACTCATTTCGCTTCATACTGCTCATGTTCTATTAATAAGAGTTTCTTTCCCTCTCGCCGCTCAGCGGAACAGAAAGCTGAAATTCAGTTGTCTTGTATAAATATAATGTTGATGCCTTGGGCTACTTTCCAAAAGCATCTACATTATATTTATACAAAACAATAAACAACAAAAATGGTCAATATCAAATTATAACTATGGCCTTGCTTCAGTCTAAGCAAACAACAATTGAGATATTGTTTCCTCCTTTGCTGCTAAGAATAACATTCCTGCTATACTAGCTGACAATTGTTTTGTCTGGAGAATTCCTTCTGATGTACTTACTGCCTTTTCACCGGTAACAGGATGCTCAGTAAGAGACTTTCAGACTGCAAGGAGATACTATATAAATAATAGGCCTTTCATTGCATATGCTATGAAGTGTCATAGTCCAATATAATTGGCACAGTTAAAAAAGCAGGTCAGCTTCAATGGAAACAGGAATTGAGGCAGTAAGCAAACTCCATTTCTCCAAAAGGGTGTGCATTATTGCTTGTTTTCAATACATTATTGTTCATATTGTTAAAATGTTTATATTAAATCTTGAAAAAAAGAACATTTGGGTTTCTACTGCTCAGAACAAAATTGAAAATTGCAATTTGTGGAGCAAATGCAGGGGTTTTTTTCCATCTCTGCTCTATGGCATCCAGAATAACCCTCTGGTTTTGATGCATCTTCCTTAACAATTTCCAAAGATTCATAAAGCTTTGGAATTGTTAAGTTACAAAGTAAGGAATAGGAGGGGAGGGGGGGTGTTTCTGGAATGTATTTTATTTGTTAAATTTATTTGATCTGGCTCTAAGCACTTTGGAACAGTGGAGTCCCTAATACTCTACTCATATATTAATTGCAGCTTTTGCAACAAAAGAGGTTGTCAATCTTTGTGTTATTAGGTTATTGGAGCTGCCACAAAAATTGGCAGCCGTGGGTCACAGTATTCTGCTTTAGAGAGTACTGTTGTTTCATTGAATATGGCAATTATCAAGCTTTCCTACACACACAAGTATACTCCCTACCTGCAGCAGCCAATCTGGGGGAAAATGGCAGTAGCAGATGAAACCCTGAGTCCCATTCCCCATGCTATCAGGATGTATATGTTTTTTATATATTGGGAAAGATAAAGGTATGTGTGAGGTTGCTGTTTGGGGGGGGACACCAATATTTATTATAAAGCCTAATACAGGGGTCAGCAACCTGTGACTCGAGTCGCATGTGGCTCTTTCACCCCTTTGCTGCAGCTCCCTGTCATTCAAAATATGTGTCACAACCGCCAATATGTGACATCCACCGGCATGCGATTTATTGAGCTTTTCAACCCCTGGCAGGCCAACCATGGATAAATCCAAGAAAAGAAAAGTTTCAGAAGAAAACAGAACGTTTAATTCAACTACATAAGCTAGTTTTGTGGCTGCTCAAGAAATAGTCAGGCACAGGAAGGGTTTTGTGGCTCCCGGTGTTTTCTTTTCTGTGGGAAATGGTTCTTTGAGTGTTGAAGGTTGCAGACCCCTGGCCTAGACCTCCAGACTCAAACACGGTCCAGATTTCACTGAAAATTGCTTAAAAGGGAACACAGAAGACTATTATATATTACAGTTCAACAGGCCCCATCACTATTTGGACACAAAGTGGCAGCTACAAAGCTCTATCAATGCATACACCAAGCGGTAAGAACAATGGGGTGTAATAGCCTTGGAGAATGAGGACATTGATTTCTGCATACATGTATTCCATATGTGCCTATCAAGCCTCTCTCCTTCCAGATTGAATGAGGGAAACAAACCAGTCAGATAGGAAATAACCACTTGCTTCCCTAATGTAGCTCTCTAAACCGCTTGGCTGGAGATATCTTTCCCAGAAAGAAAAACACTTTGCATTCACTTTTTGAAAGTTGGGTCTATTGAGGACAATATGATAGGAATAAGAGATGATTTGGTCAAACGTGCAGCACATTAATATGTAGGCCTATAAACAGTAGGAATGGAAAACCATAACTTTACCTTAAAATGGAATACTTCAGTTTCAGAAATCAAGAAGGTCAAATCTAAACTTCTAAACTCTAATGATTCATCTTCCATCAAAATTAAAGCAGTACTGGTCAACTATCGTCACTGTTCTGTTTCCGATATGGATTCAAGCTTGATGCAACTATTTCAAAATTGAGCAAGCTTTTCTAAATCTGCTTACAAGTCCTGCTTTAAGTATTATGTGCTATCATGAAAATGTCAATTTTCAAATATCCGAAAGCTTCCTGCCAATCAAATTATCTTTTCATGTTACTTCCAAAACCACCAGAGCAGTCTAACTTTATTATCGCAATAAAGCTCCAAATCAACATACATATCCTTGTTTCATAAAATGCTACTTCTGTAGAGATAAGTTAGGTGCAACTAAAAAAGGGTTGTGACCACGATATCTATAGGGTTTTGGTTTTTTTCTCCTTCTTTGGCACACTGCAAGCAGGAGGAATGAGCTTTCCATTTTAGTATTCACTGCAAAATCTCAATGCAGTTAGCCCTCACAATATAAGGGATCACATTCAGAAAGCATAACAAATAAGCCAAGAGCAAATGATGCACCATCATCAATAAACGTTATGCATGGGCAAACTCTTCAATCACCAATTTAAATCATTTTGCTTTAAGTCCCTCCACTCAACATTACAACATGTCACTGTTTACCGGTTGCATATTGTTAGTCGTAATTACCATGATCTTTATCCAATGGAAAAAAATTAGTATGAAAATTATTTTGGAACAGTCAGCTGGAATAAGGCATATGGCTGGCACAAAAACACAAGTGCCGAACACCATGGAATGCAGACAATCTGTGAGTCTGGTTTCTTCTTGCCAATTTCAGTGGTAGAAAATCAAAAGGAATTCAAGAAAAGTCCAAATTATTTTCTGTTTTACTGCTGCTAGCAGAAACCTAAGTTAAGTTTTCTCTTCCTTACAATCAAAGGAACCTTTAATCATGGTAGGCAGCCTATTATAGTTATTGCCACTGTGGTACTAATTCAGCCTTCTAATTTCCGTAATATCCAACAAAATATGCCTTTTGTTTCAGGAAAAGATAAATGGGCAGGAGTCTCACACCATGTAAATCATGAAGGTGATCTGCCAGGCTGTTCACTATTGGTCTACCTAAGGTTCAGGAATTTAATGTCCTCTTCTCTAACTGGGTTAAGAAAAACTGCCACCTGCAAATGGAAAGGCTTAAGAATTTGGAACATAAACAAATGTCACTATGCTAGTTTAAATTGTCAGATCTTAACCTTGGCAAGGCATATGTTGCAATTTTATCTCAGATTAGCAGGTTAAGAAACTTAGGAAGATCAGAAACATAGGAAACTCTCTTATACTAAATTGGCCCATTTAATCTTGTCCAGGGGTCTCTAACCTTAGGAACTTTAAGCCTAGCGGACTTCAATTCCCAGAATTCCCCAGCCAGCTTTGCTTTGCTGGCTGGGGAATTCTGGGAGTTGAAGCCCTCCAGGCTTAAAGTTCCCAAAGTTGGAGACCCCTGATCTAGTCTATTAACATTGTAGTTCTGAAGAGTCCAGGAAGGCAACTAATACTCATGAAATATGACTTCCCAAGAACCTGACCAACATCCTAAATTATGTAATCCCAAAAAAGAAGCAAGCAGAAGGTATCTTGAAATCCTAGAAAGATTACAAACCACAATTTGTTGCCTGTGTTTGGTCATGTAATCCTCCCATAAGCATTCTAAGAAATGAAAACAGGAGGTGTGAGGTGAGATTACCAATGATCTTAACTGATGTGAGAAGAGGATCCTGGAAAGGCTGAAATGTTAATGAACAGGTTACCTCAATTTGTTTTATGATAATGTAGTATTTTGTGATTGGCCAGCAACCAGTTTATGGGATTGTTGTCAAAATTCAAAATGTGGTCATTGATCTAACTAAATGGCTTGGGAATTCACCAGCTGCAAAGAGTTCAGCTGAGGAAAGTGTAAGAGAGAGAGAGAGAGAGTGTGTGTGTGTGTGAGAGAGAGAGAGGGGGGGGGACATTGGCATAGAAAGCAATATTTAAAGACTGCAGCTCATAAATTATCTCACCTTAGAATATAAGGCTTAAGCGAAGACAGTGACCTAAGCTGCATCATTACAGAAGATCATGATAAATATTTCAGAGCAAGAGAAAACATATACCAGTCAAATTCACAAACATAAAAAGCCTAACTATATTTCAGAGAATAAGAGCAATGTTTCCCCAGTGCAAAATACTAACTATTAAAATAAAATTAAAAGCTATATATCCATCATATTAAAATTATGCAAAATTCATACATTAACCCATACACATATATTCTATTCTCTCCACCTCCTACTCCCTACCATTCATTTCTTTTCCCTGGCTCCTTCAAAGCTGCAGATAAAAAATTAACAACATTGGAAGAAATAACTGCAAAATGCAGAACACGGGTATCAATAATGCATGTTTTTTACTTTATCTCGTAGGTAAATTGCTAGAGGACATGGCTGTGAGATTCTGGATGTGTTATAAATTGCTTCTTCTTAGAAAAATCTACAAAAGAACAGAAGCATACCAGATTCCACTGCCATCAGTCATACAAAAACCATATCCCCAGCCCTACTGAAGAAATACTGGGCAAATAATTAGTTCTCTTGTATGTCAGAAATCAAGATTCTTGTGGGATATGATTTCCATACAGCAGATCACTTTGTGCCCCATGCCTCATCATCAAGATCCAGCTTAAAGGAGAACAATTAAAGTGTCTATGGAGATTCGCAGTCATCCAGGTCATGGTTGCCCCAAAAGTACTTTTTCAAATGGCAATTGGAGTTCCTTTTTTTTCCTTGAAGACATTTCGCTTCTCATCCAAGAAGCTTCTTCTTCTTCTGAAGCTTCTTGGATGAGAAGGGAAACATCTTCAAGGAAAAACAAAGGAAGTCCAGTTGTCTTTTAAAAAAGCACCTTTAGGAAAACAATGAAAGAAAATCAGCTAAATTAGTGTAATAGCTTACAGTATTGATTTGCAACAATTTGTCATCTAAATTATTGTAAGGTGTTCTATATTAAGTTAGCCCAGAAGTTCATCAGAAAGTCTCTACTGGAATAAATGTAGCACCTGGCAGACGTGACAGTTGTAAGAATTAAAATCCAAAACAACTGGAGAGTAAAGTGAAATTCATGCAGCACAATTTAATAGCCCAAGTAAGAATTAAAGAGATATTCTTCCTAAATTAGGCAATATATAAATTTCAACCATTCAGAGAGATCTTTCAATCACATTACTAGTCGAATAGAAATCCTAATAAACGGAGTACTACATAAATTAGGGAATTAAACTAATGCTTTGAACATTCACACAAAGGCTTTGTGTTCAGCAGTTGCCCATATCTCACCACTTAATGTTGAACTTCAACAAAGGTATCATATTCCATTTTTGTTCCAAGAGATTTTAGCATTATATCCACAGAACTATATGAAATGTCTCCAAATAATTTGAATGAAGATGTGTTAAAAACTAAATGAAAAATTATCAGTTTCCTTCCCGTTGTTCTCTTTAATCACTTCTGTGAAGATATTGGCATATGGTATTACGGCTTTATTAAATTCCAAAAGTGGTGATAGGAAATCTGATATTTAAGAACTATTCCTTTCCAAATTGGCTAACATTCAAAGAAGAAAAATTTACCCAAAAAAAACCCCTTTTAAAAACAATGTTTTAAGAAGGAAAGGGGATGGAAAGCAGCAAGCTAAACATGGCATAAAGAAGGAAGGAAGGAAGGAAGGAAGGAAGGAAGGAAGGAAGGAAGGAA
>WNWU01000001.1:71331456-71397155 GCA_012654045.1 Ptyas mucosa | reverse complement strand
GAAGGAAGGAAGGAAGGAAGGAAGGAAGGAAGGAAGGAAGGAAGGAAGGAAGGAAATAAAACTGAAGCAAAAATTAGACTTCCTTCGTATGGTACATGCTAGTTCTATAGCAGGAATATTCAAAAGAAAGCATACAACCTGATGCCCCCAAATATTTTTTAATTGCAATTTTCTAACTATTTCAAGATCCATTTCTAATATTGTTGAAAATACAGATTGTGCTTTACGCTGGGACTTGCTTTGCAGCATGCTATCATTCCATTCATTAATAAAAAGAAAGGATATTAAAATAAGTGTAATTCTGGAAGGTGGTAACTTTGATAGATACAAGAAAACATCAGTCGGCACCATGGATCCTGCACCGCGGATCAAGACACTCTGTCTGCAAGCATTGGCCAGTTATGGATCTCAGTCAAACTTTTTTATTTTAAGACACCAGCTCTATTACTATATTTAGGCTCAGTTCAATTTAACTGAACCCACCAATTGTTTCCTCAGGTTCCTGTCTTTGTTTGCAGTTCCTGGAGGAGGAGGAGCAACAGCAGGTCCACCTGCTGCCAGTCTGGCCTTCTCTGCTAGCAGCAGCTGCAGAACCCAAACATATCCACTTATACGCAATATGGAACAGGGCAGGCCTGCAGCTGTGGAGTTCTGTCCATGGAAAGACTAGGCAAGCAGACTAGCCAGTGAGAGGGCCCAGGACCACACGGATGGAAAAGGAGTATAAATAAGTTGCAATGACAGAACAAGATTTGTTACCAGAAGGTGCATTTTTGGACTCCACTGTGATGTATACCATCTCAATAAGGCACTAGTTAAGAGGAAAAGCTAGAAAGCCATAAGAGACTGGAAAGAACATGCCAGGAATATGCCTCCCATAAATAAATTCCTCTAACATTCCAAGTGTAACAGGTGGAAAAGATGTGTGTCAGGGAGTAATCCAACAGCATGTTGCATGGAGATGAAACATAAGCAAAGTGATATCCCAGCAAAAGTCTTGAACTCTAGTATCTACAGCAGAGGTGGGTTTCAGCAGGTTCTGACTAGTTCTGGAGAACCAGTAGCGGAAATTTTGAGTAGTTCGGAGAATCGGTAGTAAAAATTCTGATGAGCCCCGCCCCCATCTATTCTCTGCCTCCTGAGTCTCAGCTGATCGGGAAGAAAAGGGGATTTTGCAGTAACTTTCCCTTGGAGTGGGGTGGGAATGCAGATTTTACAGTATCCTTCCCATGCCACGCCCACCAAGCCACACCCACCAAGCCATGCCACGCCCACCAAGCCACATCCACAGAACCAGTAGTAAAAAAAATTGAAACCTACCACTGATCTACAGTATATATTCTACTCAATCTAGCCAATAGCCAAGATTATGGGAATTTTACTCCAAATTATTTGGAGAAAAACAGATTGACCATTCCTACTGCAAACAATTAGTTTCTTCCATTTCAAAAACAAAGCACATTATTATTATTATTATTAACTCCCAAATCATCTATCATATTCCCACCTGGAAGATACAGAACTCTGTTTCAAAAAGACTAAGGCTCCCCAATCTTTTCTCCTATATCAATCAGTCCAATACTCTTATCTCTGAATAATACCATTTTCTGATGTAAAGGTTCAAGAAAGGAGAAATGGTAAAGCAAAAAAGAACTTCAGGTTGCATGCATATCATACCCATTGTTTGTTGTCTTCACCAGCTCCCAAACCATTTGAAGACTTAACCCAATTTGAAGTTTTGTTGAGGTAATATCTCCTCCTATGTATACTATGCATGCAATGAGCTCATTAGCAGAGATCCTCCACTAACTGTTCCTCTAAAGCAGGGGTGTCAAACTCAAGGACCGGGGGCTGGATCCAGCCCACGGGGTGCTTAGATCTGGCGTGCGGGACCACCCTGGAAACAATGAAGGACCAGCCCACAGTGCCTCTGCCAGTGAAAACAGAGCTTGGGAGGGCTGCGTGTGGCCCTCCTGAACTCTATTTTTCACTGGAAGGGGGTTGCAGGAGGCCGTCGCAGCCGAAATGGAGCTTGGGAACCCATTTTTGCTGGCAGAGCACTCAGGCCATCACAGATGCCCCCGACAGGAGTGACATCAAGCTGGCCACACCCACCCCGTTCCCCCCCCAAGGTCAAATATAACTCTAATGTGGCCCTCAATGAAATCGAGTTTGACACCCCTGCTCTAAAGCAAGATATCGTAGATAGGAAGGCAGTAAATGGTCTCTTAACACTTTTTAATGGGATACCCTGCTCAAAGTGTCTTTTCTGACACCTACTTTAAAGTCTTTCTAGTAAGAGCAAAGATCTTTCCACCTGGTTTCTATGTTTGACACGGCTCTTCTACATGGTGATTTATTGTGGTCTGTGTTATCTGTTACTTGAGATGATGTACAGTTTTCTTCGGTTGTTTTAGTACTGCTTTATTGACATATACCCAGAGGCAATCACAGGAAGGATTTAAAAAAGGCTTTGTGACCAAAGCCATGTTTTTTTTAAAAAAAGTGCAACAAATGGGGGGGAAGGGAAAGAGGCAAAACTTCCACCATTCAATTACGGCTATCATCTTGACTTTTTAACACACATTCACCAGGGGTGGGTTCTACTTACCTTTACAGTTCGCAACGGGAGCGCACGCGCTTCTGCATATGCGCCGATCCTCCATTATGACATTCAGGCGGGTGGGCGGAGCCTCCCGCCGCTTTTACTACAGGTTCTAAAGAACCAGACAAAACCAGGAACAACCCACCACTGACATACACCATTATTGTTCCTGTTTGTACTCCTATTGATTTTCTTATTTTTAAACTGTATTTCATTTTAAACTTAATTAAAAAAAAAGATACATCCTGCTGGTTCAGATCAGAAGTTAATCCTATATAGAATTAACTTCTGATCTGAAATGCATTTCAGCATTTCATTTGAATGCTAAAATGCCTACTTCAGCATTCGAAGTAGGATGCTGAAGTTAATCCAGCATCCTACTTCTCCCCCAAAATATTTTTTTCCAGAAACACTAGAGGCAGAACATCTAGCAACAGCATGCTTATCCCCTAAAACTGGTATTTGGGGGGGGGCGGGGTTTGCTGCTGAAAACAGTACCTTCCTAGAACCAGTCTATCATTCTTAGTAGCCCCTTTCCTCCAGAAAATGTATCTAATTCAAACATAGGGCGCAAGAAAAACCACATGACACTGAAAGAAAAGCAATGCATGGACAAGCCCAGAAATGAAGGAGAAATTATCCTAGTAGTCGATCTTTTCCATGCAAGCGGGAGCCAAGCCCATGTGGAGAATCATCTGAAGTCACACAGGGTGAGTATTCCCTCCTGCAGCTGTGCTATTAACATGTCTGAGAAGCCTGAATCGCCATAGCTGAACACTTGGCAGGAACAATAAAGCCGCTACCGCGTATTTCAACAGGTTCAAAGTAACCTCAGATGTCAGGAGCAGATGCTCTTGCACGCTTCCCCTCCCCCCCCCTCCATCCCCCAGGACTTTTGAACTGGTTTGTGTGTTTCCTTCCCTTCCCTCTAATAAGCCAGGGTGCTGGAGAAATTAGTTGGGGAAAGGAAAAGAACAACGGTAATTACCCTCTGCCGCCAGCCTGGGAGGCCTAGATAAATTGCAGTCTTCTCTCTCCCTCCAGTCTAGATCCCTGATGGGAGGGTGGGGGGGTAGAGTACTAAATGTAGGCCCCAGGGGTCAGTGCTGCATAATGATACCACTTCACCTGTCTCTGTGAAACACTTCCCCCACCCACCCACCCACCCACCCAAACCCTCAGCATAAAGCTCAGTCATCCAAGACAGCTTCCTTAGGGAAAGCACCAATCCCATTTATGATGCTTCTGACAATACCAAATTCTCCTTAGGCTTTCCCCTACAATAGAAGCACTAAAAACTCTGAAAAATGTCTTTTTGCTTGTTGGCTTGTTTCTTTTGGATATAAAAAAAAACAACTGTTCACGTCAGGCCAAACTGCAGAAACAATTTTAATTCTGTCCTGCTAGATCCAAGGACTTGCTTAATTTATATATAATTGTATGGATTGTACGCATATGTTTACTTCTCTTCTGTCATGTTGTCATCATAGGCTAGATAAGTAATCATTTGATGAATTTTTGCAGGTAGGTGCTTACCTTGTTTCAAGTTGTTTCTGAATGGCATCAACAATGGTAAAGTTGTTGTTTGCCAATGAAATCTTGCTCCAAAAAACTCATCTCTACCCTACCTCTGTCCTCCATCATCCATCCTCAAGTACTGTTCCATTAAGTAATTGCGGTTCAGCATCTTGTGGGAACCCAGCCAACATCACAGCATGTTGGCTAAACCAGTCGTATGATTTACACATTAGGACACAGCGTTGTATAAGCACAGGAAGTGTTTTTTGTTAACCCACTTTAGAGTTTCAAATGTGCATCAGTCCAACCTTGGTCACACTAATGCTCTATCTAATTCATCGCCTGCACCGATTCATTGCAGCAACACAAGATTTTCCAGTTGTACCTACAAATGCCAAAGATTAAATCTGGGACTTCCTGAATGCAAAACGCATGTGGAGGATGCCTGGGTATAATCCCATTCCAATTATTCATGGCAGCTGGCAGGAGGTCAAATCACAATGCCAAGTTTCATTACGCCTTAAGGAGATAAGCACTACAACCCATAATCTGGGCTTGGGCACCAAAAAACCAGCTCTTGGATGGGGTCTATGACCTGGTTAATGTATGTGAAATTTTACTACTCATGAATGCTTGCATATCTCTGTATAAATATTCTAACTCTATGTAGAGGGCGGGGTGTCTGGTAGAATTGGGTCAGTCTTCCCCTTACATTTTTCCATTTGTACTTTGTACTAAAAAGCGCTCAGTAGCTAAATTACTTAAAAGTCATCCTATTAATATTTAATTAAATTTTCATTCCTTATCTATTTTTAAAATACTTTTATGTGGCCCTGCCCCCTTTTGAAATACACCCCCCCCCCAATATATGGCATTCAAAAGACAATGTGGGTTTCAATCTAAAACTAAGGGTGTGCCTAGGATGTAGAGGTATTCAATCTTTATTGTTTGATCAGTCTCCGAGAGCCAGTTACACAAACTTTTATTTGTATAATTTCAATCCTTATCATGCCAGAGTAGGAAAAATTAAGAAGGCAGATGACAAAAGATTCATGAATGTTCAATTATGTGTTTGACAATCACATGGAGTTAAAAGAACTGGAGGTTTCACAAAGACTTGCGTGTCTGCTAATGAAACAACTCTTTTACAGAATTATTTCAAGCCAAGCGAACCATGATTCTATTTCCATGCCATTCTAAATCTGAATACAGGATCATCATTTTTGACTCTAGGAAGACAATTTCCTTCATTCATCAGCAATGAGTAAAGCTTCTGGCATTCACCTTTTCTATCATCCAAGCACCTTACATCCAACAAGACCAGGTGGAAAGACCTGGATGAAGCTGTGATGAAACAGCTAATTATAATAGCAAAGGACTTAAGACTTCTGAAAACATAGTCTAAAGTAACCTCACTGTTTTCCAGAAAGCTAGAGCAGGGCCCAAAGGACCATCCTAGGTTTTTTTTTATGCTGATAATTTTTCTCAAGTTCGTATTAGAGGTTATTTCTAATTCTTCTTTCCTTCTTGCCTGCCTGCCTGCCTGCCAGCCTTCCCTCCCCCATCTTTGAAATAAAATGAAGAGGAAGAGAAAATCCAATCTCACACACAGGGAACCTGCAGCCCATATGTAGATACCATGGCATTCCTTGAGTAATGGTAGGGCAAAATGGTTGTCTCAGTCTTTCACCCCCCTTCCCAATTTTTTATTTTATGTTTTTTAGAACTGATATATGGATACTAATATCATATAATGCAGAGGTCTTCAAACTTGGCAGCTTTAAGACTTGTGGACTTCAACTCCCAAAATTCTCCAGCCAGCTATGCTGGCTGGAGAATTCTGGGAGTTGAAGTCCACAAGTCTTAAAGCTGCCAAATTTGAGGACCCCTGATATAATGATTCACAGTTAAGTATAAAAACAGAAGTACCCTTCTTCCCACCAAGTATCAGATCAAACATTGATCTGAGCTCAACTCCCATCCTAGCCCAAAGCTTGGGGGAAGAGCCTGGTCCTCATAGCCCTCTAGAAGGTTGAAAGATCCTTCAAATCTCAGTACAGTACAGTGATGGCTAACTAGTACAGTGATGGCTAACCTTTTTGCTGTTGCGTGCCAAAAGCGGAGGGAGAGCGGGGGGGATCGTGCGTGTGCGTGCCCACACCCATAATTCAATGCCCACCCGTGCCCTGCCCTCCCACGAATGTGTGCGTGCTCCCCCCGCGCTCCCCCTGCTTTTGGCACGTGATGGCACAGTGCACCCGTTTTTCACTCTCCCCAGGCTCCAGAGGTTTTCTAGGAGCCTGAGGAGGGCAAAAACAACCTTCCTCAACCCCCCCTGGAGGCCCTCTGGAGGCCAGAAACAGCCCATTTCCCGACTTCCGGTGGGCCTGGAAGGCCCGAAAATCAGCTGGCCGGCAGGCACATGTGTGCTGGAGCTGAGCTAGGGCAATGCTCGTGTGCCCTCAGATATGGCTCCCGTGCCATAGGTTCGCCATCACAGACCTAGTAGGATGGACAAATACTTTCAGGGAGAAGCAATCCCAGAAATAAGCTGCCTCTATGTCATGGAGAATCTTCAACAAGTACCTTATACTGCATTTAGAAAGCAACCAAGGGCCAATTCAGCTCACACAGTGGTGGTGTTCACTCAGGTGAACCAGGGGTTAGCTGAAATTGTACATCCCCCTGCATTCTGGACCAGTTGCAATTTTCAGATAGGGTCTGAATAAGGATCCCCCAAATAGGCTGCATAGCAATAATCCAAACAGGTGGGGACTGAAGTATGAATGATGTGACCAAGGCTTCCCAGCCCTGAATGGGCACAATTGACACACCCAATGGATTTGTGCAAAGCCCCCCACCCCACCCCCTGGCTACAACTGCAGTCTACTCTTCCAGGAGGAGCTCAAAGTCCAGGCACCAAATTGCACATCATATCTATAAAGACAAGAGCCTTGGTGGCACAGCAGACTTAAGTGCTGTTAAGTAGCACCAGCTGCCTGCAATTACTGCAAGTTCGAATCTCACCAGGCTCAAGATTGACTCAGCCTTCCATTCTTTCGAGGTAGGTAAAATGAGGACCCGGATTGTGGGGGCAATAAGCTGACTTTGTATAAAAAAGAACACCGCTTGGGGGGGGTGGGCGAAAGCCCTACTAAGCAGGTATATACAAAAGTATGAAGGCTATTGCTTAACGCATTGTAAGCCGCCCTGAGTCTCTGGAGAAGGGTGGCATATAAATCGAACCAATAAATTGAACCAATACATAAATCAGGGGGAGCTACCCCATCCATAGCTCCACATGCTAGCCTTGCACACTATGATGGCCCTGTGATGTCACCAGACATGCTTCCCAGCCTCCAGGGCTGAATAAAGCAAAAACAACATCAGAAATCACCCACTTCTGCTATGTGGGTTACCTTGAGAGGATATCCTGCTGCACCTACTGTTTGGGGCTTTTTTCAGCAAACGTGCAGATAATTGCTGTAATTTTAAACACACTGACTAGAAAGCAAACCCCACTGATCTCAGTTGGACTTGGAACTGAGGAAGAAAGACTAGAATTATTCTGCCAAGTTACGTAAGAAATGCTTACTTCCTGCCTCTGTGGAAAATCAACACATTGACCCATACAGAATATTCAGAGGTTAATACTTCCCACTCTTAACATCATCACAATGACCATTTTCCAATACAAAAAAAGACTACTCACTTGGAGCACAGCCCAGATTTCTGTGTGTTAAAACGGCTTTTAGGAGCAAAAGAAACAGTACTGGCAATCTTGATGCTTCTTAGCATTATGGCACATTTATAAAACTGGAATGGAGCAAGTCCATTTTGCAGGCTATTGTGAAATAGTGGGAAACATATGTATTTAATAACTGATTTCTTTCCATTCTCCATTTCCATCCACTATCACTCTGCTATATTTTACTATCCCCTTCCCCAGTATGTTTTCTTTAATATTACCAGTGATCCATTTGTTTCATTAAATCACATTTTTGTCAATATAAAGGGCAGGTGCAAGGAGATCAATCTGTATCAGGAACACAATAAGGAACAACTTATTGTTTAAAAATCCCCAAGTGATGCTTTTGCAGTTGCTGCAGAATAAAAGAAGTAATAGTTAATACTTCTATATATTAAGCAGAGATGGGGAATTTCTAGGTTTGGGTGGTGCTTTTGTTTTGCTGCACCCAGCCCTTGTAGGCCCTGGTTGCTGACAGCACAGTACCATCTGAGATGGCAAGACTAACCACATTGTGACCTACAGAGGCCTGAGTGGCGCAGTAGACTAAGGCACTGATTAACATTCAGCTGCCTGCAATTACTGCAAGTTCGAATCTCACCAGGCTCAAGGTTGACTCAGCCTTCCATCCTTTCTAAGGTAGGTTAAATGAGGACCCAGATTGTGGGGGCAATAAGCTGACTTTGTATAAATATACAAAAGTATGAAGGCTATTGCTTAACACATTGTAAGCCGCCCTGAGTCTCCGGAGAAGGGCGGCATATAAATCAAATTAAAAAAAAAAAAACAGATGCTCCTGCAATAGCAATAGCACTTCAGCATATATACTATTTTACAGTGCTTTCCAGCCCTCTCTAAGCAGTTTACAGAGTCAGCATATTGCCCCCAACAATCTGGATCCCCATTTTACCAACCTCGGAAGGATGGAAGGCTGAGTCAACCTTGAGCCTGGTGAGATTCAAACTGCCATACTGCAGGCAGCCGGCAGGCAGCAGAAATAGTCTGCAGTACTGCATTCTAACCACTGCACCACGACAGCTCATGTTCCCTTAATCATAATCACTGAAAATTGACAAAACAATTTCCCGTCATTTTGAGGGGGGAAATACCTACTGAAAAGCTGCATAAAGTTGTTTAAGGCAGGGCATAGGAAGAGAAATGGGGGGTGCAGCAAAATCTGATTCTGAGTATATATCCATCACTCGCCCATCAACATTCTACCACAGTGACTCCAATGTTGTCCTGAACCTCCCAATATTTATTTTAAAAGATTTATGTAGCTGCCCATATTGTAATAACAACCTTGAGTGGCCTACAAAGGAGTAGAACAACAGAAACCTCCAAACCAAAATCAATATCAGCAAAAACTATACAACCCTAAAGCACTCCTTCTATCTGCAGTTACCCTTCAACAAAGTGCTACCCACCCATGCTTTCAAAAAGTGAGTCAGCTGCCTTTCTGGGCTCTAGGAATAGCAATAGGACTTAGACTTATATATCGTTCCACAGTGCTTTGTAGCACTCTATGAATGGTTTACAGTCAGCATATTGCCCTCAATAATCTGGGTCCTCATTTTACCAATCTTGGAAGGATGGAAGGCTGAGTCAACCTTGAACCAGTCAGGATTGAGGGAATCGAACTTTTGGCAATGTGAGCAGAGTTAGCCTGCAATACTGCATTCTAACCACTGCAACACCACGGCTCTTAAATGGTCAAGCCTCTGGTGAGCCTCTGTGAAATAGGACACTGAGCAAGGCAGGCTCTAGTCTGATCCAAACGGGGGCCCTCTTATGTTTCTGGAAATATTTTGGGGGCACTGAGAAGTAAGCCCATCCAAGGATGTCCTGGCAGCAATTAAGTTATTACTTTCCTTAGCACACTCTTAAAAGAAGAAAGGCAGGGCGGATAGGCGTAATTTCTCCATCCTCAAGAATTTATCACAGAGGGTTCCTCAGAAATTGGTACAAATGAGACCACACAAACAGACCAGAGGAGAGAACTGCCTCATTTGATCTCCTAAATAAGAAACATTGGCTTACAAACTCTTCATTGTTGTCTTTACTATCTTTGACAAAACTTTGTTTATAGAAAAGATCCACAACATGGAAATAAAAGCTACAACCAGCCCTGTCCAGAGTAGGATCAAGTTTAAACAGGATTATGTATTCCCTGCAAATCATTATACTCTGCAAGTAAACAATGGGAAATTAACTTTTCATTCATTGCTAACCAGACTATCAGAAGTCTAACAGTTCTGCAGTTGTTGTTGTTTTTTTCATTTCACATTAAGGGAACAAAAAAGGACTGATCTAAACAAACCAGCAGAAAAAAATCTTCTGGCTCTACATCCCCACTATTAACAGGCTTTGCATCAAATTCTGAAATATGACAACTTGCTCTGTACAACCCAACATCATTTTAGCAAAGCCGATTTATATTTATAAATTGGGCAATTTATATTTAGAATCTATGGGAATTTAAGTTGTTCATAAAGGAACTCTTGAAGGACAATGGAAGAGTGACTTCCTCTGCATGACCTCCTTTCTCTCCCCTCTTATTATTGCAAGTTGCCAGAGAAGCATTGTTTGGAAAACAATATATTATTTCCAACCTGATTTTAAAAATTATTGTTATTAAGACAAAAAGGCTCCAAAATTTCTTATTCGTTTTATAAATGGCTTGTAAATAATTGGCTATAAATTTTCATTCTCTTTCTTCCTAATATAAAGAAAAATCAAAGATAATCCGATTACTACCTGGTTCATGCCCCAATGTGTACTCAGCTCTGGAATAGAGCAAACTTACAAAATGCAATGCACAATGTTGCCATTGACTGTGACACAGCTACTTTTTTCCAATCAGATGCCTTCCAAAAGCACTGGGAAAGCCCCAAATCCCCAGACATTACAACTGATGTCCTAACAAATCTGAAAGGTGTTAGGTTGGAGAAGGACAAACTCAGAAAGCATTGAGGATTTAATGGCAGATACAACATCTGTAACACACCACCCTTGATGTGAAAATGGCAATACATGCATCATATCGTTTTGTACCCGGTGTACTTGCATTGCTGCGTCTGGTGCAAATATATGTGATGTCATCTGCATTACAACATACATGCCATAATTTGGCCCAGCCTGGTGGACATCCATCAATAACAGAAGGATCTGATAACTGTAATGATATGTATGTTCAGAACTTCAGATAGTCTGGTCTATTGCTACACAAATCAGCAAAAATCTAACTCTCTGTTAAAACCTTTTGAATGAAACATGTACAGAAATTGATTTAGTTAAGAAAAAACAAGAAGTATTTGGCATTATGTGTATCATATGCAATATTATTAACATTAATTTTGGATCAATATCTATTAATTAGAGAGCACAACAGAGGTTTTGGTTATCTAAAGACGGATTGTCTTGCAAATGATACACTGCATGAGCACATTTCATAGAGCAGAGTTAGCTTAGAGATGTGACATTGGACCAGGGACACACAACTTCCTTCAGCTTTATCACATATGATAAACTTAGCTGAACAAGCAGAGCTCCAGACAACTTGTTTTACCAAATAAATACATACCACAAAAAGTTACAAGTTGGCAGATATTTGTTTACACAATCCACCTTCCTTTGGAAGATTTGGTCATTTCCCCTGTTCAACATCTACATGAAGCCAATATACTCAGTGATATAACTTTACCACAGACCTAGTGGGGGAGGAGATGGAAATCATGACCCAGCATCTGGAAACTATGTGGATCTTGATAGGATAAAGTAGGTTCAGGCTCAATCCAAACAAAGTCATTGTTGATTCAGAGGCTAACTGATGCCAGGACTATGACATCTGCAGCTCTTGACGGGACTGTGTTCCCTCAGAAAGAGCAGTATAATGATCTGGGAGTCCTCCAAAACACTCAGCTCCTTCCCAAAGAGCAGGTGGAGACTATGGCCAGAAGGGCTTTTGCAGAGCTTCAACTGGTATAACTAGCTGCAGCTTTATCTGGGACGGGATGCACTGAATGTCACTCGTGTCTGTCATCTCTCAATTAGATTAATTCATTCTACACATGATTGTCTTTAAAGACCACTTGGAAAATTCAGCTAGCCCAGAACACAGCAACATGGGTCCTTAGTGATCAGCAACAGTACTAACATGTTACACCCCTATTGCATGAACTGCACTGGTTACCAGTAGGTTCCCAAACGCAATTCAAGGTGCTTCATGTGAAGCCCTTTAAGTCTCAGGGCTTTCCTCAGTAGTATCTACCCATCCTACAGGGAATACTAAGGGTCTCCATCTGCCAGAAGATACAATGTGAGGGAGCCCAATGGCAAGTGTTCTACATAACAATTCTCTCCTCTGGAACAGTTTGCCTCCTGAAGCACAGATGGCCCCCACCCCATGGCCTTCCAGAAGTACATGAAGACACATGGCTTTTCCAGAGTCCCTTTGGGGATTAACTAAACCCAATGGTGCCCTATTCCATAACCGGAACTGCTATTTCAATTAATTCTTAATCTGATTTCGTATTATGTTTTTATTAGGCAAGCTCTGTAAGCCACCTACAGTCTGGTTGGCTTCAGGCAACAGAAAAAAAAATTCACAAAGTCATAAAAGATAGAAGGCATCCTGATTATCTCAAGGATTTTTACTTTGCACATAAAACTTCTAAAAGTGAGGACAATTTAATGAGACTTTGTTGTAAGCGGAATTGATACAGTTATCAGATTGACCTGCCTAAGAAACAACACCTTTTCTGAGGTGGCAATGGAACGCTGAAGGAGTTGGAAAGACAGATATCTCATTATAGAGGAATTCCCATCCAACATCTGGACTTTTAGTAAATATGGAAGAAATGGGATCATTATCGCTTTACACACCTATTATCTGGTTGCACCTTCCAGTTGGCTGCATGTTTGACACTAGTGAGAAAGAGGCTGCATATCAGTGCCTTTAACAATGAGAAGGAGAATTTAGAAATAGATAGGTGATATCATTTCAGTTTATAGATGACAAACACTCTCTGGAATGATTCCATGATTATTTTCTAAGGGGGGGTCATCAAAAACAGTACCTGATTGTTTTAATTTGAAGTAGAACCATTCTATCATCTCATTCCACTACAATCTAAAGCTGATTGAACACTAGCCCTATGGCAGTGATGGCTAAGCTTTTCAGCGCAGAGTGCCAAAAGAATGTGTGACCCCTCCATGCGCCCCATCCCCGCACATGCACACACAACCCCTGCCTGTGTCCCACCCCCATGCATGCACGCGTTCCCCCCATGCATGTGCACGCAACCCCTCATGCATGTGCGGCAGAGATCCAAAAACCAGCTGGCCAGCGGGAGCGCACACACATGCGCAGCAGAGCTGAGCTGGGGCTATAGCTCGCGTGCCCACAGAGAGGGCTCTGCGTGCCACCTGTGGCACACATGCCATAGGTTTGCCATCATGGCCCTATGGCATAGAAAGAATTGTAGCATCTTCTAATACAATTTTTTTTAAAAAAAATTGATTTATATGCCGCCCTTCTCCAGAGACTCAGGGCGGCTTACAATGCGTTAAGCAATAGCCTTCATACTTTTGTATATTTTATACAAAGTCAGCTTATTGCCCCCACAAACTGGGTCCTCATTTAACCTACCTTAGAAAGGATGGAAGGCTGAGTCAACCTTGAGCCTGGTGAGATTCGAACTTACAGTAATTGCAGACAGCTGGTGTTGATCACTATGCTTTTAGTCTGCTGAGCTAAACCAGGCTCAGTTGAGACAACATTCAAAAGAATATTGGCATGGGCACCCGGATCAGCCACAATGACATCACGTGACATTACTTGCCTGAACCTTACATGAATACTCCTGATATCAAGAAGCTATTTCAGCTCCCAAAGTCACATGATTGATTAAGGATGAGGAGAACTGCATCTCCAAAACTGGATGGTCTCAGCTTTTCTATTCTTGTGGTCTCCTACATGAATTACCAATGTAGCTAATTTTCATACTTGTATGTTTGGAGGAAGTAATACTGGACTTATTGTCCCCAGATTGTGGGGGCAATAAGCTGACTTTGTATAAAAAAGAACACTGCTTAGGGGGGGCCAAAAGCCCTATTAAGCAGGTATATACAAAAGTATGAAGGCTATTGCTTAACGCATTGTAAGCTGCCCTGAGTCTCTGGAGAAGGGCGGCATATAAATCGAACCAATAAAGTAAAGCAGACATATCAGTCTTCTCTACATGGCCTCCACTTTTTGGCAATCCTGCCAGCAGCACTGGAAGTAAAAGCAGCTTCCATTCCGTGCCATGTTTACCCAGGGCATTTAAGTTCTGCCATTTTTCCAAGGACAACTCAACAGCTCTGTGAGGCCAGTGATGTTGAGAAGTTTCACTGATCTAAATCAAGCTTCACTTGGCAAACTGAATCTGCATCTCTGCTGTTCTGATCTAATGCTTTCACACCTAATGCCAGTTGCTCTTGGGAGAAAAACCATCTCATTCTTTACAAAATTTACTTCCAATTAAATCTGCACAGAATCAAGTGGTCAATGCACGTCAATTCCACATAGCCAGAAGCCTGAATGTCTTCGCATTACTTTCCTAAGCTTAAATTCTTTTACTAGCAATCACTAGACAGAAAAGTATATGCATAGATACACAAACACCCACACAATCAATTATTAGCTGCTTTCTGAAGTTTAGATGTACATTTGCTAGGTTCAAATTATCAGCTAGTCTTAGCCCCTAACTAAATGTAACATACTGATAAAAGAGAATATTTATAGTTGAGTTGAACGGTTTTTCCTAAATGTAACATCTACATCTTAATTAATCCAGTTTTTCAACTTCCAGTGCCACTAACATATTTTAGTGCAGCCAAAAGCCAGACAGTGAGGAATTTGGCAAATATGACCAAATTTGATTTTCAAGCACTGAGTCATAAATGGCAAACTTAACTCCAGCCTCAGTAGTACCTCCCAAAGCTTTCCTCACTAGTCATTCCTATATGGCTGAATTCACACAAAAGAGTAAAATAAGCTAAAATAGGAGTTTGTGGTTTAGCCACTACCTCCAAATTTCATGTGAATCGGTTCATCTGATATAATCACAATATGATATACTTGGAGGAAGTGAGCTATTTGAATGCAGAGATTCTATCACATCAGTCTAGTTCAAGGGTTTTCAAACTTGGCAACTTTAAGACTTGTGGACTTCAACTCCCAGAATTCCTAAGCCAGTCAGTTTGTACATCCCTGATCGAGGTGTATTGCTCAATCCAGCCAATAATTAAATATTGGTTAGTAATTCCTAGGGTCAAACTAATCACTAAATCTGGGGAGTAAAGTACTTGGGGTAAAATCTATCTGCCCATCTCTAACAGATCCCCAGACACAAATCTTTGTTAAAGCTAAGTTGTGGGAGAACAGTTAATAGATATACTAAATCAAACATCAATTCATTGAAGTTTTCAACAGCAGCTTCTTGTTCCTTAGGTTGCAGGCCCACCAGAAATTACTGGATTCCCTTAACCGGGGGTGTAAAACTGGTGGCCCACAGGCAGGATGCATCACGCACCGGCCACGCCCATCCCAGCTCCACAAAGGCAAAAAACATCATGATACGCCACGTGACGCAATAGAGTTTAATGTGCCTTAGACAGAAAATGAATTCTTTGCAGAAATTTTTGGTTCTGAAATGATCTAGAAATCATCTTCATCTGAGTTGTATGTGGATCTAGAACAGGGGCATCAAATTCAAGGCCCAGGAACCAGATCCGGCCCGTGTGGTGCTTAGATCTGGCCCGTGAGGCAACCCTGGAAACAATGAAGGACTGGCCCGCAGTGCCTCCGCCAGCGAAAACAGAACTCCGTTTTTGTTGGCAGAGGGTTGCAGGAGGCTGTTGCAGGAGGAACTCGTGAGGACCGCACATGGCTCTCCCAAGCTCCATTTTCACTGGCAGGGTGTTGCAGGAGGCTGTTGCAGCCGAAAACGGAGCTCAGGAGCCCGTTTTCACTGGCAGAGCACCACAGGCCCCCCTGGACACAAGTGACATTGAGCTGGCCACGCCCACCCTGGCAATGCTTACTCTGCCCCCCCAAGGTCAAACATAACTCTGATGTGGCCCTCAATGAAATCAATTTGGACACCCCTGGTCTAGAACAGGATTAGGTGCTGGACTAGAAACCAAGAATGGTTTCTAGAATGGCTATGAATTCTACTCCTTCCTTAGGCCTGGGAGTTGGTTAAGTGACTTTGAGCCAATCATTCCCTCAGCCCAACCCACCTCATAGGGTTGTTGTGGGGAAGAACAGGGGGAGGGAGCTTTTTATATGTCACCTTTGAGTGGTAGAAATAACAGCAGGGTGCAAATCAAATAAGTAAAGGCTTAACGAAACATACATCAAAGGCAAAACTGATATGCAAACAGACTTTCCAAATACTGATTAAACTACCAGTATTTTCCTACTTAACAGTAATAAGTTACCTTCTAAGGATTAGAATTTACAGCCTGCAGACACGATGTGCATCAATTGCAGTGCACAGATGACATACCTACAGTTGGACAATGCCTCCCCTGAGCCCTGGGAGCAGAGATTCTATTGTCAACTCCTAGCAATGCGTAACTAACACTGCATCAAGGACAAGGATATATTCATGGCTATTCCTAGCACGATTATATGATGCAGTCAGTTCCCCAGCAGTACCAAAAGTCTAAAAAGGAACAATGCCAATATTCAGAGTTACACACACAGCAAAAGCACAGAACTGCACTGTCAATGTTCTGAAGATACTGTGCATACAAAACGATTGGCTTCCCCTTCAGAGAGAGCAAAAGCTGTTTTTAGAGGTCTAACGTAACTTTTAGGACTAAGTAATAGGAGGCTGGTGCAAAGAATAGCCACTATGAAATAATAGACATCAGCTCTGACCTAGCCATCTCTGCAGATATTGACAAGGGCCAGATACTGCTTGGGGCAAGTGAGTGAGGCAACACTCTGCACTGGACACAAATGTACTCTGGAACAAGGGTCTCCAGCCTTGGTGACTTTAAGCCTGGTGGACTTCAACTCCCAGAATTCCCCAGCCAGCAAAGCTGGCTGGGGAATTCTGGGAGTTGAAGTCCTCCAGGCTTAAAGTCACCAAGGTTGGAGACCCCTGCTCTGGAATGTAGGAAGGCAAAGACATAAAAACAGAACAAGGGTTCTCAAATCCAGCATGTTCACAAACAGTGAGGCCGTGAGAACGGCAACCAGCAAAGTGAGCCACAGAATGCACACATTTCCCTCAGATGCGCAGGCTTACACGTTTATTTGTTTGTTTTACAGCTACCAAGGCAAACTACCAGTACAATTCCCCCTCTTGTACTTGCCAGCGCAATCAGCAGCGCAGCGCCCCAAGCGCAAAACTCTGGAGAGAGAAAAACGCACGCAGTAAAGGCGCAGGAATGCGTACCCGTTCCCAAGGCTATACAGGCTGCAGTATTTTCCTGGGGAAAAGAGGGCTCTTTTTTCCTTGTAGCCCCCACCGAGGCTTCCAAGCAGCGTTAAAGAGCCAGGAGACCAGGAGGGCCATAGGTGACACATAAAGCCACACAAGAGTTCCAAGAAAATACACACACACACACACACACACACACACACACCCCTCCTCCCTGCAGGGCAGGGGTGAAATCCAAACATTTTTCCCTTACCGGTTCTGTGGGCGTGGCTTGGTAGGGTGGCAGGGGAAGGATATTGCAAAATCTCCATTCCCACCCCCACTCCAGGGGAAGGATACTGCAAAGTCTCCATTCCTACCCCACTTTGGGGCCATCCAGAGGTGGTATTTGCCGGTTCTCCGAACTACTCAAAATTTCCGCTACCGGTTCGTCAGAATCTGCTGGATTTCACCCCTGCTGCAGGGGCTCTGGGTTGCCAAAAGTCAGGACGCGCGCTCGCACTGGCTTTGAAATGTAAAAGCATCGGGAAACACACACTCTCTCACACACACACACACTCACACACAGACGCCACTCCGGGACCCTCGGTCACCCACAGCGCAGGCGAGACGCACGCAAACCTACCGGCGGGGCCGGGGAGTTGTAGCCTGAGGCCAGCTTGGCCGCCTGCCTCTTGAGTTCGGCCAGCTTGACTTGGCAGCTTCTGCACCATTCCCCTTTGGCGGCTCCTTCGAAGTGGCCCAGCTCGCCCGCCGAGGCGGCTCCGGCTCCCTCCGGAGCTGGGCGACTGCCGCATCGGTCTTCGGGGACGGCCGGCTGGAGAGGTCTCTTGCGCTGAGGGAAGTCGAGGGAGAGCGGCGTGATCTCGCGCCGAGAGCCGCCTTCGGTTACCTGAAAGAGACAAACGGAGCAGAGCAAAGATTAGGCGCTTTGGGGGACCATGGGGCGGGGAGGGGGGTGCAGAGGGCGAGGCGGAAAACTCCCCCCCCCCCTCTCTGTGCAGCGCTGTAAGCGAGCTGAAGGGAACCTCCGGGAGCTCCAGCCCTTTTTCCCACTCACCCCCAGCACCGGCGGCATGGCAGATCCCAGCCAGGACTCCAGAAAGGGACAACGGTCTACCGAGCAGATCCGGAGCTGGCAAGTAACTATAAGAGCGCCGGCAAAGGGAAGCCTCCCGGCTTGGATCTAACCAGCAAGCCCATCGCGGGACCTTGAGAAGCCCACGGGACGCAGGCAACTTCCAGCCGGGCACTCCTGCTTGCTTCTGCACCCGGAGTAAAGTCGCGGCGATAAGTCAATCCGCTCCGGCTCCCGCTGTTACATGATGCTGCCTCCCGTGTTGCCGAGCAGGAAAAGTGTTAAGGTTTGCAAAGTTCAAAAGAGAGAAGTCCCGGGCAGAGCCGACGGGGAGGAGGAGGAGGAGGAGGAGGGTGGGAGGGGAGGGAAACTTAGCTCGCCGTTCTCCGCCCACCCCGGCGCGGAAAGGAGGCTGAGCGCCAGCACGTGGAAATGCGCGGAGGGGAAGGGAGGGGAGAGGAGGAGAGGAAGCCCCTTTGGCAGCTGCGATGTTTTCCCTCCGGGATCCTAAACGCGAGGGGGTCTCGGTTGAGGGACGTGCAGAACTGGTTGTTGGAAGTTGCCGTTTGGGCCCAGGTCTGCTTTTAAAATCAGGATGGGAGAAGAAGAAAGGGAGGGAGGGAGGGAGGGAAATGTATAGGCGTGTTATGAATTATGCTGCTTTTTTAAAAAGCAATTCTGGGAATCTTTGCATCGTTTTAAATTTATCACAGGATGACTCCCAGTCCCACTGACCAGAATCGGATTTATAGCTTTGCCTTAGATTTGAAACAAATCACTCTCTTCCTCCCAAATCTGAGCCTGCCTTCCCGAGTTTCAAGTAATTATCCTAACCAAAGGTACTTATCACATGATTTGTTGGCCTTGTTATCACCTGAATCACTTTGTAATCCAATCTACTGAAGTGTATATTGGCTGTGAAGCACTGCCTTTGAATACCCAAATATCTCTATCTCTATCCCTCCCTCTTTTTCTCTCCTCCTTCCCTCCCTCTCTCTCTCCCTCCTTCCCTCTCTCTCTCTTTCTCTCTCTTTCTCTCCCACCCACCCACCCTCTCTCCATCTCTCTCTCCCCCTCCCTCTCTCTTTCTCTCTCTCTCCTTCTCTCCCTCCCTCTCTCTTCCCTCTCCCTCCCTCCATCTCTCTCTCCCACCCTCTCCCTCTCTCCCCCCCCCCCTCTCTCCCCCCCCTCCCTCTCCCCTCCCCCTCTCTCTCTCCCTCTCTCTCTCCCCTCCCACCTCTCTCTCCCTCCCTCCCTCCATCTCTCTCTCTCTCTTTCCCTCCATCTCTCTCCCCTCCCTCTCCCTCTCTTTCTTGATTTGAATTAGGTAAGGTGGATCTCTGGTTCAGAGACTTAATCTGGCCCATGAGTGTTACCAAAGTCCACGTTAGGAAAGACTCAAGTGATACTCCCATCTTTCTTCAAAGCCCTGCCTTCAATAACTCCATAGCTTTGGAAAAGGACCTTTAAAAATATTGGAGACTTTTGCATTAGATAATGAAAGAGGATGGAGAAAAAAACAGTCCTCAGTAAGTGCATAGGGAACCGCAGAGGGACCTGGAAGGTAATTGCTCCTAATCACTCCTTGATCCTAAGGTATGGAACCCCTTTGTCACCAATTACTTCAGATTCAGCTGTACTATCACTTTTCTAAGTCATTCAGCTCCAGAAACAAACAAAATCCAGTCATTGACAGTTCCCCAGCCTGGCTATAAAGTGGGGTATCTTCTATTACCTAAAAACTGAAGGGAAATGTCAGCGAACAAAGAAGCTTTATTCATATTTAATCAGTTTATTAGCTGCATCAGTTGCCAAAGCAGCTTTAGACAGTATACAAAGATAAAATAATTACTTAAAACATGGTGTCTGAAACAAAAATGGCAAGAATTCCAAAGAAGGAATTGGAGAGATGGGGTCCAACAGGCATCCAGATGACAGACCATGAAGGGTTTTAGGTAACTGGATGAAACTAGGTTGGAACAAGCGCTGTAGAAAAATGAAGGGCTCAACTTTAGTTTCTCTTTGTATTGGGTTGATCCCTGGTTACTAGGTTGGAACAACTTTGAAAATTGTGTAAGATGTAGAGGTTTATTTCCTTCAACACCAGCATTCAGAGGCAGCTAGTGAAATTAATTGGCAGTGGATGTAAAAGAGACAAGAAAAAGTACTTTTTCACACTTGGTTCCTAAATGGAATTTGCTGCCAGAAAATGTGGTGATAACTACCAGCTTAGCTGATTTCAAGGGGGATTTAAAAGTAGGATTAGACAAATTCATAGAAGTCAGGCCTATCAACACCTATTATCCCAGGGAGAGCTAAAAGGAATGTCCACATTCCAAAGCCAGATAGGCTGGTAGGAAAACACTGATACTTCTTTTGTGGGCTCCTTAAAATCATCTGGCTGATACTCTTAGTAATAGGATACTGGATTAAATGGAGCCTTGTTCAAATGATGCTGGATTTCTATCCTTTCTCTACAAAGCCATGCCTGTGACACAAAATTACATACTCTTTTGCTCCGTTTAATTCATTCAGAATAAGAGCCACACCCTGCTTGTTACGTATTACTCTTAAATACTCTACCTATTTTGACTAGGGCAACCTGTTATAGCTTCTTATTTGCACGGTAGCATTAAATGAGAACCTGTTTGGTGTAGTTGTTAGAGACACTAAGCTAGAAACTGGGAGACTGTAAAAACCATTTGGATGACTTTGGGCCAGGGATTCTCTCTCAGGTCTAGGAAGAAGGAGGCAACAGCAAACCACTTCTGAAAACCGTGCCAAGAAACCTGCATGGACTTCTCCAGGTGTTCACCAGGAGTTAAGAGTGGCTCAAAGGCATACACAAAAAAGTATTATATACTACACATACATTGGTGTTCAAACAACATTTATGAATGGAAGGTGAACATGGTGCCCTTATCAGAGAGTGGTAACTGGTTACAGTTGTTACCTCATGCATATTCTCTAGCATTGGATCCTACCTTAATCCCATTAATCCCAAACAGTGCCCTACTAGAGGAAACATTTCATTCTTGCAATCCCAAACCAAACAACAAAATAGGAAAATCTCATGAGGCCTTTTAGGTTAATGGGATTGACTGAGTTTTTGGAGGGGACACAAATTATTTTAATGGCCTTTCTATTGCACTATTTTGTGGACTATTTCGCAAGCCCCAAATCTGCAGCAGCATTCTGTAATGTGCTCAAAATTTGCATTGGCTGCCAGTGCAGCCAATGCAGCTTTCAAATCGCCATCGTAGTCAATCAATAATGTATACTAGAACCTCCCTTACCCTCCCTTGCTGGTCTTGAATCTATTAGAGCACTGTTTCTCAGTCTTAGCAACTTGAAGTCCACACTTCAAGTTGCCAAGGTTGAGAAACACTTGTAAGGAGGCAGCAGAGTTGGTTAAAAGAGGCAAGTTAAACAGCAACAAGTCCCTCTGAAGTTTGTTAAAGGGAAGTAAAACTACCCTTCCTCCTACCCCAATCTTATGCACACACTTATTCAGGCAGTGGGTGAGAATTTGAAGTAAACACACAGAGGATTGAATTGTATGGCCAGTTCACACTTTTCTCTTTGTTAAGATGGGGGATGTATCAACTTTTGAAAGTGCTTAATCATTAATGCTCTGAAGTGTTTGTGGCTTGGGGCTAGTTATCTAAAGCAGAGTCCTGCAACTTGCAGGATCAACTCTGATTTTATCACAAATTTAAGAATCAATGGGAGCTCACTCATAATAGTGGATTAAATTTTGAAGAAGAAAGATTTTTAGTCAGTGCCATTCATTTAGATAACTGGAGTCAACAGCTCTTCTTTTTTTATTGTAAACGACATCTTTTAATATATTTTAATCTACTTTCTGTTGATACGTAATGTCTTCACTCATAGGATATTACTTACCTTAATAATGCTGGAGGCATTATTTGTGTATCTCCTAGTAAAACTCTAACTAAGTTTTCTCAATGGTGGTCCCTAAATTTTAGAGCTTTCTTTATAAATCCTGCAGTTAAGGTATTTAAAGGGAACCGAGAAGTTATTTATTTAATGCTGCTTTCTTCTAAAATATGTGGGTAGCTGTGAAGTATTTTTTTACTGTCTATGTATTCTTAGTTTTGTTGCAATCTGAAGCTATGCCCAGTGGCTCTGAAAGAAAATTATTCAAAGTGAATAATATGAATAATAAAATAAATCTTTGGAAACTCACATATTCTCTAGGTATTCTTTTCCTCAGAGAGCTAGGATTCACTGCAACTCCCGCTCAGGTTTACCCAGGATACCAAATTGGGTTTACTGCCTTGTCATCATGATCTTAATTCTAGATATCGGCCTGTAATTACTCAGTGACAGAAATACATTAATAAAAAGGTGCCCTTATTAGCATTGCTACATTTAGTCAAAGGCATCTGGAATCACACCTGTAAATGCATGTCCTTTATCCATGTACAGTAGCTATGTAAAATGATTGGGAGTAGTTGCTCAATAAAAATTCACTCTTAACAGTTTATAAAAAAAGCCCTTTATTAGTACAGCATATTTCAGAATCTGAATTTAAGATTTGAATCAGAAATCATGGCCAGGCTCTTGGTTTGAATTTAACTGTGTTATTTTTTTTCTCATGGCATTTTAATACATACATAGGAGCACCGTGCTTACGAGTTAAGGGCCTAAGTCAGGGGTGTCAAACTCGATTTCATTGAGGGCTGCATCAGGGTTGACTTCATAGCGCCGGGTGTGGCCAGCTCGACATCACTCATGTTGGGGGCGCCTGTGATGGCCAGAAAACTCTGCAAGTGAAAATGGGCTCCCAATCTCCATTTCAGCTGCATCGGCCTCCTGCAACCCTCTGCCTGCAACAACAGAACTCCATTTTCGCTAGCAGAGGCACTTTGGGCCTGTCCTTTGTTGTTTCCAGGGCAGTCCTGCGGGCCAGTTTTAAGCACCCCACAGGCTGGATCCGGCCTCCGGGCCTTGAGTTTGACACCCCTGGCCTAAGTCACCCAAGGAGCTCTATGGGTTTCCTGCCTATTCAGGAACAGGCAGCAGCTAGGGGTATATCTTGGGTGCATTTCCAATAATATTCTCTCACATCATACTTAAAATAAATATTAAAAAATGAAATGCCTCCTCTTTCAATTTATATTTTTAAGTAACCAGAAATTAGTAAAGAAAGACTCTTAAGTTCCATTCAGTATGAGTGCTTGGTACCATTTCCCAAACTCATGCTGTTCTGGGAAAATTATAAGCGATACCATAGCACTTTTTCTTTTCCATTTTTTAAAAAAATTACCTTCTCCTTGACTGCCATTAGAATACAACAATGACTTCCAAAGACCTCTAGGATTCTTCAGTGTGAACACAGAAATAATGATCAAGCGTGTCAGAATGTCTTCCTTATTTATTAGTGTGGCTCGGATAATTGGCAGATATTTCCAGGTTTGAGCTATAGTCCTCTAGGTCAGGGGTCTCCAACCTTGGCAACTTTAAGACTTGTGGACTTCAACTCCCAGAATTCTTCTTTAATACTTAACTTAGTTTTAACAAATATTTGTGTCTGGGGATCTGTTAGAGATGGGGGGGACAGATTTTGCCCCATGTATTTACTCCCCAGATTTAGTGATTAGTTTGACCCTAGGAATTACTAACCAATATTTAATTATTGGCTGGATTGAGCCACACACCTCGATCATAGATATACAGACTGACTGGCTTAGGAATTCTGGGAGTTGAAGTCCACAAGTCTTAAAGTTGCCAAGGTTGGAAGCCCCTGACCTAGGTGACAACAAGATAACAGCAGAGAGTTACAGGAAACCCTAACCCTGAATTTCTGTAGCCTAGATCCGGTAACCTTTTATCCAAGGTCTCAATGAGAGGTCTTTTCTCTTATTTGCTATGTAAGCCCTCTGGTTGGTGAAAATAGAGATTGCACTGATCACTTCTTAATGTAGAGCTGTTACCTGAAAGGCTTAAGTTACCCATTTTGCTCTTGAACCCTCTCACCCATATTCCTGGGAAAACAAATCTTCATAGTCCGGGCATAGTTGCGTTCTCCATTCCTGATGTAAAGCATGAACTGAATGAGCTGCATTCCCATTACAGGTGAGATGGGTATATAGGGTGTGCCGTAACCTGTGTATTGTCACTTCCCACAACGAAGGCTGAACCCCAGCCAGAATGGCCTGTGGGCCAGATGTGTGTCACCTTTAAGCCCTCTGAATCATGTAACCATTTGTGGGTGCCTACCTTTCACAGGATACCTGTGAAACTTTTAAAGGAACCCCAGAACTCAAAGTGAATTCCCAGGCATTCTCTTTAAGCACAGGCCCATTCCACCAGTACAAGGAGTCCAATTTCAGATTAAAAGGCATATTCTCCATAACTGTCTGGTTTGGCTCTGCAACCTAACAAGACAAACACAGACTTCAACGGATAATTAGATCTGCAGAAAAAACAATTACTACCAACCTGCCTTCCATTTGCATGAGTCAAAAAGAGGGCTGTGAAAATATCTACAAACCCCTCACATCCTGGATATAAATTCTTTCAACTTCTACCCTCAAAACGATGCTATAGGGCACTGCACACCAGAACAACTAGACACAAGGACAGTTTTTTCCCAAATGCCATCACTCTGCTTAACAACTTATTCCCACAACACTGTCAAATAATTTACTAAAACTGTATTACCATTATTCTTCTCTTCCTTACTTGTATCTATCTCTTCCCACTTATTACTATAACCATGTTGTTTGTATCTTTCAATTTATATTGTTTTTATTTGTTTCCTAGTACGATTTGATAGCTTATTAGTAACCTTGACTATTACTATGTGTTTTATCTTTTTATTCTTGATGAATATATTTTATTCTCCTCATGTACACTGAGAGCATATACACCAAAGACTAATTCCTTGGGTGTCCAATCACACTTGGCCAATAAAAATTATCTCTCAAAATAGAAAGGAAACTGAAAGGAAAATGTATGTAAATAGAAAATCGGGCTTGTTAGAATACCATTTTGAAAATATATTGAATTGAAAATAAGTACAACAATGGAGAGGGAATGGAGCGAGGAGTAGAGGGACAGATAGGAGGGAAGAAGAGAGGAAAGGAGAGAGAGGGACAAAAGAAAGGGAAAAGGAGAGGAAGAAAGGGAGGGGAAATAAGAGTAGGAGAGAGGGTTAGAAAGGGGGGAAGAGGGGAGAAGTGGGGGAAAGGAAGGGGAAGAAGAATGTAGAAAAGGATAGAAGAAGGGAGGGAAGGGAAAGAGGGGAGAAGGAGAGGAAGGGTTGTTGTAAAATAAGGGAGATGGACTGGTAGAAGAGCAACCCCAAATATACCCTAATTGTTTAGGATGAAGAATGAACTAATATAAAAGTTAAAAGATAATATGTATGATTAATAATGGATAAGAAATTGTACATTTAAGTATGTTTATGAGAAATAAAAATAAAATAAAAACTTTCAAGAAAATTTTTTTATCTCTCTTAGTTTGCTTCCATGCTGGAGCTGCCCTCCATGAATTTCAAGCAAAGATGCATTCAAACAGGCCAGTTGCCAGGCACAAGGCTCAGTCCTTCAAGGGAGGAGTCCCTGGAAATAAGAGATGGCACTGGCATCTTTCACTGTCGCTTTCTTTGCATCTCCATTGTCACACTGTCTCTGTGAGAGCTGCCTCCTTCTCTCATCCCCTAAGAGATGAATTGATGGAGATGATTTCTACAGAGGAACCCTGACCCGGCAGCTGGAGAAATTAGCATAAGGAACTAATTGCCTAGTCAGCTGCTATTTACTATGGAATACAATTACTGTGTTGTTTTAAATCCATCCTAGAGAGATAGGGGGGGAAAAAACCTGCTCGTTTTTCTGTGTAAAGCATCAAGCCTCCAGCAATGTGCTGAGCCACGCTCTGTGATGTTTCCACAAAGCTTCTTTGCACAGCAAGGGTCCTCAGCCTTGTGGCTTCCTTGGGCTACTTCAGAGATGAGACACTGGAAGTGCCATACAAACCCCCCCCCAAGAACTTTGAGGGTACCTCAATATGATTGAAAGAACTGTTAAATACAAGACCGCAGAGCAATCCAGCTTTTAATATTAAATGTCTTTATAAATGGAATAACATGAACTGTAGTTTTCAACATTGAACATGGGGTGCTTTCTAACAAAGTGAGATTCAATGGTGAAAAAAGTGAAGTTCTGCATATGGACGAGAAAAACCAAATGCACAGGTAGAGTGTATAGGTTGTACCTGGCTCAATAATAGTAACTGTGAGAGGGATCTTGGAGTCTTAGTGGACAGTCACTTCAATATGAGCCAGCAGTGTGCTGTTGCTGCCCCCCCCCAAAAAAGCCAACACAGTTCTAGGCTGCATAAACAGAGGGATAGAATCAAGATCACGTGAAGTGTTAATACCACTTTATAATGCCTTGGTAAGGCCACACTTGGAATGCTGCAGCCAGCTTTGGTCACTACAATGTAAAAAAGATGTTGAGATTCTAGAACAGGGCTGTCAAACTCCCAGCCCACGGGCCAGATGCGTCACATGCTGGCCATGCCCTCGCCCGGTTTAGCAAAGGGGGGGAAGTCCCAATACATCACATGACGCCACCGTGATGACACAAATTTGACACCCCTGCTCTAGAAAGAGAGCAGAGAAGAGCAACAAAGATGATTAGGGGCCTGGAGGCTAAAACATAAAGAACGGTTGCTGGAATTGGGTATGTCTACTTTAAGGAAAAGAAGGACTAGGTGGGACATGATAGCAGTGTTCCAATATCTCAGGAGCTGCCACAAAGAAGTGGGAGTCAAGCTATTCTCCAAAATACCTGAAGGCAGGGCAAGAAGCAATGGGTGGAAACTAATCAAGGAGAGAAGCAACCTAGAACTAAAGAGATATTTCCTGACACAACAATAAATCAGTCGGACAACTTGCCTCCAGAAGTTGCTGGAATGCTCCAATACTGGAAGTTTTTAAGAAGAGATTGGACAACCATTGGTCTGAAATGGTATAGGGTTTCCTGCCTGAGCGGGGGTTGGACTAGAAGACCTCCAAGGTCCTTTCCAACTCTGTTATTCTGTCATCAGAAAATTCACTATTTCAAGCAGCACTAATATGCAGTTGGAAGGCTAGTGGGGCTCCTGGTCTGGAAAATGTTGTATACACATGAAGTCCTTTTTTCTTTCTACTCTGGGTGAGACCATCCCAAGAGGATTGTATATACAGTTCTGAACATCACATTCCCAGAAGGGTGTGGACAGGTCAAAATAAGTGCAGAGGTGGGCAATACACAGGGACTTAGGGACATGCCCAGAAGGACAAGCAACAGGAACACAGGATGCGCTCAGTCTAGAGAAAAGAAAACGGGGGGGGGGGAGTGGAGCAAGGGGACATGATATCAGTTTTTAGTTATATCAAAGGTACCATAAGAAGATGAGAAGCAGGAGCCCTTTCGATTACCTAGAAGCAGAAATAATCAATAAACAATGCCGTTCTCTAGATTTTAAATATAAGGAAAAACTTCCAAACAATTTGGAATAGGTGATATCTGTACTATACAACATTAGAAGAGGCCACACACCTGGAATAGTTTTAGTCACCACATTACAAAAAAAAAAAGATGTTGAGACTTTGGAAAAAGTGCAAAGAAGAGCAACTAAGATGATTAAAGGCCTGGAACATATGAAGAAGGGTTGCAGGATTTGGGTATGGCCAGTCTAGAGAAAAGAAGGACTAGAGGTGACATAATAGCAGTATTCCAATATTTAAGGGGCTGCCCCAAAGAAGAGAGGGTCAACTTATTTACCAGAGCACCAGAAGGCAGGATAAGAAACAATGGATGGGAACTGATCAAGGGGAGAAGCAACCTGGAATTAAGGAGAAACTTTCTAACAGTGAAGACAATTAACCAGTGGAGCAGCTTGCCTTCAGAAGTTGTGCTTCATCACTGGAGGTTTTTAAGAAGAGACTGGACAGTCACTTCTCTGAATTAGTATATAGACCAGGTCTCCTGTTTGAGCCAGGGGTTGGACTAGAAGACCTCCAGAGTCCCTTCCATCTCTATTCTGATTGAGTCTATCTACAGATGTTTTGAGTTCTCCGTTGTTTTTGAAGTATTTAAGAAAGGGATAAACAGCCATCTATTGAGGATGGTTTAATTGATTTTCCTGCAGGGGAGTGAACTAGATGACCCTTATGGTGCCTTCCAACTTTACAGTTCTACAATTCTACAATTTCATATATGATACTTTTAAAAGCATCTATTTGGCAAACGGGTCACTTGTTTTCATCCATCTATCAGTTGCTGCACAAGTTATAAACCTAAATTGCAGGATGCCCCCCAAAAAAACCCTGTCCTGGTTGAGGGCATTTTTAAACATTTCTTTTTTTGATTCATGGCGAGAATGGTTGGCTGTGGCTGCTTGAAACCACTTTCCTTGGTTGACGGCAATACAGGGGAAGAAGACTTATAATCCGTTAAAGAGACGCAACCGCCGAGCTAAGGTAAAAGGCGTATTAGAGAAGTCAGTCAGCCTAATGCCGGCGACTCTCCGGTCCCTGTAGCTACAGCGCCATCTGCCGGTCGCTTGTCGCTCTGCAATCGATCGTCAAATGAAAATTAAGCCATCTGCGCTGGCAAAGAAGCGCGCGAAATCCACGTTCTCCGAGCGCTTTTAATTCCCACGCTCCTCCTGCCAAGCAACCTAGCCCTGAATACCCAGAATGACCACGCCTTCCTCTTTTCTTGCCCCGCAATCATAAATGTGTAAACGGAAACTTTGCAGGTAGTCCATAAACTAGAATACATATGTACAGCTGGGCTCTTTTTATACACCTATTTCTGGATCTTCTCTTTATTGTTCTCAGATACACACGCCGGTAACTGAAACGCACCGAGCCTCATCTGGCTAGCCGCCACCGCCCTGCCCAATGCCGAGCCTATTTCACCAACCCACCCACCCCCCCCCAATCGCTTTCTACACCCATGCCCGCATTTGGGTGAGGAGCTTTCCCTCCCCGGTGCAAATGGCGAATTGTAAATGAAAAGGGGTAGCAGCTCCTGGGTTGACATCTAAGTTTAATCCGTCAAGGTGGAGACGCCCGAGGCTGCCATGCGGGCCGGCCTCCGCCTTCGCTCTCCGCCGCGGGGCTAGCGCGAGCAGCCATCCACATACGCTCCCTCCCGCCTCCCCTTTCCAAGGGTTCGGATGTTTTCAAGCGCGATCGCAGCTTGCTTTCGCTCTACTTCCTCCGGCGCGCCACAGCCGCTCGCCCGCGCGCAACCCCCAGGCAAATCCCTGAAGGCAAAGTGAGGAACTCCGAAGGGAATGCACAGTTCGTGCCTCTTCGTCTCCTCCCCGTCCCTCTTTCTTCCCTGCCTCCAACCGACAGCTTTCCAGCCTCATCTCATCAGCCCACCCCTGAAGAAGCGACCGTCTCCCCCACCCCGCTGCGCGCCACCGCTGCTTTAGCCAAACGTGGCGCTTCGCATCCAATTTGCGAGCACAGCAGGCGAGGTTCGCGAGAGGCGCCAAGCCACGCTGTTGGCCTGAGGGAGGGGATACGGAGAGGAAGGAGGCGTGAAATCTGAAGGTACAACTCAGGGTAGTCTCTCTTTTCAAATGCCTGCATTCGGGGTCCAAAGTCCTCAAGACAGAGCAGCTTTGGAACATGTACAGAGTGCCATTCTTCCTCTCACCGGCACTGTTACCTACCAGGCTAATGAAACCTATTGGAATGAAAGTGTGTATCTTAAACCTATAGCATTTCAGAAAATAATAGCGCAGTGGGAGGGGGCGAGATTCTTTCATAGGCTGCTCTCTACATTATTTCCTATAAAGCAATGGCAAACGTGTGACTTCACATTGCTCCAAGGAGCAGGGGAGCGACGCACAGCTCGCCGGGTGCTAAATGAAACTTTCCACAGGGAACAGAGGGAGCCGGAAGAGAAATGATGGAGGAGCCGTGGAAGCGGCCCATTGTAGCATCCCGCGCCGTGCACAGCGGGAGGAAGGGGGGGGGGGAGATTTCATTAGCATTGGTTTCGCTCCCTCGTTCTTTCCCTCCCGCATCGCAATTAACCTGGGAGGTGGACAAGGAAGACGCGCCTTGCACTCGCCTATAACAATAAAGTGCCTGACTCCCAAGCCTCCCCTGCTTCGACAGCTCGGCAGATCTTCGCCAAACTTGCCTAAATATTTCATGTGTGAGAAACCTCCTTGGGCTCCAAGAAGTGGGGTGAGGAGAATAAGAATGGGGAGGGGAGGGGTGCTAGAGAAAGTCGGAGAGTCGCGCTTTGTTTTCCTGGGCGCAGTCCAGGAGCTTTGGGAAAAGAAGGGAAAATCCACATGGGAAGGACGACATTAATAAAACTCGTGGCGCTGTCCGCGGTGCTGAAAGCGTTTGCCGGTAGCCTAAGGAACCTCCGCCGGTTCTAATCAAAAGTCCAGCGCGACGCTTCAACTTTTTTCTTTCTAACTCTCCTTCCTTCCTTCGCTTATTTACTGCCATGGCTCTAAGTTTTTGCTCCGTGTGTGGGCCGTCTAAACGGGGGAAGTCTGAAGCCCCCCCTGCTATTCCCTCCCGCCTGTTGGAAGCTCCCCAGCCACACCTTCTCTTACCTTGCTTTTCCTCTTGAGAAGGTGGCTGGTAAACCCGAAGATGATCTCGGAATCCAAGCAGAGCGCTCCGATCTCCAACAAACTGGGAGGTTTCCTCGAAGCGCTGGAAGGCTCTGTTGTTTTTTGAAAAGCCATAGTTTTACGCTTGGGGGAAGAGAAGAAGTGAAGGGAGATAATTGATCTCCTCGGCTTCCTGAGCAATAACCAAAGGGTAGCGGGGGAGGGTCACTCCCTGGTGGTCTTTTTGCTGAGATGCCCTCCGCTGTGTATGAGGATCCCAAGCCAATCCACCGATCTCTCTCTGCCTTGGATGAAAACCTCCTGTGGGAAGGGTAGGACCGGCAGCAGTAGTAGCTCCTCTCACCGTCCCGTCCAGAATCTTGCCTCTCCCAGGTAGAATCCACAAGACAAGGAAAATCCCCCTCTGCCATCAGCTAGCCGGGGCTGAGAAAGTGCGCTCCAAAGGCGCAGGATGGGAGCAAATCGCCCCGTTGCCTACCTTGCCTTCCTCACACTCCGGCAGGTTGGGACCGGTGGTGGTAACTCAGAAGCTTGATCGAGATTGGCAGACTGAAGGTGTGTTCCGAGTGGAAGAGCTCGAGGAAACAAAGAAAGCACTTTCCAAATCTGGGGAGAGCGCAGAACCGGGAAACGAGTGGTTGCCTTAGGTGAGCTCTCGCTCTCCAGAGCAAACGCGCCGCCCATCCATCCAGGCTAGCTGGCTTTGGCCGCCACCGCTGGCCCTCCTTCTTTCCCTTGGAGTCGCTGTCCAGCAGCTGATCAGCCTCGCTGAGCGCACCCTGGAGGCTGGCGCAGGGAGGAGGCAAGAGCGGCAGCAGCAGCAAGAGCAACAGCCACCCAAGCCATGCTTACTCAGAGCCACGGAGCAGCAAAGTTGCTTGCCTGGCTGGCCAGGCTTGGGCATCGGCTGACGGCACTTCCCCTTGTGCTGCCTGCGTGACCCAGAGGAAAGATGCGTCACTGCCAGAGCCAACCTGACTCTGAGACACTCTGGTGCCTGGCTCAAGAGCCTCGTCCCTGCCAGCAGATGCCTCAGGGCTGTGGGGAAGAGTCAGCAGCTCCCTCCTTTCCTTAAGCCAATATGCCTCCCCCCCTCCATGCTCCAAGCGCAGCTGTCTATGGTGACATCAGCTCACAGTGACAGACAAGCAGTGCTTACCGTGCACTGAAGGGGAAGAGCAGGATCAATAGGTTCCAAGGATGGGAAGGGAAGGGAATGGGGAGCTGAGAAAGAGAACCCCCTCTTCAATACCTCATCCCCCTCATCCTAACCCCCCCACCCCCCATTTCATGGTGCATTGTGAAAGTGAGTGGCATAAACTACTCCTGGAAGAATGAGATGGGGAACTGCCCTGTTAATCCTAAATTGGTGGTTCATTACACTTCAAGGAGAGGGGAAGAGAGGCCCTTTCTTTACCTTTCTCAGACATGGAGCTCTTCTCCCTTGGACCCAACTACCACCGCTCCCAACTGTTTGAACAGAAGGCTTTTTAGACAGAGAAGGTAACCACCATTGCTTGGATTGTACACTGACTATTTGTGCAAGTTCACACATGGATGTTTCTTCATTAATTACCATCAAAGGAGAATTTCAAGGTAGGAATGAAATATTACAAGAGCAAATACCCCAAGGAAGATTCCTACTATTTCTCAAACATGATGGTTTTCAATACAGACATCCTTTGTGAAAGAATGGAATTATATACGTGCATACATGAACTAGACTGTTGTTCTAGGGAAAGGATAAGGAAATGTTTAGTTGTGAAGGGACTCACTCAATGTGTTTTGTGGGAATTTAAGAACACAAAGTGGGTGAGTGTACATCACATATTTGAGTACAGCTGAGTTTGGGTATGAATGGTAGTATATTCTCTTTGTTTCTGAACTGTAATACGCCTGTATCTAACATTATATTCAACACTGTAGTACATGGGTTCTCTCTTTACTGCATGTACAAAAACCACAGCAACATAATTTTGCTCCATAATTTTGCTCCTATTTCCTGCCCTCTACACTTGACATCTGAGGCAACCACATCATTTTGCCTACTGATGGACTTCATGTATTCACACCTGCATCTGGAAATCTTTGGGGATCTCTCTCTCTACCCATACATCTTCACAAGTGGAAATGACAGGTTGTAATGGCACTAGCAACAAAATCCATAATAGTGCACATTAGAGTCAAAGCAATAAACTAACCCTAGTTCAACTGCTGTCTTTGCAAGGCTTGATTCACACATTAGACTAGGCTAAAACAGGATGGGAGAAATTTATGGTATAGGAATCACCAGAAGGAATCCAGCTTCTGTCTTAGCATATAATGGGAATCAAACCATCGCATGAAGCCATTTTTGCACATAGCATGTTATTTGAACACCAGAATTATATTTATTTAATTTAGTTTAAGATTTAGTGTACTATGGAAACTCAAAGTGTACTATGGAAATGTCCCAAAGGTGCTGTTCAAAAAGCAACTGGACTTACTTGGTTGTTGTTTTTTTTCCTTGAAAACTTTTTGCTTCTCATCCAAGCTTTTCAATTCTGGCCGAATGGTGAGGAATGGAAGGATTTATATTCTTTGCAGACATCTGGTCATTAGTACCCTGAAGGTTGGTCATTAGCTCTCTGATGATCGGCTCTCTAATGACCAGATGAGTGCAAAGACTATAAATCCTTCCATTCCCCACCATTCAGCCAGAATTGAAGAAGCTTGGATGAGAAGCAAAAAGTTTTCAAGGAAAAAACCAAGAAAAGTCCAGCTGCCTTTTAAATAGCACTTTTGGGGCAACTATGACCTGTTGATTGAGACTCTCCTTAGATATCAGCACCTAAAGGTCTTTCACTCATCTGTTTGCTAGATTGATACATATCATAAGCATAGACAAAATGTTCAGGGTTTGCAGGGATCACAGCAGTGGTCCTGAGGCATACCTTGTGCATACATTACTCCCAATTTTGACTTGTCCTCATTGCATTTTCAGTCCCTTAGTACTTAAGGAAATGCAATGTTAGTGAGTGTCAGGAGTAAATAACAACTGGAATAACTTTTGAAATAACAGCTGTAGTTTATTTAGTTATTAAACAATTATATGTGGCTGCCCAACTCACACCTGGTGGGTTTGGGTGGCTTACAACATTTAAAATCCATAAAGCCCATACCCCCTCCCTACTCATCATTTATGTCCTGGAGGACATAATATATGTGCACAAGGTCTTGGGTTTGATACTATACTTGAATAAGGAATCAGAGAAAAATTCTGGAAAATCAGTGGATGGTATTACTAGACTAGCGGTATGATTTTTCTTTAGACTATATTTTTCCTTGATTCCTATGAAGTAGCTCACTTATGATGCAAATAGAATATAGTCTAGAAACTTGGGTTCAAATTATACTAGAACCATTTATTGGCTATTCCCTAGTTCCCATCCCTTTATTCAATATAGCCGCAAAGTAACATTAGTTTCCATTTGAGATTAAACATAAACTAAAACTTAATCATTGTTGTGGCCAACTGAACCTGGCATCATACATTATTATTTAACGGTGGCTTTTTCAACACATCAAATTAAGATTTACCCTAACCTGTTCTCTATTAAAGGACATATCAGCCTAAAAAGGAAGCAAATGGAAGCTTCAGATCTTACCTTCATGCCATATTAGAGGACAATAAGGAACGATGCCATGTAAACCCAAGATATTTGTAACTCGTGTTTATAACATTTAATTACAGTTTAGCACAGGCTTGGATAATGCATTTAAGTTGGGCCACTAAGCTTGTTTTGCCAGAAGAGATTGGAATCCACATTTCCTGTTCTTGTGAAAAGCCCAAGAATACCCATCCTGCAATAACTGGTTAGGAATATGAGAAAATTCATATTCCAATTTTAAAAATAAAAAAACCATATTTTAAATGTTAAAGTGTTGAGGATTCATTCATGCTGCAGAGTAGAGTGGGCCAATCTTAAACATAATTATGAATTACAAATATTCTAATTTTTGCAAAAGTACCCATTTGACAATGTGCACAGTTGCTCTTATAACCATTTCCTTTTACTCAAGGGTTGCACAAGTGCATATAAAGCAGGGGTGAAATGTTCCCGGTTTGGATTGAATCGCCCGATCTGGTAGCGATGGAGGCGGGTGGTTCGGAGAACTGGTAGCAAAAATCCCTGCCCCCCCCCCATGCCCAGCTGAGCCGCCCGATCATCAGAGGTTGTTTTTTTTTAAAGCATTTTTTCTACAACTTCTTCGGTGGAAAAAAATGCTTTTAAAAGTAAAAAAAAAAGCCTCTGATGATCAGGCAGCTCAGCTGGGATCATCAAAGGCTTTTAAAAGAAAAAAAACCCCTTTTTTTCTTTTAAATGCCTCTGACGATCCAAGCTGAGTTGCTGATCATCAGAGGCATTTAAAAGAAAAAAAGCCTCTGCCAATCAGGCAACTCAGCTGGGATCGTCAGAGTGTTTTGAAAGCATTTTTTACAACCTCTTTGCCGAAGAGGTTGTAGAAAAAATGGTTTTAAAAGTTTTTTTAAAAATTGGCCATGCCCACCCAGTCACATTACCCCACCACCACCAAGCCACGCTCACAGAACTGGTAGTAACAAATTTTAGATTTCACCACTGATATAAAGGGGATTGAGTAATATGTCGAATAAGATTATGAGTGACTCCTGGTTATGCCAATTCATACTACTGACAGCAGTACAGGTAGTCCTCAACTTACAACAGTTCATTTGGTGACCATTCAAAGTTACAACAGCACTGAAAAAAATGACTTATGACCATTTTTCACTCTTATGGCCATTGCAGGATCCCTATGGTCATGTGATTTACATTCAGATGCTTGACAATTGACTCGCATTTATAACGGTTGTAGTGTCCCGGAGTCAAATGATCCCCTTTTGCGACCTTCTGACGAGCAAAGTCAATGGGGAAACCAGGTTCACTTAACAACCATGTTACTAATTTAAGAACTGCATGGATTCACTTAACAAATGTGGTGAGAAAAGTCATAAAATGGGGCAAATTCACTTAACAAATTTCTCACTTAACAACATAAAGTTTGGGCTCAACCGTGGTCATAAATTGAGGATTACCTGCCTGTATTCCTGTCAGTGCCAATTTTGAAGATAGCAATATGTGAAAGACAATGGAATTCAAGTGTGGCCATTGAAAGAACAGGATACATTAAGCTATCACACATCCTGAATGACAGTCACTACTTCTCAGCATAGCCCACTTCCCAGTGTTGGTCTTGTAGGAAAAATAGGAGGATGAAGAAATATAATATATATTCACTGGCTTGAGTTTCTTATAAAGTAATAAGGCTAAAAATCTCATAAATAAATAAAACTAAATAAAACAATCCCTTGGCAAAGTAATTAGATCTTACCCTCGCCCTATCTCGCCCAGAAAAGCCCTTTGCGAGGATGTCCTACAAGATTGTCTTAAATGGGCATTTCATTGTACAATTGTGCATTTCATTTGTTTTCATTGTACAAAACAAAAGGCCTCTAATTATATTGTTTGAAGGACTTGTTGGGGAAAGGCTTGTGAATACATTCTTTAGAATAAGAAAGAAAAAAGCAATTACTCAGGCAGTTTGCACTTAAACATTTTAGAACTTTAAGGGTTAATATGCACAATAAAACAAGTCCCTTCTGATCTCTTGAAAGACCTGCACTGAAAAACAATATCACCATAGAATCTGCATTGCATTAACGAACAATGAGGGTACGAAATATGGATAACTATCACAAGGCTAATTCCATCCAAATAGTGTGTCAGTGCAACTGGTGTGTCAGTTCCAGTTCAAAAAGCTTTAGCGTTTTCTTCTTCCTTTGCTTCTTTACTCCCCACGGAGTCTCCTATTGATGCTTTTAATATAAGCCACATCCAGTAGATATACACAAACACACATACATTAGAAACAATTATATGCAACTTCTATGCCTCATCAATCCAAATTAATATTCTTTCATTTGTATATGTGCCAAATGATCATCATGAGACTCAAACTCATGTTGGCAGATTTCCCTTTCGGTTGCCAGCATAGCCTGCCTGTGGCACAGCTCTGCCAGCCAGAAGAACCCTTTTCTACTGATAAAACAAAGGTGATGGATTTTGCCTCTTTGTGAACTTCCCGATTGTTCTTATCAGCTAGTGTCATGAATGGTGGAAGCAATTGTCTGGGGCTAGTCAGAGAGTGGTCATGCAAACGAACACACCAGATAGGAATAAGAACATTCAGAGAAGGCAAAAGGATTCAGGATCCCAAAGATACATCAGCTCCATCCATCTATGGAGCCATCCATCTTGTGTTACTAAAGATGGGGAACTTGTAGCTCACCGTATACTGTTAAATTACAGTTCCCAGCATCCTTTCTCACTCACTGGCAAGAGAGAGAGAGAAATTGGTCTCATTTTTTTGGATATGTTCACTTGCCACAATTAATTGGATCATGATCTAAGCTTAGGTTGGTTTTGGTTGATCCAATCACCCACGTCATTCGAACTACATAACTCAATAAAATTGGAGTAGTGCTTCCACTGACGTGTTGTCTCCTGTCTTCTTATGACCATTTTGGAGAAGAAAGTGGTGCTGAGTAGGGATCAGTGAAGCAGGTGTTGGGGGGGGGGGAAACCAGAGCAATCATGCTGACAGGTACTGACAACCAAAGTGAAGAGGAATAATGTGTTTTTTTGTGTGTGTGGAGTAGTATTGTTCTTCTGTTTAAAATCTTTCCTCCTGATTGGGCACTTGCCTGACCTATGGGAAAGAGAAACCTTAACAACAGTCTTCCTGTGCTAGGTAAGGGTACCACATCTGGGTTACAAAAAAAAAATCAGGTGACAGCAAGGATTCATGACATGCCTCATTTTCGTTGAAAAATTAGACACTTTGTATTCCCAAATGACAACATTTGACCCAGGTCCTGCAACTGAGTGCTGCCCGAACCATCACTTTCACAGAACTAGTGAATGACCGGTTTTATTTGTTCAGCTAATGGCTTCTTATATAATTACATCAACATACAATAAGACAAAATCAGCCAACTGAGAGATAGGTAAGAAATGACTAATGAGGAATATGGACTAGGAGGAAGACCTGGTTGGTGTCTCCTGAACCCTGGAACTCATTGGACAACTTTAAACTAATCATTTGCACAAATCTCAGAGTGACTAAGAAACAGAACTCAGAATTGGGCTGGTGATACAAAGCAGTTCGCTCCATTCACAGGATCATGCTGCAATGGTAATAAGTAAGGTAACTCTTAGTGGAAAGTATAATGGTATATTTGGCAGCCATGGGAGTCTAATCTGAAATATGAAGAACCGTGGTGGTGCAGTGGTTAGAATGCAGAACTGCAGATTAACTCACTGCTCACTCCAGGAGTTCGATCCTGACTGGCTCAAGGTTAACTCAGCCTTCCATCCTTCCAAGGTTGGTAAAATGAGGACCCAGATTGTTAGGGGCAATATGCTGACTCTTAAACCACTTAGAGAGGGCTGTAAAGCACTGTGAAGTGATACATAAGTCTAAGTGCTATTTTTATTGCTATGTTCCTGTTTCAGTTAGAGTATTGGACCATTTCTATCATAAATTGGACCCTGAAATCATCATTTACAATCAAAATATGAATCTGACGAAGCATAGATATGAATCCAGGTTTTGCCCTACAATGTGAAAGTAAGAAAGGCAAAAGATTTGTATTTCTCCTCCAATATTGCATCAGCAGGCTGACAGATGACTGCCTTTTTTGAGGTAGCCTACTCTCTGTTGAGGAAAAATGTAGTTAGATCTTCCTCCTTGTCCCTTTATCATTTTGCTTAGTGCTTTGCCAATAAAAATTGAACAAAGTCTGGATTCTTAATGGTTAGAGTTCAGTGTAGTGTCTGGGTTAGCAATTATTATATTATCTGAGGTGTCTTCTGGCCTTTGCACTCTGATGAAATGGATAGGGTACTCTCAAGTATGACCTCTGTCACCTGTAATCTGGATCCATGACCTTTCTAGCTCTTGCTGATGAAAGAAAGGAGCATGTTTAGCTGAAAATGGGAGGTTGTCCACACAGAGGAGGGGGTGGGGAGATGCCTGCAGTCTTGAAAGAGGCTGTAGAATGACCCTCTCCTTAATACACCATCTCTGGATCTGGTCATAATTCATAAATATTGACCAGCCTCCAGTCTCCAATTCTTGGGGAAGAATCTTGACAGAATCCTGAGATACAGAGTGTTCTAGGGGGAAAATTCAAAGTGTTGGTTTTGATCTCTAAAGTTCCATATGACTTTGGAATCAACCCATTTAATTTGAAAGAAGCAGTTGATTATCTCCCATTTCCATGAAGTGAGGGGAGGCACAGCCAAGAAATACTTTTGTTATTGCCCCCAACTTAGGAAAGTCCTCTCAGAAGTCAGATTGCTCTCTTCTTTAATAGCTTTCCAAAAGATGGTACAAATAGTATTATTATTTAAAAAATAAAAGTACTATTATTGTTTAGTATGCTGCTATAATTGAATGGAGTAAAATAAATAAAAAACCATTATTCAATATTACCATAAAATAATAATGTATTTCCTGATTATTACATTGCATTTCCTAATGCCATAAAATAATCAATACAAAACATTTCTCAATACTAGTACAATATCATCATCATCATCATCATCATCATCATCATCTGCTGATGACCCCAAATGCAGACTCTGCAAAGAAGCAGATGAAACTATTGATCATATACTGAGTGGTTGCAAGACAATAGCTCAGACTGACTACAAACAACGTCATAACACAGTCGCTCAGATGGTCCACTGGAACTTGTGTCACAACTACCACCTGCCTGTAGCAAAGAATTGGTGGGATCATAAGCCTGAAAAAATGGTAGAAAATGAGCATGCAAAACTACTGTGGGACTTCCGAATACAGACTGATAAAGTTTTGGAACACAGTACCCCGGATATCACGATTGTGGAGAAGAAAAAAGTGTGGATCATCAACATTGCCATACCTGGTGACAGCAGAATCAACGGGAAACAGCTTGAAAAAGTCACCAGATATCAGGACTTGAGAATCAAACTGCAGAGACTCTGGCATAAACCAGTGCAGGTGGTTCCAGTGGTACTCGGCACACTGTGTGATGTGCCTAAAGACCTAGGCAAGCACTTAAAAACAATTGGCACTGACAAGATCGCCATTGGTCAGCTGCAGAAGGCCACCTTACTGGGATCTGCTCGCATAATCCACCAATACATCACACAGTCCTAAATGCTTGGGAAGTGTTCGACTAGTGATTTGGGATATGAAATCCAGCATGGTCATCTCGTTTGTCGTGATGATGATGACGATGATGATGATGATGATGATGATGATGATGAATTGAAAAGAAGCATTTAAGAGCCTGTTTAAAATGTAACAAATTGGACTCCAAAGGCAATTGAAGGGGAAGTCAATTCCAGAATGTAGGAGTTAGATAGGGAAAAATATTAAACTGTGAGGTAGCCATTTATCATGAAAAGTTAATCAACGTTAACTGCATGATCCAGAGAAATGCACAGAATATGAATTGAAATCAATTTATTCAAACAATTGGGTGTTCCTTTGTGCATGACCCAGAAAGTCAACACCAGAGTTTATACTGATAGCACTTCCAAAGTTCCTATCAATATAGGAAATGATGAAAAAAGAAAAGATGCATGTTGGAAAGATACAGAATCGTATGAGTCAGATTATTGCAGAGGTGAACGAATAGATGGAGATCAGAATCAGAAAGATTTACGAGTATTATACTAATCCAAGTAATATGCCACCAAGGCATGAATTTACCCCATAGCCATTACTGAAGGATGAATAAATTCTCTGAATGTATTCATATGAATGAATTCTATTCGTATTCACGAGTAAAAGGTTACAAATTCTTGTAGTTTTATCACTGACGGTTTTACAGTAAGTTTCTCATTGATAAGAATTCCTAAATCAAGGTACCAGATACAACATCTGCAAATGACCGTGTTGAAAAACAAAAGAAACAATGGAAGGTGAAAAAGAAGGATTATCAGGACGAAAAACAAAAATTCTGCCTTTTCCAGATTTAATTCAAGTTACTGAGAATTCCTCCAACTGCATATATACCTCTCCCTATTTATTGTTGGTCTGGTCTTTCTTCTCTCTATATATAGAAAGAGAGGAAACATCAGACCCAACAATAAAGACAGAGTTCTTCTGGAGAACATATTGAAATAATCAGTTATTGCCATTGCTGCTGGTAGTGGTTATTATTGTTACTTAATCATTATTAATTAGGTTAGAGAGGAAGGGTTCATCAGTTTTAAATTTAATCTAATTTAATAATTTTATTAAGACAGTCGGTGGTTCAATATGTTAATTTGTTTGGAATTTTTATGATAGAATTTTTATGGATGAAATATTAACATGGATGTTTGTTTTAATAGTTGTGGAATAGTTATAAACCACCATGAGTCCTTGTGAGATTCAGCAGTACAATGGCAATAAATAAATAATAAAATAACAAAGCATAAAGGATTCTGATTAGAAAGAATGCAGAGAAGAGCAATAAAGATTATGAAGGACTTGGAGGCTAAATCCTATGAAGAATGATTAAAAGAACTGTACATGGTTAAGCTTAAAGAAGAGAAGACTAAGGGGAGACATGCCAGCAGCTTTCCAATACCTGAAAAGTTATCACAGAGAAGAGGGTGTGGATTTGTTCTCTCTAAATGCCCAAAGATAGCACAAGAATTAATGGATAAAGGTTTTACAGCAGGGGTGTTTAACCTTGGCAACTTTTAAAACTTGTAGACTTCAACTACCAATATTCCCCAGCCAGCTTGGGTGTTAAAGCAGGTCTCTTAATAAATACCTTATCTTTTGGGTGAATTAAGGCTTCCATTGTTGATAACCATATTGGTATTTTCACATAATATTAAATACATTTTTAATTTTGGAAATATTGTTAGATATAAAGATTTGTTAACAGATAAGGCGGAATTGAAAGGGAAACAAGAACTGGAAGAACAGGCAATTGAAAAGGATTGGTATATGTATATGCAAACACAAACAAGATATGAAAAAGATGTTAAACTACAGGGTTTTTACTTAGAGGAGACTGAGCTTGATAAGATACCCATGGGAACAGGAGATAAATTAATTTTAAAATGTTACAATTTGTTACTAAATATAGAACGAGAGGAAGAACAAGTAAAAGAAACAATGATAGCCTGGGCAAAAAACTTTGGATATTCAATTGAATTGGATAAATGGCAACAATTATGGGAAAGAAATTATAAATTAACAACGTCCACTGCATACAAGGAAAATCAATATAAAATGTTTTATAGATGGCATATGCCCCCTGAGAAACTGGCAAAAATGTTTAAAGATAAATTGGCTAAATGTTGGAAATGCCACCAGTTACGAGGTTCATATTATGCCCTGAAACGAAAAACTATTGGAATAAAATTAAGTTATGGATGGAGGAAATGACACAACAACGTATAGACTTAAAACCAGAGCTATTCCTATTGGGTATCTTACCAGAGAAAATTAGTAAAGATAATATATATTTGATTATACTTGTAATAACAGCGGCAAGGATTGTTTATGCACAAAACTGGAAAGCAGAGACTATACCTTCGGAGGGAGAAGTAATTTTAAAAAATTTAGATTGTTCAGAAATGAATAGATTAACTATGATGATAAAGGAAAGAGAAGATTCAGAATATTTTAAGATATGGAATAAATTTTACTATTGGTTAGAAAAGGAATACAAATAAGTTTTTAAAAGAGATTGAAAAAAATTGCTGCAATTAGGATATTATATTAGTGGAAAATCTTTCTAATGGACTGGGTGAGATTGAAGACAGAAGAGATAGAGAAGAGAAGAAACTTTTGAAGATAACACCGAAATGTCACATGGAAGAAATGAATGATGTACTAAATATTTGTTTGTCTTAAAAAATAAAAAAACTTTTTTTAAAAAAATAAAATACATCTTATCTTATCTTATCTTGGCTGGCTGGGGAATACTGAAAGTTGAAGTCCACGGATCTTAACGTTGCCAAGGTTTTACAGATCCAAATTTGAAATGAGGAATTTTGTGACCTTGAATCCTATTAAGATGTATAACAGCCTCCCTCCTGGAGTTGTGTGGATTCCATCACTAGAAATTTTCAAACAAAGGTTGGTCAGATATTTCTCTGGCAAGATCTGAGTACTCCCACCATGGGCGTTGAACCCATGGTTCAAATCTCCCACCAGGGATTTGAACTTGAAAACCTCCAAAGACTTTTTCCAATTCTGTAATCATTGTATGGCAGGTTATGGCACTTAAACAATTATCTGGGTGTTGCTATATATGAATTCTTGTATGGTCAAAGAAGTTAGTTTAATTTTTCACTTCTTTCTTATTCGTAAGAAGAGTATGTTACATTTTAATGCTTTAATTATATAATTTATATGTATGATTAGAGGTGTTCGTGCTTTTTCTTCTCTTTTTGTATATTCAGTAAAAACTTAAAAATTAAATCTAATGGATATTTAAGTAATATATCATATTCGTAACAAGTTCATTGTAATAAACAGCGGTTGACGGAATATCTAATTTTTTCTACCAGGGAATAAGGGAGTAAGCCTTTTTACGGGGTAGCAGCTGGAGAATTGGATTGTGCAATTCTAAGACTTTTTTTCTGGCCTTCAGGAATTCTCATTCACAAGCCTGTTTTCTGTTGCAAACCTTTCATTCTACAAATTATTCCAATGGAATCTATATGGAAGTGAGTATTTGAGGTTCCCTAGTGGAAAGGAGCTTCCCAAACCTTAAGCATGCACACACCCCCACCCCAAGTTTCTCTTAAATAAGCTCTGACAAAGTGAAAAATCCCCCAGGTGTCCTGCTGATAACAGGGAAGTTATTAGTTTTCATTCATGGTGTCCAAACTAAAGTAAAACATCCACACAGGCGATCATACATAATAATGGACTAGATAAAGTCCATTTTTCTTGGGCCTTCTGAAAGCAATCCTTGGGTGTTAAAGCAGGTCTCTTAATAAATATCTTATCTCCTCCCCACAGAGGCCTGGCTGCAGATAAACAGACATCCATTACTGTATCTTTAATAATAACTCGAATTTCCATCAGGGGCCTTCAAAAAGGCTCCCCCTTTTAAAGGCCTCTTTGAGTGGAAGGCATTGAATCTTGGGAATGGAGAAAAACACGAAGACACAAATTGTGGTGCTTTCCCCTCCCCCCTGCCCCCAACTCCATAGACCCATCTCTAGGACTGTTGAATTCACTTCTCTCCACCTTCCACAACTGTCAACATGTGTGCTTTCTTCTGCTTTCTTGCAAAAGCTTCAAAATTATCCAAGACTGTTTCTTCTAATATTATTCTGTAGAACATGATAAAAAATTCCTACTCTGAACAGGAAACTTACTTTCAGGAAGCAGTTACTACTGTACTTCCCCTGCTATACAATTTTGGAAACAGACAAAAAGTATGGATTTTCACAAGAATCCCCACATCCCATAAAAAGACCGCACTGCAAATGAAAGTCTTCGCTTCCAGAGCTTTAGAAGAGAATTTTACCTCTTTGTACATAATTTACAAGCTCTCGGATTCCCTTCTTGTCCCCACATTTCTCAACTCTAGACAAGCTATTGTTGGATGCTTTTGTTCTCAGCTTTTGCTCACTTTTCAGTTTGCCTTAGACAACTTCAGTGAAGATCCAATAATTGTTGCATTTCCTTCTCCATTTGTTTTACTTGCAGTCAAAACTGGATTTACTAAACCTGCTTTCATGTTTTTCAAAATGCAGTGTTGCCCAGGAATACAACAGTGTCATTTGAGCACATAACATGATCATGAGGCACGCAATACATAACTGCAGGAAAAAGAGAAGATGTGGAAAAAGTCAACTAGTTTTGACAGCAAAAAACATTTGTATACACCACAGCTGATGTCATATTTATCTGTTTCTTCAGTATAGCATACAGTAGCTCCAGCCATGTTCTTCTCTTCCTGAATATCGTATTTATGGTTTAAGGAATAAAATATTGTTTAATTGCCAGTTCCAGGCATTCTGACCTGCACCTTAGAGTTGTTTATATTTTTCCCATGCATGGTAATAAGATAAGCAAACATTTGTTTTAATCAATCTGAGTTTGATCCAGATAATTAGCCAGCCTAGAAAATCTATGGGTTATCTATAGCAAGGCAACCTTTTAGTGGCCAAGGGGCACACTTAGCATTATTGAGGGGGTGGAAGACTGCTAAATGAATGATATCACACTTCCTTGTGAACAAGGCTGGTTGGGGGGGGCAATTTTTAAGTGTGTTCCATGTTCTACCTCAAAATGACAGAGAATATGCTGTTGTTAGTTTTCAGCAAGGATGGATGGATGGATTCCAAGGGCCACAAAAAGGGAATCCGTACTGCCTTTGGAGCATAGTTTAACTACTTCTATCTAGAATGAAGGAAGCTGTTCCAGAAACTCTACCACTAATTCTCCAACTGATAGTTGGTACTCACTATGATTACACTGGTCTGGATTCAAAGAGACATATGTGATATGAAACACTTGTGAATGCACATGTTGTACTTGACAGCACCTCCTCAAAGCAAATGTTTCTAGTTTTGGGATCACATGACATCATCACATGAGCCCAACATTTACAACTTCATTAAGGAATTGTTGACTGGTACAACATGCATGCCTATGTACATTGCAAATTACCTTTTCCCTATTGAATCCAGATTTGGACACAACCCAGATTCCAAATCAATCAAGAGGAACAGGATTAGTTATGATGCCATGCGGCCAATCAGTTTAGGTTATGCAATATATAAAAAGACAGGTAAAGCCAAACGAAAATTGTTGTCATAAATAAAAACTTGTCATAATAGAAATAATTGAGACAACTGCATTATTCTACACAACTAAACAGATTTGTATTTGTTATAATAGAATTAAGGGCAAATTGAGAAAGAGAAAAAATGCAAAACTATGCAAAGAACATAAGCATTGTTAAAATAAAACAATCAAATGAGAGAGTTACTTTTAGTACCAGTCCAGAAGTTCCTAAACTGAGGGAATAGTTACAACCTGGTGCTGTAAAATATACAGTATATATTATTTGTTTTAATGGATGTATTTATTGCTGTGTCTTGCAGCTAAATTGAATTTATTAAATATATTGCTGTGATTATATTTTTTTTACCATTTAATTTACGAAGAATGCAAAGGTTCGGTCTAGAGGACCCAAGGGAAATCTAGGAAACACTGAGCAAAATCCATGAAATTCAATGTAGCACACTAATCATGGTGGCATTATAGTATTAATTGCTATAATGTTATACTTCTAATCCTATCTTATACATTATAGCACGTAATTTCATTGTGAGAGAGAGGGGGAAGGGGCGGGAAACGGAATTAAATTTGGCTCAGTCGTGTAACTTAATAGAGTAGTTTGAGTGTACATTCTCAGGACTGTGAGGTTAATGTCACACAGTACAATCCACCAAGGGACACCACAAGGACAAACAACTTCTGACACCCATGTAGAAACAGGGACGTTCGCTTCTTTGCTTTTTCAAGAGGTACCCAGGCCACGTAAACGATAATTAGAATTCATTGTAAAGATGATTTATCAAGTCCATCATTGTGTTTGAAAAGGCGAGGTCACCCATGAATGCTGATGAAATTTTCCAAGATTCCATCCCTAAGGGGTTTTCTACATCTGCTGCCCTCTGAGATTGGGGGAAACAGCCCCCGGGCAAGCGTCTTGTTAATGTCAGACAGAAAAAAGGTAAGCATTTTGTCCAAGATAACATTTTTCTTCCTTTGTCTACCTGACACAATCAGATCTTAAAAGAACATGATAATAGGGAACATATGAATGCCCTTGTGGAATTTGTGGGTTGATAGTCCCAAAAGCAACCAGGATTCCCTAAAATGGATCAATAATCTATGAGGGGTAGTTGCTGCTGAGAAAAATCTGAGAACAGGCATCCCCTCCACTGGCTAAGTCATTGTTAGTGACTAAGTGACTTGCGCACAGTCACTCATGCCCTAGTCACCTCCCGTATAGACTACTGTAATGCTCTCTCCATGGGGCTCCCCTTGAAGAGCACCCGCAGGCTCCAGCTGGTCCAGAATGTAGCCGCGCGGGTGATTATGGGCGCAACTCGTTACACCCATGTAACACCTCTCCTGCGCGAGCTGCACTGGCTCCTGGTGGTCTTCCGGGCGTGATTCAAGGTGTTAGTCATCACCTTTAAAGCGCTCCATGGCTTAGGACCTAGATACCTATGAGACCGTCTTTTGCCACCAATAGCCTCCCACCGACCAGTTCGTTCTCACAGGGAGGGACTACTCAGGGTACCGTCAGTCAAATCATGCCAACTGGCGACTCCCAGGGGGAGGGCCTTCTCTGTGAGGGCTCCAACCCTTTGGAATGAACTGCCCCCGGAGATACGGAATATCCCTGATCTCGGTGCTTTCCACCATGCCCTCAAGATCCTGATGTTCCAACAGGCAGGGCTAAACATATGAACATGTGAATGATCTTTTAAAATGTACACCGCCTTGAGTCCTACGGGAGAAAGGCGATATAGAAATATAATTAATAAATAATAAATAAATAAATAAATAAATAAATAAATTTCACCTGTATGTCATAATCAATTAATTCTCAATCAAGATGAAGGCACAACTTTTCCTCCTCCTCCTCCATCTAATGTGACACTTTGATGTTTGCGGAAGTCTTTAAGGACCATATAAAGAAGGGTTGTATTAATATGGTAATGCATATATACATGCTATTAGAATCCTACTCACGGCTCAGTGATATTTTTTTTTTTTTGCTGTTAAGAGCAATCTTCCCTTGAAATTATTCTATGGGGAACCACATATAAGCGGCACATGAGTGAGCAGAAAGAGCCAATCTTTGCACATCTTTTATCCTCCTTTTTTTTTTCTTCCAGATGCCCTGTTCTATCTGCATTTGTTTCTTTTCTTAGAGTGGACTAGGATAGAATATTGTTGCAGAAGTCCTAATTATTTGGAGATACTTTTAAAATTGGGCCAAGGGCCACTGGTTGCCCAGCGATGACCTAACAAAATGGTAGTTCAATCTGACATAGCCTCAAGCAGTCCATTAGATGAGTCTTTGGACTCTATTTTGAAGTTACTACCATAATAACCAGACGTGTTCTTTGCTTCCTCTAACATCTAGGTCACATTTCTGAACTATCGCAACATTGTTAAATTTTTGTTCTTCTAGCCTCTTATCTGGAAGAAAACCACATTGAAATCAATGAAATAACTTCTGAACGTTTATGAAAAAACGTATAGTTTTTTCATTATAACAAGTCTTAAGTTTGATTTCCACTGCCACTAAAAGTTCACTGAGATAATGGCAAGCCACTATCATGTGCCTCAGACATCTGTTTGCATAGGGATGATAATGGTTATGAAGACTTGTGTGTGTGTGTGTGTGTGTGTGTGTGTGTGTGTGTGTGTTGCATGTCTGTGTGAATGTGTATCTGTGAGTGCAATTCCCAGAAGTTTTCTTGGCATCATTTCCAGAAGTTTTTGCCATTGCCTTCTTCCTAGGGCTGAGAGTGGATGACTGATCCAGAGTTACCCAACTGTCTTTGTCCTGAAGGTAGTACTAGAACTCACAGTCTCCTTGTTGCCTTAACCACGACACCAACTGGAAAGCCTATTTTACAGAATTGTTGTAAAGATTACTAAGCTAATGCTTTGGTTGCATTTGCATATTGCTCTATAAATGCTACTTATTATTATTTCTATTGACATTATAGTACAACCAAAAGCTAATTCATAGTTGTCTGAGAATAAATTCCACTTAATACAATCTGACATAATTGATTAGACATGCATAGGATTGCACAGTAAACTAATTTCTGCTTAATGAAGTATGGAAAATATAAAGTAATACTAACTTATTTTCATAGACAAAATGCAAGCGTGCATAAATCTTAGGGATAGAAAGAAACCTGTTATAAATGTAGTCACTTCAGGCAGAAATGAACAATAATGCAATCTTTAATATACATTGATCGACATAGGTTTGCTGCATTTGGGGTCAGCGTTTGTAATTTCGGGTTGGTCAATATGTGTTTAATGTGCAAAATGGTATTTAATTATCTGAGATGAGTAAAATGCTTGCATTTGTAATCAACTGAACTTAGCTAGTGATTCTTGGTGAAGAATTCCACTTAATGGAAATGTACTGTATTATCTTAGCTCTTTGATAATCCAGTTATTAATTAGGCTTTCAAGAAACACTTAGAAATCTTAAAAATTGTTTTTGCTCATATAGCAAGAATGAGGCTAGAGCAAACTGGAGGGAAATGATAATCTAAGAGTCCAAACAAGCTTAATCATTGTTAAAAGGAAGAATGTAAAAGGAAGCATAGGTTGCAATAGAGAATCATTGAGCATTTTTTAAAAAAATACAATATGAAAAAAGAGGTTTTTATCTGACTTAAGCTTCTACAATAAAAACACCTGGAAAATATTCCTAACGTTGGTGCTTCTATAAATTGGAGTTCATTGACGTCTTGACTACTGTAATGCTCTCTACCTGGGGCTGCCCTTGAGGACCATTCGGAGGCTTCAGCTGGTGCAGAGTGTGGCCGTGTGGAAGTGATGGGAGGGTCCCGATACTCCCATGCTACATCTCTCCTGTGCGACTTGCTTGGTTACCGGTTGCCCTTCGGGTGAGATTCAAGCCCTACATGGCTTAGGCCCAGGTAACTTGTCGGATCATCTGCAGCCAACAACGGCTTCCCATCGCCCAGTGCGTTCTCACAGGGAGTGCCTTCTCCGGGTGCCGTTGGCTAGACAATGTTGGCTGGCGGCCCCCAGGGGTAGAGCTTTCTCTGTGGGCGCGCCCACTCTTTGGAATCAACTCCCTCTGGGGCTTCGGTTGGCTCCTGACCTTTGCACCTTCTGCTGCGAATTAAAAACATGGCTGTTCACATCGCCCAGCCTGGACTGAGGGGTTTTTTGATTATTTTAATGGGTTTTAATATATGTTTAAATTATATATTTATATATTTATGTATTTTATGTATGCATATTTATTTTATATGTATTTTATGTTTTATTGGGCTTGTTTTTATTTGTTGTGAGCCGCCCTGAGTCCTACGGAGATAGGGCGGCATACAAATTATATTAAATAAATTATATTAAATAAATTGAAATGTCAGAATATAAAATGCTCATCTTTGTGAATCCATCTCTTCTAGTGCATTCCATTCAGTTCGATCACTTCATTCTATCTTTCTGTTTCTTTTTTTTTATTGAAAAAGTTTTACAAATACAAATTTCCCCCCTTTTCCCCCCCTTACCCAACATTATAAAATACATATAGAAAAAATATATAATTCCCTCCCAATCCCACCCTAACCCTCCCCCTCCACCCTTTTCCCTCCCCCCCTTGACTTCCATTATATGCAATACTAGTATTCTCAAACAATGTATATGTTATTCATCCTTCCATATCTTTTTTCCATATTTACTAGCATAATCATCAATCCCTCTCAGCTGAAAGCGACATAATATTTTCTAGTCTGATACTTATTCTGTATATACTCAATCCATTTATTCCATTCCTGTATATATTTCTCATGCGTCTGATCTTTTAAAAAAGCTGAAATCTTCGCCATTTCTGCAAATCCAGCCATCTTCTGTACCCATTGGTCCACAGTCGGTAAGGTATCACTCTTCCAATATTGGGCAATCAACAACCTAGCTGCTGTCACCATATACAAAATCAGTTTTGTTTCACCCAATGTAAAATCTTTAACTATACCCAATAAGAAAAATTGCGGAGAAAATTGTATTTTTTTCCTTAAAACATTTTGCATAACCCACCAAATTTTTATCCAAAAAGCCCTCACCTTTTTGCAAGTCCACCATATGTGATAATATGTAGCATCTAAACACTCACATCTCCAACATTTTGGCTGCACATTAGGGTACATACAAGACAATTTCTTGGGGTCTAAATGCCATCTATAAAACATTTTATAAAAATTTTCTCGTAAATTTTGTGACTGTGTAAACTTAACGTTCTGAACCCATATTTTTTCCCATGTTTCCATCATAACTGGTTGAGAAAAATTCTGTGCCCATTTAATCATACAATCTTTAACTAACTCATTTTCTGAATCCCTTTCTAACAAAACATTATAAACTCTCTTAATATGCATTGGACCTGTCTGCTTTATCTGTCCAACCAATTCTACTTCATATTCCATTAAACCAGTTTGTTGATCTTCTTTCCATCTCATCTGTAATTGATTGTACTGCAACCAAGTCAAAGATTTCCCTTCTTCCAACAGCATATCCAAAGTCTTTAATCGCCATCTGCCCTCTTCAAAATAAAGTAACTCTTTATATAAGAAACCCCCGAGTGACTTAATATTTGTATTCCACATGGTATCAGCAAGATCCAGCCAAAACGGAATCTTATAATCCCAATTAGTTCGGTGCTTCCTCCAGACCCTCATCAAGGCATTTCTAAGTAGATGACTATTGAACACTTTATCCACTTTATTGTCATAAAATAGGTATGCATGCCATCCCCAAACAAGGTTATGACTTTCTATATTCAACAGTTCAGTCTTAGTTTTCCTAAACCAATCACTTATTTGTGTCAATGCAGCTGCTTCATAGTATAATCGAAGGTTTGGAAGCTTAAGACCACCTCTCTCACGAATATCTTGCATTATTTTCAGTTTAACTCTCGGTTTTTTTTCATTCCAAATAAATTTATTCAGTCCTTTTTGCCATTCTAGCAGTGGTTTATCTGATTTGAGCACCGGTATCATTTGAAATAAAAAAATAAATCTAGGTAAAACATTCATCTTTACTGCTGATATTCTTCCAAGCAATGATAACTGCAGTTTCTTCCAATTTTGCATGTCTTTTTGTATCTTTTGCCACAGAACCTCATAATTATTTTGAAACAGTTTTACATTTGAATCTGCGATTTGTACTCCTAAATATTTGACCTTTGAGACAATTTCGAAACCTGCCATTCTTTCCAGTTCCTTTTTTTTTGCTCTCTGTCAAATTTTTAACAATCATTTTAGTTTTTTTCTGGTTCAGCCTAAAACCAGATACCATGCCATAATCTTCTATAATATTTTTCATCTGGATTATTGATTTCATAGGTTGTGATAGGGTAACAACCAGATCATCTACAAATGCCTTAGTTCTATAGTCCTCTTGCCTTATGGCTATTCCAGTCAAGGAGTTCGAGTCCCGTATTGCATTAAGTAAGACTTCTAAAGTTAGGATAAATAATAACGGGATAATGGACAACCTTGTCTGGTGCCTTTTTGTATGTTGAAATTCAATGTTAAACATCCATTAATAATAAGTTGTGCATATTGCTCTTGATAAATTGCACCAATCGCTTGTATAAACCGCTCCCCCAAATCAATTTTTTCCAAAGTCTTAATTATAAAGTTCCAATTCACTCGATCAAAGGCTTTTTCCGCATCCAAAAAAACCAGCACTGCAGAGATCTGTTTATTCTTATCTAGATAGTCCATTAAATCTATAACTTGCCTGACATTCTCCTTCATATATCTGCCTTCAATAAATCCTGCTTGATCATGATGAATTACCTTTTGGATAACTGGCATCAATCTGTTGGCTAACACTTTTGGAAAAATTTTGTAATCTGTATTTAATAGAGATATTGGTCTGTAATTTTCTGGTTTCTTAAGACCTGATTCTTCTTTCGGAATCAATGAGACAAAAGCTGTTTTCCATGAGGAAGGTATCTTACCTCCTAATTGTATATTACAAAATAAGTCTTTAAGATGCTCAATCATTTCCTCTTGTAAAGTTTTATAGTAAACTGCGGTTAGGCCATCCGTCCCTGGAGCTTTAGCTGTTTTTAATTGTTTTATAGCGAAACTGATCTCCTCAACTGTTATCAGTTGTTCCAAACTTTTCTTTTGAGTTGTTGAAATTTTTGAAACTCTCTTGTTTTCTAAATATTCGTCTATAGAAATATTCTGTATATTATCTTTAGCATATAACTTAGTATAATATTCCAAAAAGGACTTTTTAATTAATTCCTGTTGATAAACTTCTTTGCCAGCATATTCAGTACTATCAATAATTCATGTAGATGCTTGTTTCCTCAAAGTGTACGCCAACCATCTGCCCGGTTTGTTAGCATTAGTAAAAGTATTATGCTTTGCAAATTGTAAATTAGTTGCCGTTTGGTCTGCTATAAGCATTTGAAATTGATCCTTCAAAAGTTTTATGGCCATTTGCAACTTTCCATCTGTTGGTTTTTGTATCAGTTGTTGTTCTTTCTTTTTTATCTCACATTCCAATTGTAGTCTCTTCTTCTGCTGATTCTGTCTATGTTTAGAGTTCATTTGAATTAGTACTCCCCGCAGATATGCTTTGCCTGCATCCCAGACTATTTCAATAGGGGTACCTTTATTCAAATTCAGTTTAAAAAACTCCTTTAAATGCTTTTTAAGTTCAATTATATTTTTTTCATATCTAAATAAATTCTCATTTAATCTCCAGGATCTCCTTTCTCTTTCTCTTTCTCATCCAGACCGGACTATGGTCAGTCAAAGTCCTAGGAAATATCTTTATTTTCTTTACTTTAGAAAGTAAGTTAGTAGTTAAGAGAAAAAAGTCTATCCTGGAAAAGTATTTATGCCTGTCTGAGTAAAAAGTAAAAGCCAATTCATTTGGGTTTCGAACTCTCCAAATATCTTTCAATTCCAAATCCTCTTTCAGTTCAAAAAAAGCTTGTGGTAATTTAATCCCTAATTTGGCCGTACTTTTTTTATCGATTTTAGGTTGAATTACTCCATTCCAGTCACCCATTGTTACAATAGTTGAATAGTTCCATTCCAAAATTTTTAAATGAAGCAACTTATAAAAATTTTCCTGCTGCTGATTTGGAGCATATATTCCGACCAACAAGATTGGTCCATTATCTGTAGTAATTTCAATTGCAATATATCTTCCATCTTTGTCTATTTCTATAGTTTTTGCTACAAGTCTTTTATTTATATATATCACCACTCCATTCTTCTTTTCCAAATTTGAAGCAACAAATTGCGTTCCCAATCTTGAATTTATCAAATATTTCTGATCTTGCAATTTTATATGAGTCTCCTGTAAGCAAATAACATCATTATGAAATTGTTTCAAATAATGAAATATCTTCCTTCTTTTTTGTGGAGAGTTCAGTCCATTAACATTCCAAGACAAAAATTTAAGTGCCATTTGATCCTGTCTGAAGTTTTGAGAGCAATTGTTGAAGATTCTTTTCTACAGTAGTAATCTTCGGTTTAGCTCCTCCCATGACTTCAGCTTGCTGCTTCTCTTTAGCTCTCTTTTCACGTTGTGGCTTATAATATTCTTGCTGCTGTTCCTTCATTTGTTTAGACATCGCTCTGGTTATACGTTGCTCTTCCATTTTGGATGTTGTCAATTCAAGAGCCAACGCCTCCTCTGTAATAGTTTTAGACATTTCTTCCAAAGGAGAAGCTTCAAATGGTGCAAAAGGATCAACCACAAGACCACCTACAGCTCCCATTGCCTCTCTTGCCTCCTTTTGCGACTGCTTTATTTTTGCTTCTGTTTCTCGATCAAACTCAGCTTGTAATTGAGCCTCCTTATCTATTGGTGAAGATGTACGTGGAGGAGGAGAGCCCGCTTTCAAAACATTATAATAAAATTCTTCTGCTTTTGCAATAGTATTAAGGCGGTATCTCACTCCTCGCAGCCTCAATATTACACCTATTGGAGCATCCCATCTGAATTGTATATTCTGTTTTTTCAATTCTGCCACCAAAAATCCAAAATCCTTTCTATCTCTTAGCATTTTGGGTGGTAATTCTTTAAAGACTCCAATCTCACTTCCATCAACTTGAACAGTTGTAACAAAGGAATTTTGCAAAATTTCATTTCTCATTCTTCTATCTGTGAAGTATATCACCACATCTCTAGGCAATTGCCTTTGTACCGCCACACGAGAATTAACTCTGTACGCCTTGTCAATCTTACACAGAACCACACCTGGTTCTACTTTCAACATAACTGCTAAAGCCTCTGCACAAATTTTCCTAAGATCTTCCCTGGTGTTCTCTTTTACACCTCTCAGTCTGATAGCATATTCCATTGATCGAAATTGCATCATAGCAATCTCATTTTGCATTTTTTGTGTAATTTCTTCAATTTCAACCATTCTTGAATCAGAGGCTCTAAATTTAGTCTCCATCTCTGAGGCAAGATTATCCACTTTTTTATCAATCTGCAACACTACCTCAGACAGGCCTTTAGCCACTGTTTGAATATCTTGTTTAACTGCTTCATATTTCTCTTGAACAATTCCTTTGACCTCCTGCTCTGATCTTTGAATTTCTTTAATAATACGGTCATAATAGCTTTCTTCCTTTGTCTGAGTTTGCAGCTGCGCTGTTTGAGGCTGCTTCTGCTTATGAGTGGGGGTATCTTTCTGTTTCTATCCCCTAAAAATTGTTCAGCATTTTCTGTTCCTTAAGTACATTCACTCCACACAGAACTATTGTGGAGTGGGATGTAAATGTTATTTCTACTGTCTTTTGTGAATTTAGAACCCAGGTTTAGGACTGTTTTTGAATGGTTTTAGCAATAGCGATGAGCAATGGAATAATATTGAATAATGTAAGCAGGAAATAATAGGTCTCTGAAGACGGTTACATAGGTTTTACGGCTTTTCTTGTCATATTTGTTAAGTGAATCACTGCAGTTGTTATATTAGTAACATGGTTGTTAAGTGAACCTGGTTGACTTTGCTTGTCAGAAGATCACAAAAGGTGATCACATGACCCTGGGACACTGCAACCATCATAAATGTGAGTCAGTTGTCAAACATCCAAATATAAATCATGAGACCATGAGGCTGCTGCAACAGTCATAAGTGTGAAAAAAGGTCATAAGTCACTTTTTTCAGTGTCGTCGTAACTTCAAATGGTCACTAAGTGAACTGTCGTAAGTCGAAGACTACCTGTATTTTGACAGAGACAACAAAGGGCAAGATTAAGGTATCATATGCCTGATACGGAATAGTGGAATGGGATAAATACAGATAATACCAAATTTAACATGTGCAACCATTGTTTCAAATACTATTATTGAATTATTGAAAGTACAGTATGTTTAAATATCTTTCATCCACCAGAGTGAGAATGACGAGAATCACAGATTCCAAAATGCCATAAAAGCAACTGTAAACAGTGTTTTTCATAAAACTGTAAATAAAATTGTAAACAGTGTTTTCTTAAAAGACTAATTAAAACAGGGGTCTCTCCAACCTTGGCAACTTTAAGCCTGGAGGACTTCAATTGGCTTAAAGTTGCTGAGGTTAGAGACCCCTGAATTAAAACATCCAAACCAGTGGTGGGTTTCAAAAAAATTTACTACCAGTTCTGTGAGTGTGGCTTAGTGGACATGGCTTGGTGGGTGTGGCAAGGGAAAGTTACTGTAAAATCTCCATTCCCACCCCACTCCGGGGAAGGATACTGTAAAATCTCCATTCCCTCCTCACTCCAGGGGAAAATCCCCATTTCCTCCCGATCAACTGGGACTTGGGAGGCAGAGAATAGATGGGGGTAGGACCAGTCAGAGGTGGTATTTACCGGTTCTCCGACCTACTCAAAATTTCTGCTACCGGTTCTCCAGAACTGGTCAGAACCTGCTGAAACCCACCTCTGATCCAAACAAAATCAACAACGCTTTCAATAAACATAAACAAAAATGTCAAAGCAGATTAACTAGTTGAATTAGGAGACGCCTCTCCTGGAAAAGTCCTTTTCTATTGTTTCTTTAAAACCACCTTCCTCAAGCAGAGAAGAGGCCTTTCTTAGGACCTTACAAAGGCTCTGCTTGAGTTTAATGCTGAACGGTTCAGAGTCCAGGGAGTGAATGCTTATTTTGAAAGAAGAAAGACCAAAAAAAAAGATGTCATCGTGTCATTTTTATGGGACGGATTTCATTATTGTATCCATTCCTGAGTCAAATGTATATAGTGGGGTTATATAAATGCAAAACAACTCTGGGGGTATACAATAGTCAATAAACCAACAGATATAAAAATATATAAATCCGCATTAAAAATAAATATTATAAAATATTATATTATAAAATATTATAAAAACAATGGGAAACTGGAAATTGGAAACACAGGGAACAGCCAAGTAAACCGCTTTGCTCATTTTCTTCTTTTTTAGTTCTATCTGACAGTGGGTATATACGTGTGATTCACTGAGGCATGCTAAGTAGGTTCACCTAATGTGCAATCACTGAAAGCTCAAAAAAGTAGGATTTACCAATGAGCTACACACATAATGGTGGATGTTGAAAACAGAGGGAGCCATTGAAATCAGTGCTTCAATCACTGACAGGTGTGTTATACAATGCATCGATGGGGTTATTATTCATTTGGATACGAATGGAGCTATAATATTAAATGTATTCTAGTGCAAACCTAATATTGATTTAATCTTCTAAGAGTTGGTAAAGCGGAAGTTAGATTGGAACCTGCTGGTAAATTAATGTTCTTACTGGACATTCAAAGAGCTCAGTGCAGATCACCCATTAATTTACCAACAGGTTTCAATCTACCTTCCTCTTCTAAAGAATAGAGGAGATAACATCTGATATCAACCACAAGCCTTCTCTATCAACATCCCTCCTTCTAAACTAGAAGTCCTAATGATAATAACATATATACAAAATTTGTGGGATATATTTCGATTCCAGAGCATGGTTCCAAGAGTGCCTAAAGCTAATTCTGCAGCTGAGCATACCCATCCAAGATTCTATTTGGTTTTGATTCCAATTATGAGGCTTAAAATTCATTGAAGAGTCACACTTAAATGGCAGAAACTAAAAATACATTTTTCTTAGCACTTATAGAAGGTAGGACAAATTGGGCATGTGAGCTCTGTAATCAACATTGCCTAGAAATTAGCTCAAGTTAAAGAAATTTATATTTTTGTATTTATAGAGAAAAAAATTACTATTGTTCTGTTACAACATATGTTTGTGGTGCTTCAAGCAGCATTGGGCAGGGCTGGACTAGAAAGGGCTGGGATGAATTCACATGAATTCCTTGTTAAATTTAAGGGGGTGTTTATCTGAACCTCTTGTTAATCCAGAAAGTCTTGTACTATATGGGGAGCCTTTAAACTCTGATTTGCATGGCAGTCTACAGATCAGATCTCTTCCATCCTTCTTCCTGTCTGGGTTCTGGTAGTTCAGCATTAGAACTAAATTGGGTACCATCTGTGGTAAAGAGAACAGTAGGCAGAACCAAAGCACTTGTCAGCTCCAAAAGCCAAGAAAGACACATTGAGTTTCTCTAGGCAGTTTCCTTTATTGTTCCTCAACTACAGACAGAAGTCTACTTCCACCATAAAATCTATATTCTGGGAATGATTAACGAGGAGCTATCTACGCCTTCTTTCTCCCACACAAGTTATCTGAACAGAGTTGCCTCTTGTTCCTCTGGAATTCACTCCGTCCTTCCTGGGAATCTGGATTACATTCCATCACATGGTGTTGTTGTAGGTGTAGCCAAAGAGGAACAGATGGCAAAGTTGTGCCACAGGTGATTCTTGAGCCAGTGAAGAGCACTGAGCCTGGACCTGCAACAGGTTGAATTCCTATCCCATGCCTTGTGTATTTCTCCACAGAGGAAAACCAAGATTTCTTTTATGGCTAGTGAGAGGGAGGGAGGAGGGAGGGAGAGATACAGAGAGAGAAAACAGCTCCAATTTCTAATATACTAGTATTCTTCAATCTCATAATTCTCCATAATAATACCAGAAATTTCCTTCTTCAGCTTCTTCATCATAACCACTATGCAGACACTCATCTATATAGGATTTTAACTAGTTTGTGAGAGTTGCATCAGGATTAAATTTATGGGGAGTTTTACAACAATTTTCAAGCAAAACAGTAACAAACTCTATTCTGAAATCTTCCATTTCTGTTACTTTAAATACCTTAAGTTTATTTGTTTTCCTGGGCCAAATAAAGTTTGCCAGGTTTTAAATTGATTGGATTTGGTCTGCTTGTTGAGATACTCTCAGGGCATGGCTACTCTTTAAGAAAAAGTGTGGGGTTGAGGAGAGTAAATATAGAAACAAATTAAAAATAGATCCAGGTAAGACATAATCTGACCAAGATCAAAGGGGAGAAGGAGAGGCAAAGAAGGAGGGAGATTCTAACACTTAAAGAGAATTGTGAAACACAATGGCAGGAGCCTAAGATCCCAGTGAAAGAGCTGCAGATGTGACTATTTATTTACTTCATTCATTTATTTGTCAAGCATATATAAGATAACAGGTAAAAGTATAAACGTAATTTCAATACATGAAAAGAGTAAGAGTAAAAAGGAATATTAGGACAGGGACGGTAGGCACGCTGGGGCACTTATGCACACTCCTTACAGACTTCTTAGGAATGGGGTGAGATCAACATTAGACAGCCTAAGGTTAAAGTTTTGGGGGTTTGGGGAAGAAACCACAGAGTCAGGTAGTGCATTCCAGGCATTGGCCACTCTGTTGCTGAAGTCATATTTTCTGCAATCGAGTTTGGAACGGTTTATCTTGAGTTTGTATCTATTATTTGCTTGTGTATTGTTGTGGTTGAAGCTGAGGTAGTCATTGACAGGTAGGACTACTTCATTTTTACTGCCCAGAAATATTTATAGCTGCCAAAATAATCTGGCAATCCATGAGTATGTTCATTTTTGTCTAAGGGCAATGGCTGGTGTTTGCGACTCAACTCAAGCAGCAAAATGTCTTTAGTTAATTCTTATAGAAAAATGGGCAATATTGTCTCAACATCAGGCGATCCTGGGTTCCAAGTACAAGCATACTGTGTGAAAGAGATACACTTTTACAGCCCATATATGCAGAACAACTTGAGAAAGAAATAAAAACAAGTAAAGGCCCTTCTCAAAATAAGTTTTAAATGTGCATGTTTGAATTATATATCCACAGTAATATTAATTTTATCCCAAAAAGCATGCTGGCTGGAGAATTCTAGGAGTTGAAGTCCACGCATTGTTGCCAAGGCAGAGAAAACTGGGCTAGGGAACAGAGGAAGCCCAGATGGGAGGAAGAATCTGTAGGCTTCATGCTTTAATTGCATTTTGTTGCACAGGGAAAAATTCCTCAAGAAAGGCAAGTTGCTGTTGGGTAATGGAAAAGACAAAGAACCATTCATGCTAGGGATATCAAAGCATTGTGGGGGGGGACCCCATATTAGCTACAATATATCTGAGATATTCATCAAAATCAGCTGGAAGTCTAATCCTCAGTTCCAACTCAGTTCCCCAAAGATGTAGATTGTTTCTGACAATTAGAAGCCAATGCATATCCATAGTAAGTAAGATTTAGATTTTGGTCCAGGCATATCAAAATGTGAATTTGAGTAGATTCATCCAGCTCTGAAGTCTTGAACAACTAATTGAAAAATCCTTACTGGAGACAGTTGTTGAAGGTCGGGGGAAAAGCACCTGACATGTTCCTAATGAAAGACAGTTGCTGGCAATCATTTGCTCAGTTGTCCATAGCTGGGAGGCGTAGGGTTCCCTGCACAGAAGCTTTTCTAATTTCCATTCTAATTTGCAAGTCATAAAAAGAGAAGCCATTTGTGATACCGGAGCTTCCATTTAATTTCTTGTCACCCTAATCATGCCAGTTTAACCCTCACTTGCTTGCTTGATTGCTTTGCATGCTCAGTTGATCCATTGCCTTCTCCTGAAAATGTAGCACGTTCTCAACTGGGGCATCAGATATTAATACTTCCTCTTTGCAGCTTAAGAAAAAGAAAACAAAAATGCTGCAGCCTTAATTATTTCTGAACAACTTGGCTGTGAGTTGCAGTCTAGAACCAGTATGCAAGAAAAACAAAATGCCTAATTATCCATATTCAGACTCTTGAAATTGCTTTATCCACAACTATAGCAGTAATGTAAAAATTGATTTGGATCCAATGTTCAGCTAGTCAAAATATTAAATTTGAAGGATATTCTGCCAGACAAATTTTACCATTTCAGTTTCCGGTATAACTTGCACATCAGTTCATCTAAATCCATTTGCCAGAATTCATTTATTTACTCATATCATAAATATAATCTATATATTTAAGATAAACAGCCCAGTTAAAACTTATGTTTTAGAAATATAAAAATAGCAACTAAATACTGTAATGTACCAGCTTACCATAGTTTAGATTGGACTGATGAGCCTTTCAGAATTGAAAACTTTATAAAAGATGTAAAGCCAAGTGAATTTCCTCTGAGAATTCAAAATTCTTAGGATAAATACAAAAAAGACTCACTCCTCATACCCATCATTATTCATGAAATAGCAGTGCACATAAAGCATGCGCTGGATGCCATTCTTAAATCTTGGGCAAGCTTATGTAGCAGAAGATAGTTCTCAATACAAGTAGTTTACAGCCATATACAACAACTGGAGAAATATTTGGCGGACAATTCAGAAAGCCAGAATATCAAACCCAATTTCATACATGCTACTGAATATTGCTTCACAAACGCATGTCAGAATATGCATACAAGTGTACAGAGAACAATTGATACGGTCTGATTATTTTATTTATCTTCTTCAGGTATAAATGGAAGTTACTCAATTTTGTCCACATACATTGATCACCAAGTGGATGTCATACCTAATGGAGAATTTGCCATAGTTCCCTCTGATTTAACTGTGCCCATTACACAATTATCAAATAGCCAGGCAAGCTGTCAAATGTTTGTTTATGGATAGCTAATTTAGTCTAATGGTTAAGGCACCAGACTAGAAACCAGGAGACTGTGAGTTCTAGTCCAGCCTTAAGCATAAAAACCAGCTGGATGACTCAGTCAAGCGCTCTCTTAGCCCAACTCACCTTACAGAGTTGCTGTGGGGAAACTACCAGGAGGAAGGAGTATTAGATATGTCTGTTGCCTTGAATTCTTTATTATTTAGTTATTTATTAGATTTTTTTTATCCCAGTTTTATTACTTTATAAGTAACTCAAGGTGGCAAATATACTTAATACTCCTTCCTCCTCCCATTTTCCCCATAATAACCTATGAGATGAGTTGGACTGAGAGAGAGTGAGAGGCCCAAAGTCACTCAGCTGGTTTCTGTGCACCAGGTGAGACTAGAATTCATTCTTTCCTTGTTTCTTATAAATATGTTTTTTTAAAAAAAAACATAGTTATTTTGTCTGAAACTATGCATATCCAACCTTGAGAGTCTAAATGAGGGTGTAGGAAGGCTCTTGCTATATAACCAGGCCATGTTAATGACTGTTATCTATATGTTGTAAGCATGTGGAGAGGAATCTGTGATGTGATAATAGGATAATTAATTTTTCTAAGGAGGTTATGGGAGTGTAGGTTTTTTTATGTATATAAAATAAAACAATTATCACTAAACAATGAAGATGGAAGTTAAGAGAATGTTGAAGAGCTGCTCCCTACTGGCTGCTATTGGCAGATAGAGCCAAGTGTCCTAAAGAATTTTTAGGACTTTGGAGAGCTCCATGAGTTTCTGTGTAGTCTTTGGACCAGCTGCCCTTGACAAAACTGATAAATTAATGATATTCATAGTCTTCAACTCCACAACCCAGAGAGACCAGAATTACTACAGCCAATTAAACCTTCACATCCTGTGCAGAGTTGATTATTTACAAAACCTGCAGACAGGGAAGATGGAGAAAAGCAAAGTTTATGCTAAAAAATATAAATTTTGATACCTCTCTTCCCACCCCCCACCCCCAAATGTATGTATAAGAACGGGTATCCTTTTACAAGAACTGCAGTTCCCAAAAATGCAGAAACTGCATTTTTCTGTGCTTAATAATTATCACACCAGAACAAACATTGCATTTGCTCACTAGAAAAGTTCAATGAATTCCAATAAATCTCTTTCATGAACTTGATTTTCTGAGGAATGGCACTTTGTTACTTTTTTCTTCCCCCCTTTCTTCTGAAGCTAAAATCACATCTTTACTGGCACTTGTGCAGTGATGAGCTTCATAAATCAGATGCTTAACAGATTAAGAGAGTTGGCAGGGACCTTGTAGGTCATCTAGTCCAACCCCCCACCCAAGCAGGAGACCCTACATCATTTCTGACAGATGGCAGTCCAGTCTCTTCTTGAAAGCTTCCAGTGATGAAGCTCCCACAACTTCTGAAGGCAAGCTGTTCCATTGATTGATTGCTCTCACTGTCAGAAAATTTCTCCTTATCTCCAGGAGGAATCTCTCCTTGTTCAGTTTTCATCCATTATTCCTTGTCTGACTTTCAGGTGCTTTGGGAAATAGCTTGACCCCCTCCTCTCTGTGGCAGCCCCTCAAATATTGGGACACTGCTATCATGTCTCTCCTGGTCTTTCTCTTCACTAGACTAGCCAAGTCCAGTTCCTGCAACCGTTCATCGTATGTTTTAGCCTGCAGTCCCCTTATAATGTTGGTTGCTCTTCTCTGCACTCTTTCTAGAGTCTCAACATCTTTTTTATAGTGTGGTAATGCAGTATTCTAGGTTTGGTCTTACTAGGGCTTTATAGAGTGTACTAGTACCTCGCTTGGTCTTGATTGCATCCCTCTGTTAATGCAATTTAGGATTGCATTAGCTTTTTTGGTTGCTGTCGCACACTGTTGGCTCATATTTAATTAGTTGTCCACTAAGACTCCAAGATCCCTCTCACAGTTACTGCTATTAAGCCTGGTTTCACCCAGTCTATACATGTACTTTTCATTTTTCTTACCTAAGTATAAGACTTTACTTTTCTCTACATTGAATTTCATTTTGTTAGATAGAGTGCAATGTTCAAGTCTGTCAAGATCCATCTGGATCTTAAGCCTATTATCCAGGGTGTTGGCTATTCCTGCCAGCTTAGTATCATCCACAAATTTGGTAAGTTCCCCTTCTATTCCCTCATCTAAGTCATTTATGATGATATTGAAGAGTACTGAGCCTAAGACGGAACCTTGTGGTACCCCACTGCTTACTTCCCTAGTACCATTAAGGATTACTCATTGAGTATGGTTTGTCAGCCAGTTACAAATCCATCTGATGGTGATGCTATCTATCCCACTTTTTTCTAGCTTACCAAGAAGTAGGTTGTGGTCTACTTTGTTGAAAGTATTTTATGCCACAGTATTTGCTGGTCTACTAATTTAATCACTGTGTTAAAGAATGTAATAAGATTGATTTGGCATGATCAAGAAGTCACCCATGTTGACTTCTAGTTATTACTTTACTTGTTTCTAGATGTTGGCAGATCTGTTTTTTTAACTTTTTCAGTATCTTCCCGGGTATTGATGTTAAGCTGATTGGTCTGTGCTTTCCGGAGTCTGTTTTTTTTTTTTTCTTTCTTTCTTTTTTGAAGATGGGAACCACATTTTCCAGTCCTCTGGTAGTTCCCCGGTGCTCCAGGATTTTTGAAAGATGTGGTACAATGGTTCTGAGATGACATCTGCCAGCTTCTTCAGAACTCTGGGAGGTAATCCGTCAAGTCTCGGTGATTTGTATTCATCAAGATTAGACAGGTGTTCTCTTACTATTTTTTGCTTATTTAAACTTTTATTTCTAGTCTGTCTTTTACAGTTATGTTTTTGGTAGATTGGACTATAGTTTCTTTTTGCGTGAATTAGTTGGATCTTCACTCATTCTAGCAGACATATCTGCTCTCAGATTACTATACAATGAGCAACTCTCTCCCTTTAGATCAACCATCCTTCTCCAAAGGAACAAATAAAAATGATTTCAATAGGCAGGTAGCTGGCACATGACTAATCTAAATAAAGGAGCTTTAGATCTCAAATTAGCAAATCAGTTTTCTGGATTCTTACAACACACTAATTCATATGTCATTTCATCATAGTTTACGAAGTCAGTCCAATGGTCTGGGGTCACAAAAACACTGAAACCAAAAGTTATTAACAAAGACTGGGTTACATAATGTGTTGAGCCTGAAATAACCAATCACAATTTGATCTGGCCTGTTGAATGAACCAACCAATTATTTGGCTTCCCAGAACATTTTTTCTCTGTCCACAAATGTCAGTGCAAAGATCATCAAAGTTTAGCCCCAGAATACATTTTTTTAAGGAGATGACCTGATTCATTTGGCAAAGATAATAAGAGGTGGTGAAGAGGAGCATAAATAATTCACTTAACATGGATAATAAAAAACAAGAAATGAATATGTCTTGTGAATAATTCCCTCCCTTCCAAATTTTCCCAGGCCTGGGAAGAAACAGGATAGAAAGTACTGAAGCTTTCCAACTGGTCATTTATTTGATTGTAAATTTATTTATTTATTTATTGCATATTTATTTATGTTATTTATTTATCAAATTCCTATAACCATCTATCTCATGAATGTGACTCTGGGCAGCATGGAAAAGGCTTCTAAGGATATTATGGATAGTCAAGAAGCACAACAGAAGTAGACCATAGGACAAGTCAATATAGAATACTCACTTGAGACACAAATGACTACTCCCATATTATTATTATTATTATTATTATTATTATTATTATTATTATTATTA
>WNWU01000001.1:71315924-71331446 GCA_012654045.1 Ptyas mucosa | reverse complement strand
TATTATTATTATTATTATTATTATTATTATTATTATTATTATTATTATTATTCAGATACATTATGTGAAGACCTAATTTTTGGAGAAGTCATGAATACTGGGAAAGGTAGCAGGAAAGAGAAGAAGACAATCAACAGCAAAGTGGATGGACTCGGTTACAGCAGTAATGGGTATACCATTAGAAGGTCTGCAGCAACAGGTTGGGAATGGTCTGGAGAAAATCTGTCTATGTTATCACACTTAATCAATCAATCAGCAGAGATGAAGATGCATTTCCTGGTACAGTACTGGATATTTTCCCAAATAAAATCTGGTTAATAAGGTTATTACAAGAATCTAGTTTTGGTTGTGAAGGGCTGCTAGAGGTGTGACAGCTATGATTGTTTATTCTACTGTATGAATTGAGTCCGTGTATTAAAATTCTAGGCAGTCCTAAGGCACAACATTGGCAGTTTCTCAGCACCAAGGTCCTATCTGGACCAGTCCTGCCAGGCATTCATCTCAGATGGGGGATACTGAATGGTAACAGAAGAAAAGGCAGCAGCCCTGTGGATGATTTTCTCCCTTGAAACCTCGCCTGCATCCCTTTAGATATCCTGCTATTCCTTAAATTGAGGGAAGATGTCTTATCATAAAAGGGAAAATGAACACGTAATTGCCAGCTATTTTTATTTTCTTGTACAGAAAAGGAAAGGAAAGGGGAAATTGCATAAGAATACAAATCTACTTTTAGTAATCAAAACCAATGATATGTGTGTCTGTGTATGTGGGTGAATTTGTGTGCGTGTGTGTCATATTGCAATTACATGATTAGTATTTCAGCTGTGTCGCATAAAAGTAAGAGAAATAACACGTACATTTAAATTAGTGTATACAATTAGATTTTGTCAGAAAAACACGTAGGTAAACATCTTGTTTTTCACTTCAAGGAGCAAACTTGATCCAAGCCTGCCTATTTGTAATTCTAATGAAGTAATTGCTTTGACTTACCCATAGTGGAAAAACGGCAGCTTAAAAATACAGCATCTATGAAATATGAACAAGTGTGATCATACTGTTACCAGTGAAACTATGCAATTATCATACATATTGATTTATAGCTGTTTGGTTCGTATATAAAGATATCTATATTGTTTTCTTGGTAGCAGTTCGCAAGTATAAAAATGAACATGCATGAAAGATGGAGTGCACGTGACAAAGAGAAGAATAAACTACATTTATTCATATACTGGGGTTGCCTTTCATTTATGCATTTCCCATCTCTTTTTTTCTTTAGCTTTCAATATTTTTATTAAATTTCAGCAAAGGGAAGAAGAAGGAGAAGGAGGAGGAGGAGAGGGAGGGGGAGGAGGAGGAAGAAGAAGAGGAGGAGGAGGAGGAGGAAGAAGAAGAGGAAGAGGAAGAGGAGAGGAGGACGAGGAGGACGAGGAGGAGGACAAGATTTGCAAAATACAAGCAAGTCTTCAATAAAACAAACTAAGCACAGTTGGCAAAAATCAACTCTGTATTGAAGACTGAGCATACTTGATGCCCTCCACAAGCAGACTCATTTCATCTTTCTATAGTTACACTTCTTCCTCACAATAGCCCAGGCTTTCCCAACCTGAGGCTATTCAGGGCTCTTTCTCACAGAATCAAAGTCAAAATGTCTGTAGACTATGAATCCTGGGAACTGTAGTCTGGGCGTTCAGATTCCTGAATGAAATATGCTAACATTTTTAAAAATAGCAACTCCAAACATTTTCTTTTGGGAGGAGGAAACATAAGATGTGGTGGCAGTGGAAATAGTGAAAATTTAGCTGGAAAGACATCTTCCGAGACAAGCTGCACTAGAAAAACAAAAGCATGCATCTGAGCCATCAGTCTTCCAGCTGCTTCTTTCGGAGTTTTATTACAGAGTATCTCTCATATAGCAGCAGGTGGCACTATACAGCCGTGCTGGAGCATGACATGAACTGTAGAAAAATGGGATTGAAAGTTGGAAAAGATTTCGTGTAAAGAAAAAAAATGTCTGAGAATGTCCTATTATATAAATAAGTGATTGCAAGATAGATCTCAATTGCAGTATGCTGCAGCTGCAAAAAGAAAGTGAAGGAAAGTAACAGATCCTAATTTCCAAGTCACAGAGACATAAAAGTGATATTGTGAGAAATGGGAAGACATTCAGAGGCAAGCAGGAAATACAGTCACTTATGGAATGCTTAAAGAAACTGGGCATGTGTGTGTGTGTGTGTGTGTATGTGTGTTTGTAAATGAGAAGACTGGATATGAAAAAAATGGCTCATTTGAAGGACTTTCATGTTAAATGCAACATCTCCCATGAATTAAGATTGACTCCAATGACAGATGGACATGGCTGTGTAGTTTTCTTGCAGCAGTTTAACAAAGCACTTAGACTTTACAGCCCTCTCTAAGCGGTTTACAGAGTCAGCATATTGCCCCCAACAATCTGGATCCTCATTTTACCCACCTCGGAAGGATGGAAGGCTGAGTCAACCTTGAATCTGGTGAGATTCGAACTGCCAAACTGCTGGCAGCTGACAGTCAGCAGAAGTAGCCTGCAGTACTGCACTCTAACCACTGTGCCACCACAGCTCAGTATAGTAGCTGGTTGCCATTTCCTTCTTCTGGGACTGCTGGTTATAACAAAACAACAGAATAGCAGAGTTGGAAGAGACCTTGGAGGTCTTCTAATCCATCCCCTGCTCAGACATATCATTTCAGATAAATGATTGTCCAATGAGCTCTTCTTAAAAATCTCCGGTGATGGAGCACCCACAACTTCTGGAGGCAAGTCGTTCCACTGATTAATTGTTCTCACTGTCAGGAAATTTCTCCTTAGTTCTAGGTTGGTTCTCTCCTTGATTAGTTTCCATCCATTGTTTCTTGCCTGGCCTTCTGGTGCTTTGGAAAATAAGCTGACCCACTCTTCTTTGTGGCAACCCCTTACATATTGGAATACTGTTATCATGTCACCCCGTTCCTTTTTTTCATTAAATTAGACATACCCAATTCCTGCAACCATTCTTCATATGTTTTTGCTTTGTGTGTTTGTAGGCGAGTGAGTGCATGTGTGTTTATTTCCCAGTCTACCCTACAATCCTTTGATTTTTTTAATAGAAACCCATCAAAGTATGCAACAGGCTTTCAGCTGCTTTGCTGAGGTCAGCTAAAGTTGTTTTTTTTTAAATCTACTGTAGGCTATCATGCAGAAGAGAGCAATTATTTACTCTACTGCCCTAGAAAGCAGAGTTAGATCCCATAGGTTTAGTTATTGGTTAGCAGTTAAAGGAACTGCAACTTAAAGTGCATTAACAGGAGCATAAAATTCATGTCACAGGAAGTAATTGTTCCATTTTACTCTGTCCTGGTCAGATACCTTTAAATTACTATGCCCAGTTCTGGATACCAGTGTTTAAAAAAAAGTGACAAATTTGAATGAATTCAGAAGACGGCTGCCAAGATTCTGAGAGGTCTGGAAATTAAGCCGTGATGGGTATGACTGAAGGACCTGAGTAGCCTTCAGAACGCAACTGAAGGGAAATATGAGTGCAGTTTTTAAATATCAATGGGGGTTGTAACATAAACATCTTCATCTTCAGACAGCGCTGGCTCTTCGGCTTTGAGATGAGCACCGCCCCCTAGAGTCAGGAACGACTAGCACGTATGTGCGAGGGGAACCTTTACCTTTATCTTTAACATAAATATATGTGCCTAAACACCCGAAATGTTTTGAGTTAAAACTAAAGGTAGAAGGTCCAGGTTAGTCATCAGGATAAATTTTCTGACTGTACAAACTACTAAGTGATAGAATAGGCTGTTGAGTGAAATAATGAATTATCCTTTGTTAGAGGTCTTCAAAGATTCAATAGTAGTCCCTCAGAGATTCCCTAGTGGTTTCTTCACTGTACAAATGTTGTACTAGATCAGTGATGGCTAACCTTTTTGCCGTCGTGTGCCAAAAGTGGGGGGAGTGTGGGGTGGTCACACCCGTGCGTGCCCAAACCCATAATTCCATGTGCCCCATGCATGCGCGTGTGACACACACACACCCCGCTCCTCCCGCTTTTGGCACAAAATGGTACGGTAGGCCCAGTAGGCCCGTTTTTCGCCTTCCCCAGGCTCCAGAGGCTTTCTAAGAGCCTGGGAAGGGTGAAAAAGGCCTTTCCCACCACTCCCCAGAGAGCCTCTGGAGGCCAGAATCACCCCGTTTCCCGACATCTGGTGGGCCTGGAAGCCTGAAAATCAGCTGGCCGGTGGGTGCATGCGCAGTGGAGCTGAGCTAGGGTAACGCTCGTGTGCCCACAGATATGGCTCCACCTGCCACCTGTGGCACACGTGCCATAAATTCGCCATCATGGTACTAGATAATCTCTAGGGTTATGTCCTACTTTATAATTCTATTACAAACCTGACAACATTTCACCCTCCTTAAAAGTGGTATGATCACCTCCTAAATCCAACCAATCTCCCCCATTCAGGTTAGTTACCAAGGAACCACATGGACATGGAACCAGCCCATAGATTGCAGAGCTTGTATCCCACTTCCCTAAATTCCACAAGTTTAAAACTATTTTACTGGGAAACTATTGGGATATTTTTTTAAAAATTACTTTTATAAGTGAAAACTGCTGGTCTACTTGATCATTTCAAATACTGAGCTATACTGTACCATACTCCATGGATTAGGAACAGGAAATTACCTCTACTGTCCTGCTTCTCCAAAATATTCCAATTAATTTCCCAATGATATTTGGTTTCTAATTTGGTAGGATTTTTTCTATTTTATATTCTAGCTAGTAAGGCAAATATCCAATAAGGCAAATGTTTATGTCTATAGAAAACCCTGAGTATTAGCTTTTATATATAATTTAGCAATGTTGCTCTAACTCAAAATACTTTCAGAAAGAAATTGTAACCCAGAGGACATATAGCATAATACCTGATGAAATTCACACACACATACCCACTCAATGCACGCGTAAGTTATCCAGTGTATGAAATGCAGTTATTAAGAGTTATTTTTAGATTTATTTCGTCTTGTCAACCCAATGAGTCCAGAGCTGCTTTACAATACTGTGAAGGTTAAACTAGTTATAGAAAAAGAAAGAAGGTTTCTGTTCGTGGCTGCTATAAAAATGTCATGGAATTATTTCTAATTTTACCATCAGGTTAAAAGAAGTCTCCTGGCTTTTTTTTTCTCTCTCTCTCTCTCTTTTTAAAGGGGGATAATAAATTCAAAGCAATCCAATGCTGGAGAAGCACCGTATGCTAAAACAATAAAGGCTGATGAATGGTTGGTTTGAGTCAAAGTTGGATGAGGATTACTTTGTATAAGGACTATAAGAATTAAAATACAACACATGAGGGGACACCAGGGTTGGTTTATAGGCAGCCATTGAATATTTCACTTCAGAAAAATCAGAAAATTTAACATGGTTTCTTTTCAAGCAAGACCTCATTGCTTCCATCAGAATGACAACTGCAGTGTTGGGGCATTGTGTTCTGTCAATCCAGACACCCTTCAATGTACATACTGATGCTTTTTTCATTGATACATGTTGGGTGTGTGTTGTTGTTTTTTACATTAGTGTCATGAAATCATTATCTACTATAGTTATAAGAAATTGGACAAAGAGAAAAGGTACTTGGAATTTAGCAGCACTCAAAAATGACTGCTATGGGCAATTTGCCTCTGATAGGCAAAGATTATTACAAGGTTTAACAGAAGATGAATTTGGTCTCTTTCATGCTGTCTATGAATCCAGAACTTTTGTTGGTTCCAAAGCCATTGCTGCAAATAATTACTGGCAGTATTCCAGTTTTCCATTTTTAATTATAAGATTTTCTTTGGAAAAAAAATAGTCAGATGGGGTTGTATCCCAAAGGAAATATTTGGGAGCAGAATGATGTCTGTAGGCACTATATACCCTATCCCCACGATCACTCACAGTTCCTTTCATGAAGAGGTTTGCTTCATATATCCTAATGTTAGAACAATCCTCAGATTGTGGACTAGGCAACTAGAAATCTGTGATCTTTCAGAAGCTGTTAACTACAGCTCCAAGCAACACCAACAAATAATATACAATTGAGGAATGCTGGTAACAGTTGTAATTCAGAAGTATTTTGAGAAATATGGGTGAATTTTAATCAGGCCAAGATCCAAACTCTACTATGAAGGCTTAGGTTAATGAGGTCCAAATTATAAAAGCAAAATGACACAATTGTGACATAAGCGCCACCCTTTTTGCACACACGTGTGAAGTTGCACACATATACGAAAAAGATGGAGCTTGTGTCACAACAGCAGAGATTGCTTCTGTCATTTTGAAGAAAGTTTCCAATCCTATACACGGGATTGGATGGTATAAAGCCAGACTGATTATGATAATAAAGTGGAAGATCCTTCTTAAAAGCTACAGGGGGAGGCCTCCAACTCGATAGTCATTGGATTTGGTGTTGACTGACAACTCCATCTGAACTTTGCATTCCACTTTTGGAGTAGTGTTTTTGATATATATTACAAAAATGCTGCATAGGAGTCCTCTTATGCATAAACTCATTTAAGATTAGATTCAAATTTCTTTCTAAAATGACTTCTTTGTTCAGTCCAAATGTGTTTCATATTCCTGAAATATGAAAACCTGTAAAGTTTATAATGCCTATATCAATACTTTCCACATTATTATCAGCCATTCTTCCAAGATTATAGTAATCCTGAAATGGATCCGTATCTCTTCTCAGGTGAATCTCAGATCATCTTGATCTTTGTCCGGTATGATAGGAATTAATACCTGAATGGGTATGCATTCTTAGTTTTCCCATCTCCTCTTTCCTCCCTTTTTGCATTACATCTAGAGTAGGGATGGCGAACCTTTTCGGCACCGAGTGTCGTACTCCCGCTTACACACACGTGTGCTTCTGGGCTGCAACCCAGAAGAGGAGCTGCCCAGGGGGCATGCATGCACACAAAAATGAACTTCCGGTTTAAGCTACTGAACTTCCAGTTTTTCAGCCAGCTACTTTTTCGGGTTTCTGACACACATGCGTATGCAACGATCAGCTGGCCGGCGCACATCCTCAGGCAGGAAAATGGAAGACCAGCTCTTCTAGTTTCTGGCATTGCTACATGCAAAAAGGCCAGCTGATTGTCATGCGCACATGTGCGCCAGAAACCCAGAGGAGGAACAGGTGACGCCACGCGTGCCAGGCGACATGGCTCCGTGTGCCACTTTGGGCACATGTGCCATAGGTTCGCCATCACAGATCTAGAGTTTAAGTATTTAAGTAAAGTTTTTGAAACTTGGTAAGAGGCATGCAATCAAAGATACTCTATGAAGTAGCCAGTCATATGATGTGATTTTTACAGTAAGCAGATTGTCTTCTTTCTATGCATGGTTGTTTCTACATTCATTATGGACAATTAAGAAGCTGTCAGCAATGATAATATAGGAGTGCTCCTTCCAGCCAAGCCCCAGACAAAATGCACATGTTTTTCTAAATTTTGTTGGGCTTGTTTTGGCCTGCTACAGAGCTTGAGAAACACTGCTAGAGGGCCACCCTATGGTGACTCCCAGCAAAATTAAACTCATTATGCCACAGTTAATCTCACCTAACCTGTTTTTGATTTGAGACAGCAGAGTTGTAATACCTGTTCCAAGCAGCTTGTTTGACAGACTGATCCAACGGACTGGCTGGCATAGGTCAGCATTGGTGCAATTGGTTTAATTTGTTTTCTGTAAGATTAGGCTGCAGTGTTGGATGTGCTGACACACTTAATTCTCAGTTTTCACTAAATAATTCATGGAATTATTTCACTTAATTCACTGTGTCCTTTCACTTAATTTATTTTGAATGAGATTCATGCTACATAGTTCCTACATAGGAGTTTAGAAGGTGGGAAATATGTATGTTCAGCCATGAACCATATGAAACTTCTATGAGATGTTTAGGCAAAGTAACATTAAAAAACTTTTAAAATGAAATATATAGTGGGAAGATAGGGAATACCTTTCCAAATCAGATCCATTAAAACCAATATAATCACATGCAAGGTTTTTAAAGGGAAATACATTTATTTGTTTATTAAAAGTACAATATATTGAAAAAAGACACAAAGGAGAAAGTAACAAAGTCTATGTTGCAGAATAATAATCTCTTCTTTCATAGCAGTTTCTCAGTTAATAAAACATTCAAAATGCCGTTTTAACAGTTGAAATTTTCCGTGCCTGAATTTACAGAGCATTCCTAATCTGATTCCCAATCTACCTGGTTCCGCTGAATTTTATAAGCTTTATAGCAGACATATGACAGCAATTTAATTCATTCAGGTACAATTTTCCATTTCTTGATATATTTAGAAAATGTATTAAAATACTCTTAATTCCAACCACTCCCAATCAAGTGCCCTGAAAATATGGTTAGACTATAATTCTCATCATCTCACCATTTTCTCAGTAATAGTGATTGGAATTATAAGATTTGAAGTCCAACATATCTGAATGGCACACAATGCTAGGGAATGTTAATTTATTTCTTTGCCTATTCCAGTCCTATGAATTATTATCTAATAAAAGACTATCATAACTAGGGCAAAAAAAAAAATCCAACCAGCCTTTAGAGATACAGAAAACCCACAATTCTTTCCTGAATCCTAATGGTTGACTGGGTATTTTCATCTGGAGTCGTAATCAAATGACTTTTATATAGCGCATTATATAGCACAACATTATCCAGCTAGTGCTCTCTTCTCAAACTGATTCCTGGATTTCCTAAGGGAAACAAAGTACTAAAGAATCCATTTAGTGTAGGATGCGTGTATTGTATATTTATGCTGTAAAGGTGCTAGGTAATCTGGTTAATAAATTAATCAATTTTCTGGATTTGCACCAGGAGTGGGTTCTACTTACCTCCGCTACCGGTTCGCAATGGGAGTGCGCATGCGCATGCACAGAAGCTTCATGATGACGTCCGGGTGGGTGGGCGGAGCCTCCCGCCGCCATTACTACCGTTTCGCAAGAACCAGACCAAACTGGGAGCAACCCACCACTGGTTTGCACTATACATTGAACCAAAAACTAACCGAGTACATAGGGTTTAAAAGATACATTGAGTTACTGAGAAAAAAAACCTAACCAAGACTAACTAAGCTAGCATATTATACAAATGTGTCTCTGACTTCTTGTTTCATCGTATTGTGTCAAAATAGCCAAGACAGATCTCCCTCTCTGATGAGAGCTGTAGCTCAAAAAGCTCATGCCTTTTAATAAAATGTGTTAAGCGGAAAAGGTTATACCAAATTCATTCCAAATTTTGGCTACCATAGACAAACATGGCTTTCCTCCCTTGACACATGTTTATTGTAACTTGAGAAAATGACTGATGAATAAATGAAACCCCCAGCATTCCTGCTCAGGCCAGTTCAACAGGAGGCACAACTAATAACTAATGTTTGATGTGACTAGTCACAAGTTGTAAAAATATCACCTCATGTTGAATGGAAAAAAAGGATTGGGTAACCCTTTCGTCTTTATGAAGTTTTGCCAAGAGATAAAGAAAATGTCACCACACCTTTGTACCCAGGTATGAAACTGGGAGCAGCAACTGAATGGGAAAGTACAACCCAGTGCAACCTACTTTCTCTCCTGATTCATTTTTTAAGTATATACATTAACAACCTGTCGTCAAAATCAAAAACATCACTTTTCTGGTTTTGAATGTGGAAATAAATATGTTGCAATTCATCAAAATGATTCATTGTTCTAATTACAGAAACCTAAATATTATGAATTAATAACAATATATTAAATGTATGTGCTACCCAACTTTCAGAAACTCTTGAAATGTTGAAGGTTCTTCGCATAACACTGACTTAAAGATAGCTTGTTCAACTCAATTTTCTGGGTTTGTACCATATAACTAACTACATGTCTGGGTTGCCTAACATGCTAAACTGAAATATGTTGGCCATGTTTTTTGTTCAGCAACCTTCTCTACGTTTCTTTCCCCATAACCCCAAAACAAAGAGAAAATAACTTTCTCTATATTTATTACATTGCATACTTTTTTTTCTCTTTTGTGGAAGAGAGTGGAAGAATAGGCTAAATTGTCACCTGAAGAATTCTCTTACCTGGGAGTATATCTGATCAAAATCCAAGAAAACAAGTTTTGAGTTGAGTTCTCAGAGAGTAAACACTTGGATTTCAAATCATTTATTCTGCAGTGGCAATGTTCTGGAGTAAGTAATTATATCATTTTAACAACACAATGAAAATTACTTAGGCACCTGCAGAAGATCTCCAAAGTGAATGCCTGATATTTCTGGTGTCTCTGCATATTTATTCCACTGAAATCAACAAAAGCTTTATTCTACAATAAATAGTGTAGGTGACACCTGAAGCTATCAACCTTAGATTTCTACCTTCAGCGTCAGAATCTACAAAAATAAAATCTTATTCTTCAAAGTCAACCCACTGATCTGGTTTTTTGTTAATTTTGACTACTATCCTTATCTTGACTTGAATAGCTAATTTGCTGGCACACTGAAAGGTACTGGTGATCTCATTCTATTGCCACAGCTTGATAACCTGGCTTTTCATATAGTGAGAATTGTTTTATTTTTGATTTAGAATAACAAAGAGCTGTCAGTAACATGAAACCACATTTTACACATGAAATAAATGGCCCCATCTATTCCTTCCATTGGACTTCTCTGACCATCATGACAGCAATTTATAATGATTACTGTTTATTTCCCTGCAGTTATTTTTCTAGCACCGCTTAGTGAACAAAGTGCTTTCTATTTCATTTTGTTTTTTCGCCTGTCCTGTTATTTTTGCTTTCTCTTTGCTCTTCAAAACTTGCAGTCATCTTGGGAACTATAAATTTGGTGGGGTTTTTTTGTTTTGTTTTTTTAAATTGAATTTAACATTCTCGGTTTTAAAATTTTCTAGTTATATTTTTTTCGTTTGTTTGCCCCTTTGACTCAACATTTTTAAGAGGAGAAATTATTCAGAGCTTATTTCTCGCCTTTTTTTTTTCTGCCTCATCCAGACTTTCATTGACTTCATCTTCAAGATTTGTTGTGGGGTCTCCTTGCAGATGGACCTAGATGGGGCCTTTCACAAAGTGGCTTTAAACCTTCCCTCCCACTCACCCACCCACCCTTGCAAAAGACTGACTCTTCCTCCAGTGACAGCAGCTGAAGTCCGGATTGAGTTCGTCGGGTTTTTTTTTCTCTCTCTCTCTCGTTTTATTCTCCTTGCCCTAAATCCACAGGGTGGCTTCCTTTCCATCCCGCGACGCACAGGCCATCCGGATCAAGTGGTCCTAAACATTTCACAATTATGCTACAGAACTGTTGAACTGTTAAGAACCACTGCACCCAGCAGGCTGAGAGAGCTTGGAGTTGGAAGGACAGGGCTGGCTGGGCTGAGCTGGGCTGGGCTGAAGAAAGGGGGAGCGACCTCCCGCCCGCTCCCCCCCCCTCCCCAGTCCCGCCGCCAAACAAAAAGTTCCGCGTCTGTCACGAAACCACGGTTCACGTTTCTGTGCCTCCACGACCTGCTAAGCCAGACGAAAAAGGAAAAAAAAGGGGGGGGGAGGAAGCAAGCAGGGAAAAAGAAAAAGCGGAGGCATAAAGACACCACAGACAAGCCTGCTTTGGACCCGACTCCTCGCAGGCAGCGCCACTTACAAAGTGCCAAGAAGATCCGGGCGAGAGACGCGCGCGTCTGCCCCTCCGCCCCATTCCCGTGACAAGGACGGGCCGGCGGCGGCGGCGGCGGCGACAGCGGCAGGAGGGAGGGAGGGAGGGAATGCCGGGTGCGAGCCCAGCGGAGCTTCTTTAAATTATCCTGCCGGAGCGTCGAAAGTCGAAGTTGGGCTGCCCTGTCAGGCAGGGAGAGGTGGGCGCGCGCCCGCCCGGCCGGCTCCTCTCGCTCTCTCCTCGCCGTCCCGAGCTGAGCTCGAGGTGCCTCGACCTGCTCTTCCTCTTATATACCCGCCCGACTCCTTCGCCGTCGCCTGCAGGGGCAAGCAAGAATGCGGCCCGCGCCCCTGCCGCGACCAGTTTTTCCAGGCGGCCTTTGCAACGACAGCAAGCGGGGTGGGGGTGGCGGGGAGGTGTGGAAGGGTGCTGACGGGGTGTGGGTGTGTGTGTGTGTGCGCGCGCGCGCGCGTGGTTTTTTTTTTTTTCCTTTTCCCCCACAGCGCTCATCTAGGTTGGTGTAAACGTAAGCAGGGAGCGGGCCGGAGGCAAACCTGTTCTGTGGCGCGTTTGGGCGCCTCCTGCCCTCACCCAGGTGCGCTCCGAACAGCCTCGTCATTGGGAAAGGAGTAACAGCGACAAGAACAAACAAACAAAAAAACACAAAACCGCTCAACAGGTTGGGCCGAGGCCGCCGAGGTCTCCTTAAATCATAGGGGAAGCAGGGAAAGGCGTGGGGGGGGGGGGGGGTGACGGCGAGTTTCTCAGGAAAAGCCAGGCTCCCTCCGCCTGGGTTGTCCTGCCCGCGCGCCCTTTGTCGGCACGTCGGAGGGTGAGAATCCCTTTTGCACAAGTCCGCGAGGAGCACTGGGCTGAGGTGACAACGCGGTAACCAAGACGCTCAATCCAGGCGCAGGAGTGGGGAGGGGGGCTTAGAGGAAGTCTCTCTTTGGATGCGGGTGGGGAGGGAGACTTAATGAGAAGGGCAAAGCAATTCCACGCGAACTGGCCAATTGATAAAACGTGACCGTTTGGTGGCATGAGGTGTAGTGACCTGGGAAAGTGACCTGCCTGGTTCAATTCAAGTCCCACCGGTAAGTAGAAAAGTCACAGTTGGAGAATCACTTATGAACGTGGCTTGCACAGTTTTCCCAGCAGTTGCTTTTTCACCCTAATATGAGAAAATCTTCACCTCCACTTTGTCTCCACTAGTGTGCAATGGTATATGCAGAATGGAGCCTTCTCTTTAGGTCAAGTGCTAATTTTTCTTCACAAATCAGCCATTGACTTGGAGAGTCAAGTTCCAAGACTTTTGGAAAAGAGTTAGCTAATCAAGCCAAAGTTAAGCCACCTTTCTGGATCCTTTCTTCTATTGTCAATATGGTGGAAAGGGGAAATTTGTGGCATATAGCTGATTGTGAACCTTGTATGCCTGAATCCTCTTTTCTGCCTTTACATGGCTACACAAGGATAGGTGGCAGCCCTGAAGATGTTGGAAGCAAAATTAGCAGAGAGCTAATTTTGAGCCGAAGAGCCAGCGCTGTCCGAAGATAAAGAGCCAGTGCTGTCTGAAGACGTTTCCGTGGTTATGTGGCCACCATGACTACGGAATGCTGTTACCTTCCCACCAAGGTGGTCCTATTTTTCTACTTGCATTTTTATATGCTTTGGAACTGCTAGGTTGGCAGAAGTTTGAAATCCATACATTTATATAAAAGCCAGCATGATATTCAAGTAGTTAAATAGGGAGAGACCAGAATAAATCTGCACTTGACCCTGGAAATTAGTGGGTAACTTCAGGCAAGTCACTGTCTTTTGAAAAATGATGGCAAGTGCATTCACATGAACACAGAGTGATGACATGGGCTGGATTTTCATAACATACAAGGTTAAAGGTGTTGATTGGTTTGTAGTTCAGTATGATACAGCTAGCATGAGCCACTCAAGCAGTCTTTCTATTAGTTTCACTGGGCTAGAGAAGGTTGAGAGCATTTCAAGTCATACAGGCATTTCAACTCTTCTGGAAGTGACTCAGTGGGTGGAACCAGCATTAAGAGTCATTCAGCCCTTCCTGGGTTCAATATGTGGCTGGTGAAAAAAAAACCTAGTTGTCAAGCTGGGTCATCCTATAAGCATTAACCTCTAGCTCAGCCGACACTCAAATAATAACATGCTCTTGCAGAAAACAATACATTCAGCAGCTGAACACAAATTGCCTTCAACATGAACCAGAATTCTATGGCAGAGTCCCATTCTGTTAGGAGCACAAAGACTTTCTCACATGGACAATTGTACTGCATGCATGAAAACGAGGCTGACATGGCCTAAGTGTGGTCAGTAGAGGGCTGATTAATTAGCACACTGGATTTGAGAATGTTCCAATATGGTAAATGAAACTTCTCTCAGTTTCCACATCTTTCTTAGTTCATCCTACATGCAAACTTTATAAAACATTAACATGCATTGACACTGAAACTGTTTTAGAGTAATTACCATTACTACAGATGTAATGATCCAACACATAGCATGACAATGGAGACATCTCTAGGAAATTCCCTATAGGGCAACAGGATCAGGCTATGAGTAATGGTTTTTGCCAAAACGTTTGGTAATCCCGTAGGCATGTCTTGTATAATTGACCTGTTTCCTGAACACAGAGACTACCTTGATTTGTTTTTGTGTTCACGTCTGTTAGCTCTGCACTTGCCTGAAACTGGCACTATCCAGAGAACTTAAAAGGAGAGAAAGGCAGAAGATGTGGGTTGCTATGCAAAGATGATAAAAATCAAGTATTGTAATCTGTTACTATCATAGAAAAGGGCTGTTAGGATGTTTTTTTTTTTGACTCAACCACCAAACTAATTTAACTACCCTTGATTTTAATGCCCCTTGAAGTTAGAATGAGGATGGAGAATCATGTGGTGTTTTCGCTTAGGCAGAAAAATTGGCATTTACACAAACCACAAAATTATAAGCAAACAATTGAGGGAAAGAGGTAGCTGTGTTGTACAGCACTGCCTGTTTTGTAGATAAAAAGTTTGTTGCTGGTACCTCTAAAAAGCACATCTGGGGAAGATAGGTTGGGTAAAAGTAAATAAAAGTGGAGATTACAGAAAGCCTCTAACCAGGCTAGAGGAATTAATATGGTCGTGTTCCAAATTGGGCAAAGTCTGAATCCAGGACAGGGAGCAAATGGATTCCATTCACCAGAGACAGGATGAGATGGTGCTTACCCACCTTATCTCTGTTCAAACTTTCTGTCAGTTTCTGGTCTGGATTTGTCATTCTGCTGAAGTTTTGATACAGTTGGCACATTTAAAATGGGAAGTGTAAAACAAGAATTTCTTTTAAAAGAATGTTACGTGCATAAAATGTCTTGATGAAGAAGTGAGGGGAATGATGGAGGGAGAACATTCAATTTAGGGAGAATATTGAATTTAGTAATGAATTAATCTGAACTGGACTCAGAATGGTTCTTACAATCTGACCATTGTGAGTACATGCCAAGAAAGCCCTGTAGATGAGTGAGATTATTATGGGGTCAGTGATACTCAAGCACTATAAGGCAGTCAAGGAAAAGATTTGAGATGGGAAGAATGGTGGCAAGTTTCAATCAAATGCAAGCACAAAATACTACTTTGAGTTTTGCTAAGTCCAACAAAGCCTGGGCAGATGATTGCTGGGATGGGATGGGATGGGAGGGGGCAGGACAGGATAGGACAGGCAGGGCAGGGCAGGACAGGACAGGGCAGGACAGGACAGGACAGGACAGGACAGGACAGGACAGGACAGGACAGGACAGGACAGGACAG
>WNWU01000001.1:71300585-71315914 GCA_012654045.1 Ptyas mucosa | reverse complement strand
AGGACAGGACAGGACAGGACAGGACAGGACAGGACAGGACAGGACAGATGCTTATAAAATTTTATGCAAAGTTCAGATTAACAATTCTAACTTGGTTTGGAGGACAAGGAGTCACTGTGCCTTAAAAGGATAAATGGGAAGTATTAAGATGAGTATTTCATAATAGACTGTCATTCCATTCTCATTTGATAAGCCAGTGGGTCAGCCTGTTTCCCCCTTTCTACACATGGTTTAAATAAGTCCAGCATGATCATATATTAAAGGTAGTTTATGTCAACTCGGGATGAGCCTGTCTGCATAGAATATTTTTTAGAAAAATTGTGGATAGTTGTTCCTATTTAGATTAGAGTCTTCACTAAATGAACTGCAGTGGCTTTGATAGAAGTGCTGCTCAGTAAGCACAATGAAAAGGACAAGAACATCATTTGTGTTTGATTGCAAAATGTCATTTGAATACTAGGCATTGCAGTTGTAGAGGTTGGTTGTTACAGTGTATGTTGGGTTTTTTAAAATACAATTTTGTCTGCAAATGTGCACAGGATTGAATGGACTTTTCTTCAATATGGCATACCTGATCCAGATTTTTTGAAATGAAATTAATAATTTCCCTATTATCAGTTTCTGGAAAGCAGAGATCAGCCTTTCCATCCCCTTTTGTTAATTCCATTCTAGCTGAGCTCTTTAGTTAATTTGATAGTCCAAAAACATCAGTGAACACAATCTTAATCTTGTCCAGTTAGTTTCCCTCCATTCCATTTAGTTTTTTATAGAAGGCCACTGAGCTTGAATGCCCCTATTTATGTAAGCAGGAGCACATTTCTAATACTTTGGTGCACAAATGAAATTAACAGTATTTCAGATTGGAAGTACCTTATTCTCAGTAATACATGGAAGGCTTATAAGAGAAAAGATATGTTTCTAATGGGAAAGAGTTTCAGGAAGACCAGTTAGAGTATGTGCTGTGAATCCAAAGAGTGTGGAAAGCCATGCTGTGATAAGATATTATTCTCATTCAGAGTATAGTAACCAAGTCTTGCATTTAATTATATACCAGCATCATGGTAGATGTAGAAGAAGTTGTTGCCCTGTCCCTTTAAGGTCTGCCATGAAAACATTATAGTGGGAAGAGTCTTATAGTTACCAATTCAGGTCTTCAAGATACCATTGGAGTTCCAATAGGTCCTATAAAGGTGATAATTTAGGCCTGGGAATTCTTAATCTTATTATTTTGCCTGCCCTAGTCTGAGAATACTGCTTCATTCAGGGCACCCTCTGCCAATAAAACCATAGATGCTAATGAAATTTACTACTTCTGGATTTTCTATAACCTATTATCATTTTTTTTTAAATATCCCCCCCCCATGTCCAATTCTCAGCGATTGCCTGGTCAAGTCTGTATTACCCATACTTTTAATCTACCAATGTGCAAAGTTGCTTTTGACAATATATTATTGTGGCTGACCATTGGCACTGCCAGCAACTATTTTGTGATCATAAATCCCTACTGGCTCCAACAATAACCTTGAAGCGGAATGGCAATAGAACATAAAATAAATCCTTTGTAAAGTAGTGTGAAACTACTTTTAGTTTCCCATCGACTCAAACCAGATGGGAAAGAGTAGGTTTAAATTAAAGAAAGTATGTTTTGGTCATAGATCAGGAAAAATATCTGTCTTGGATTTATAGCTTTGGGCACTATATCTAGTCTCTCTCCCCCCTCCCTTTCCAGATTCTTTACAGACATCACTTTGCCACACAGAATTCACTGTGTCTAGTATCCTAAGTTTTACATATATCAAAAGACAAAAGAAAAATACTGTCTGGGGATCTTCTGGTCTGCAGATTTTAACTTAATCCAGAGGTGTGTGTGTATAGGATGGAGAGTATATTTGCAAGAGGAGTTGTGCAGAATTATCACTCCAGGGCCTTTGGTTTTGCCTATTGGCAACAGCAGCTTCCTCTTCATAATGTAAGCTGGATGCTCCCTATCCCCAAGCCAACGCTAAGTAACCATTCATCATAGCCAATAGCCCCTTTACCTCCTATGGCTTGTTATTTGGCTGCTTTCTGAGGTGGGCAGATTTCCTTTTAAAACACTAGGCCGGAGCCATCCAAATTTTTTTATTATTATTTTTTAAAAATGCATAAGAGACCTAGAGGCATATTGTACTTATAAATAAAGTTCATGCTGGAAGTTGGCACTTTGTTTGCAGCATGGCCAGATTCCACCTAATTTTATTTTTTAATTAAAATAATCTATTTAAAAAGTCCGATGGGAGAGGGAATTTAGGGGATAGCGGAGGATTTGTTGGTAAGGCCATGGGCACCCGGTGTCCTATCTCTGAATTAGGAAATACTCAGATCTCTTCTTGATCTCCAAGGTCCTTTTCAGTCCTTGGATAGTCTTGGATAGACCAAGATTCTTCATGCTAGATTCCCAGTCTGCCTTCCTCACTTGATAGCCTTTGATATGTTGACTTGATAACCCCATGTTAGCTGAGAATTCTGGGAGCTGTAGATCCGAAACATCTGGTGAGTGTCAAGTAAACAAAAGTAGAATAATAGTTCAAGAAACATATATTAAGAAGAGAAATACAGGTGAGGCACTATCTTATACAAGCAAAATTATGCACACATACAGTAATTGAGACTGCACCCATATATTGTTTACTTTGCGATTTTCAATTATAAATTGTCACTGTCCTGGACAGTTTAAATTGGGTCTTCAAAGACACTATACACACACACATACACACCACACTCGAAGCAGCAAGCATATCCAACACATCTTCCTCCTATTTTCTTCATAACAAACCTGTGAAGGAGATTGGGCTGAAAGTGAGTAGCCCGAGGCCAGCCAATTGGCCTTCATGTCAAAGATAGGATTTGAACTTATGATCTCCTGCTTTCTAGCCTGGTGCCTAATCACTAGACCAAACTGGCCTTTATCATACTTGCTAGAGTAAGACTAGCCAATTAATGGATGTTGAAAATGTAGCAGATCAGACTTTGGGGGATTTGGTAGTAAAGTTATCAGAGACTTGATATCCCAGCTGAATTTGGTTTTTTGAGCCCAAACTATACATTATAATGTGTGTTCAATAGAAGAGAATATACAGTATATAGCTCAGGTTTGTACAGACTTGAATAAGCTGTTTGGAGCAAACCCTACACTCACTACTACTGATCATGTTACCTAGTCAGGGAATGAAATGTCTGCAAGCAAATAACCAAGCGCAAAGAACAAGAAGGACTCTAATGTATGTTCAAACAAAAACATGGGAAAAGCCAAGCCTTATTCAGGAGAAAACAAGTCTGTGAAATAAAATTCAAGATTATCAAGTCTATGAGACTCTTGCATATGAGTAAATTTCTCTGTGAAACCATATAATCAATCCAGATTACAGCAAGGCTTTAGTTACTGGTTTTTGTTATCACGAGCCTTGCAGCATTATTTTACTATTTAGATGAGGGGCAGGTAGATCACTTCTAAAGAAAATTTCAAAACCTGCCTTTGTTGATAAGACACAAGGAAAAAAACATGTCTGAGTGTATCCTCTTTGTTGAAAGTATGCACAGTTATTGTTAGTGTTATTTTTAGTTATGCATCTTTTAGCATCCTCCTTGGCTGTCTACATGTCCCAATTTTCAAATGCCCAGTGAAAAAGTTTCTTTGTTGATATCTTTAGTTTGCATTGAGTGATTTTGTGAGAAGCCACCAAAATTGCAAAGCGCTCAAGAGATTCAGATGAGTATGTTGCATGAAATCAATAGTATGAAAAGCCACTGCTCCAGGCAGCTATGGTTGCTTGTGAGTAAAATGCCATATTGTCTCAGACAACACACACACAAATCACTTCATGCTGAAAAAACAATTTCCAAATATTTTATTGAAAACCATAGCAGCACATCATAGAATAGAATAGAATAGAATAGAATAGAATAGAATAGAATAGAATAGAATAGAATAGAATAGAATAGAATAGAATAGAATAGAATAGAATAGAATAGAATTTTTATTGGCCAAGTATGATTGGACACACAAGGAATTTGTCTTGGTGCATATGCTCTCAGTGTACATAAAAGAAAAGATACGTTCATCAAGAATCATAAGGTACAACACTAAATGATAGTCATAGGTTACAAATAAGCAATCAGGAATTTATCAATATAAATCATAAGGATACAAGCAACAAAGTTACAGTCATACAGTCATAAGTGGGAGGAGATGGGTGATGAGAAAGATGAGAAGATTAATAGTAGTGCAGACTTAGTAAATAATTTGACAGTATTGAGGGAATTATTTGTTTAGTAGAGTGTCTAGTTGTTCTGGTGTGCAGTGCTCTATAGCATTGTTTTGAGGGTAGGAGTTGAAACAGTTTATGTCCAGGATGTGAGGAGTCTGTAAATATTTTCACAGCCCTCTTTTTGACTCGTGCAGTATACAGGTCCTCAATGGAAGACAGGTTGGTAGCAATTGTTTTTTCTGCAGTTCTAATTATCCTCTGAAGTCTCCGTCTATCTTGTTGGATTGCAGAACCAAACCAGGCAGTTATAGAGGTGCAGACGACAGACTCAATAATTCCTCTGTAGAACTGGATCAGCAGCTCCTTGGGCAGTTTGAGCTTTCTGAGTTGGCGCAGAAAGAACATTCTTTGTTGTGCTTTTTTGATGACATTTTTTATGTTAGCTGTCCATTTTAGATCTTGCGATATGGTAGAACCTAGAAATTTGAAGATCTCTACTGTTGATACTGTGTTGTCTAGTATTGTGAGAGGTGGAAGTATGGAAGGGTTTCTCCTAAAGTCCACCACCATTTCTACAGTTTTGAATCATGACATTTTAAAGGTAATAAAGCACATAGTTCTACTGTATTTGGCATGTAAATACTTAACAGACTGAGGCATTAGAAATAGGAACATGCAATACCTACTTGAGAAACATGAGAAATCTTATCAAAATTTTATTAAGTTGCTTTCAAATTCATATAATTATACCCCCATATCAGATTCTCTAGAAGGCTGATTAATTTTCACTTCATTATCTATAGAAACTTGCAAATTTACTCATCTGATTAACACACTGATATTTTTTGATTTCTGAAATTATCTAAGTTTCCCCTCATCTCCTACAGTAGGAATCTCTAAATTCATGCTAAGATTTGCTTTACATTTATCAAACTGAACATGCCACAAAACACCACAGAATAATATCCTCACTGTACAGTACGAGACTTCTTGTGTGCTGCATTCCAGACAGACAGATCTTTTTTCAAGATAGGCCATTTCATTGCCAACCAGTTTTTCAATTTTTTTTCCCAATGTTTCAGGAGTACTGAGGATGTTCTCGATTCTTACTCACTTGGGATCTGGGTGAAGTTAAGATTCCCTTCTTCCTCCACCCCCCCTCATTTTTTTTTCTCTTTGTTAAAACCTCTTTGAGTTTTTCCAGACTTGCTTATATCTTTCCCCATTATTTCTCTTCACAGAGGTTGATCTTCACAGAGGTTCCAGTCCTCTTGGCATCTTCACATATGAAAAAAGTTGTTTGTTAGGCAATTCTACTATTCAGTTTCTAACGCAATGGCCAATAGCTGATTACGTTGTTTCTTAGAATGCTAAAGGTGGAGTTATACACTTTTAAGTAATTCTACATTTTATTAAGAAGGGTTGATTCACTCTATCTAGCACAGCAAAGAGCTCAGGAGATCAGGGAGGGAGCAGGGAGCATTGCTCCGAGTGCAAAATAGCCCTTCTGAATCTGAAGTCCTCCCATCACTCCCAGCCTAGTACTGCCTATGGTGACTAGGGATAATGGGAACAATAGTCCTGTATATTGAGGTAATAAAAATTGAAGAGCAACAGCAGCAAAGGTTTCAAGTCCTAGTTTTACCAATGAATACTACAGTTTGATTCAGTATCATGTATTACTTCCTGAAAGCAAAATACAATCTGACAGGCTATTATGGGAATACAGTTTGGATCTATGATATCCTTATAGGCAGACTATTTCTTTTAATAAGGATTTGAGTGTTTTTTTAAAAGTCAGATATAAAAAAGAAATCTCCATACTAAGTTAATCCTAAACATCATAAGCATTCAATTGCCTTTTCCAATCGGTTGTAGTTGTTTGTTTGCCTTTCTTCCTCACAGTCACCAAGGAACATCATGTATCTAAAGTTTTGAAAAAAATGACAGAGACGGAGAGAGAAGGTTAGTTGTCTGAGTATTACTATAAAACAATACCTTCCTAGTCTTAATATCTGCCTAAAATAGCTACAGGTAATCTTTGACTTACAACCATACATTTAATGACCATTCGAAGTTACAATGGCACTGAAAAAAGTGACATATGACCAGTTCTCATACTTAAAAACTGTTATCACATCCCCATGGTCATGTGATCAAAATTCAGGCACCTGGCAACTGGCATGTACTTTTGAGAGTTCCATTGTCCCAGGCTCAAGTGATCACTGTTTGCAACTTTCCCAGTTGGTTTCTGACAAGCAATGTCAATGGGGGAAGCCAGATTCACTTAATGAGTACATGATTCATTTAACAATTGCAGTGATTCATTTAACAACTATGGCATGAAAGGTCATAAAATGGGGCACAACTCAATTAACAACTGCCATGCTTAGCAATGGAAATTTTGGGCTCAATTATGGTTGTAAATCAAGGACTATCTGAATTGCAATGTGGCACTTGACTCTATCAGGATCTTCTGAAATGCTACATTTTGTCTTCTACTGCATTTTTTGTTTTGTTTCTTGTTTGGTTTTTATCTGTGAGTCTGCTTTCTCACCCAAGTCATTCCAGAAAATATTTACTTCTCAAGCTGAGAACATAAAACACCCTCAAAATTACTTTTCTCCTTTCTGAATAATTTGAGTCTACTTGAATGTTGTTATTTAAGAAATGTTTTATATATATATAAAACCTTCCTTGATTGTTTCATATTTCACAGCCGTTGTCAAAATATCTGTGCAAAATAATTCCAGTGCAAAAATGTTGCTGACAATTTGGTTGCTGGAATAGACAACTATTAAAATGCTGATATCTATGTATATATCAACATAATATACAAACATATATGCTAGAAACTTTGCCTATGAGGGTTTGAAGACTATTTCATATCCAGAGAAAACTAGAAAGCATTTCATCATGCCTCTGAAGCAATGTGAAACTTGTTCCACATTATGGAAGGAGCCATTTTTCTAATAACCTGAAACCCCAATGGGGATTTTGCAGACTTTGTTAAATGGCTATAAAGAAAAAGAGAGCTGTCAGCAAGTGTGCCCTGAAGAGGGAGTTTCAGCTAATCACAGATCCACAACATGAGTACCAGCACAATACTCTTTTTAAAATCCCTGTTCATTTCATTTTATTCAGAATTTAAATCTGTCTGGGTACATTACCAGAAAGTTTAACTAAGTAGCTAGGAAAACAAATGTGATGCCTACTGTTGCCCTTCTAAAAAGCTGAGGAATATAATTGATTTGATTCTAGGGACTCCTGTCTGAACTTGTTGATTTCAAAACTGACCACCTTGGAGATCTGGGATAGTACATACACTGCACCAGGATTCAGAGTTTCAAGTGGAAAAGGAAGTACTTTTATAATTTTGTACACATTAGAAAAAAGAAGTATTCCAAAATCTGTTTCAAGAAGTAGACTAATCTTGCTAAATCTTGTTTAAACATAAAACCTTGTAGAGACACCATCCTTGATCTAAGAAAGCAAACTAGTTTATTCCAAAATGGTTTAAGCCCTCACCCTATCCCCAAATTGTCTGTTCCTGGATAATACTGAGGAATAGTCCTTTCCACACATAATTGTGCGAGGAATACAATATACAGAATTCCCAACCAACACAGCCAATTCCAATAGCTCTAGTGCCAGCAAATCTGGAGCATACAAATTTGAGCAACCGTCTGGACAGACGGACGGACAGATGGATGGGAGGGAGGAGGGAGAAAGAGAGAGAGAGAGAGAGTCTTGTGATCTTCGGCTGGGAAAAGAGTTAAAAAGCAGCAATTTCACATGGGATTTGGGGATGAAGAATGGAAAAAGTGTGTGCTTGTATAAAAGAAACTTTGCAATTCTGTGGTGCATCTACGTAGTTAAATCCTGTCTGCTTAATTTAGGGATCTGTTCTCACTCAAAGTTTATTCTGCTTATAAATGTACTACAGATACCAATGTTTTCTGAGCTCTTTATTAATACATAGAAATAAAACCTGGAAAGTGGTTAACTTTGAAAATCCTACTGTTCAAGTAAAAGAATCAGCTGTTCTTATAAATACTTCTGACTCTGAATACTTTCGGTCCTCTAGTGTGTGAATAAAGGATAATAACTCAGAGCAATAAGACTGGTCTAAAAACATTCTCATGGAATTCAGTGCAAACATAAATGTCCTTTTTAGAGATGGACTGCGAAACCGGACGAAAAAGTAAACTACTGTAAATTGAAGTTTTTAAAAAATCTGCATTATACATATTGGTTATTCTCACACAAAAAAACCTTTTCCCTAATTTCCAGAGCAACTTAAAATCATTTTAAATCATTTTGGAAGTAATGAAACAAAGCCTGAAGATTTGAGAAAGGACAAGACTGAGAAGCAAACTAGTTGCTATTAATTTATTTATGCACAGGTCTATAATTGAAACTACAAAGTGCTTGCAGGTTAGCCAAATAATGTACTATGTGCTGTATTTACATCACATTTGTCTTTACTGAAACTGAAACATGCCTAAAACATTCTTCTGATTCAAGTGTCTTAACTCTCAGCCAGTTCTACACTCAAATCATTCTTCAAGCAGAGAAACAAGCCTATTTGCTGACAATTACTGTAAAAGTCAGTGGCAAAATGACAAACTCAAAGCAGAGGACCATGACCTCACTCATCCTATTCTCCACATTGTGCTGCATGACCAAATGATGTACAACGATGAATGCTCATTTAAAAAAAAAACTTACCAAGTTCAGGATGCCAATTTATTGAAAAACTCAATGACTTTTGCATGCCCTGCAGCCTTGGCCTATGGGGGAAAAAAAGATTGCAATGCCAGTAAGCACCATCCCATTTACATACCCTAAGGAGCATGGTGGCTCAAATGATTGGAACATTGGGCAGAACTTTAACAAGTTCAAAACCTGAGAGCTGCCATGGGGCAGGGTTGAGCTCTCATCCTACACTCCAAGTCCTGTTGGGGACATGAATGGAACCCTCAACTGGGTGTTCCCAGGGCAATGGTGGTGTCACTGGCTAATCCTTTCAACCCGGAAGCACCTTGGTGCTTCTGACTTGAGTGCAAAATTTACATATACTTTATATCCTCCATACACATAGCAATAGCAATGGCAATAACAATTAGACACTCTGGGTGGTTTACAATGTCAGCATATGGCCCCCAACAATCTGGATCCACATTTTACCAACCTGGGAAGGATGGAAAGTTCAGTCAACCTTGGGCCCTGTCAGGATCAAACTTCAGGCTGTGGGAAGAGTTTGCATGCTATACTGCATTCTGATCACTAATCACCAGGGCTCCTCAATATTATAATTTGTTCCTATAAGCATCGTCCTGTTTTATTGTCCAGTCAAGGCTCTGCTCCAAAATTCTTCAATACTTAATACCTTCCCAGGAACAATTTTACATTCTTTGAAACTTTAGAAAAATTGGATCAATGTTTCTATTTCATAAAGTTTAAAATTACATTGTCTAGCTACACCCCATCCAAGAGTTGAGGACTGCTTGAAAGACACCCATTGTTTGAAAGGAAAAAAAAGTGAGTCATTTTATTTTTCTTGGTCATCTGATTTTCTATTCACTCTTATGGCTGTTTATTTCTTCTGAGACTTTATTATATATTATGCTACATGGGCTAAAAACCTCTTTCAGCTGTGCTAGCCAGAGACACATGAAAAATAGATAAAGAACCTACATATACTATGCACACTTAATTAGAAGGGTTAATTCCATTAACTATTAAGGCTATGGCTAGACGGCAGTTCTTTCCCTCTATACATATGCACACATACAGAGACATACACTGCAATTGTATAGGTATTTGCATAAAATTCATGGCAATTACCCATTTGAGCAATGTAATTCTTATTTGCTGGCCCAGCTTCTTCTTTTTATTTGGAGGCAGCACTATCAAACTGAATTTGCCCCAGTCATCCATGAAAGTTAACTACACGGAACAGATGTGACCCATGGAAGATTGCAAAATCTTCCTCAATGTGATTCCCATTAAAACATCTGAAAAAGCTTCTTACAAGGCTTTGAGCATGATCTAGCAATATTCCCTGCATCTAGAACCTAAATCGGAATATAAGGTTCAGTCATCCATACTCATTCTTACCACATTAGCTGGAGTGTTTCCATCATAACCAGTTTGATTCAGATCTACCCCAGCTAAATGCCATGCCAGCAGACCATCAAGATCTCCATGAAAAGCAAGACTGCAAGAAAAATATATTATTATTCTAAATATTCTGAGTTCAGAGAAGTACAGCTCACTTTATAAATACCAAGCTTTTATAGAACGATAATTAACCACTTTTCATTTCTGCCATATATTTCTTTTCTGTAATTCTAATTAAAGTATTTTTTATTTTATTTATTGTAAATGCTTTTATGCTAAGTCATTTTTATGTCAGTCTCTAATGGGCTTATAACCATAAAATTCAATAATAAATCAATAAATATATTAATATATCAAAAATAAAAAGTACAATCAGTGTTTATAATATTATCATCATCAATCAAGCAGATTCATCCCAAATTCAAATACGTTTAGACATTCTTGCTTTAGTCCCCAAATGTATATTGAAAAATCTATATTGTTAAAATATCTCTATCTCCTATCTATCTATCTATCTATCTATCTATCTATCTATTTATCTATCTATCCATCCATCCATCCAGTGGTGGGATTCAGCCAGTTCGCACCACTTTGGGAGAACCGGTTGTTAACTTTCTGAGCAGTTTGGCAAACTGGTTGTTGGAAGAAATCATTAGGGCACAGAACCGGTTGTTAAATTACTCGAATCCCACCATTCATTCTTTCTGTCTGTCTGTCTGTCTGTCTGTCTGTCTGTCTGTCTGTCTGTCTGTCTGTCTATCTATCTATCTATCTATCTATCTATCTATCTATCTATCTTCAAGAGCTAAAACTGAGTTACATGAAGAGAAATTGGCAGAACTGGGAAACTTAATCTTTAGAAGAAAAAACTGGGGGGAAAAAACTTTTCTTTTTGTTTCTTTTTTGTTCTTCCATTTAATCATGTCTGATTCTCAGGGACAGGTCAAGTCCCTGCCTGGCAAGGTTTTTCAGAAATGGTTTGCCATTGCCTCCTTCCTAGGGCTGAGAAAAAGTGACTGGTCCAAGGTCACCCAGCTGTTTTCATGTCTTCATGGTGGGGCTAAAAATCACAGTCTCCCAGTTTCTAGCTTGATGTCTTAACCATTACACAAAACTGGTGTAGCGTTATTGTAGTACTCTCAACATATTTGAAAAGATGACTCATAGATGGAAACCCTGTCTTCTAACATTTCAGAGTATAGAACATAGAATAATTACTCAACAATTGATCAAGCTCATCTTTGAGCTCATCTTCACTGGATGTATTCAAATAACATATTTCAGGGATGCTTGAATCTGGATTCCTGCACTGAGTAGTAGTTGGATTCCATGGCCTAAATAACTCCTTACAATTCTATCATGTAGTATGATTCTTGTGTGTAATTTTTACTTAAGATATTTCAAAGTAAAATGATCCCCATTTAAAGAATAATGCTTACAGTTTAGCAACAGCAGAGATTATAATTAATTTAAAACATTAAAACAGAGTCTTACATTGGAATGTTAATTACGCTAACCATCTTCCTGGTTTGTTGGCATTTTCAAAGTAGTTTTGTTTTGCTCTTTTAATCTTTTGTGCTAGTTCTTCTGTTTTCATTAAATTGAGTTTATATTTTATCAGTTCCATTTGTTTTTTTAAATTTCTTTTTTGTGGTTCTTTCTGTAACTCTGTTTCCAGACTTTTTACTAAAAGCAATTTCTGAGAAACTGTGCTTAATGTACAGTTACTTAATGTAAAATACTTAAAAAGTGTCAGGTTTGAAAAGTTTATGAAACATAATAAGTGCATCAGCTATCCTCCAATTCTTATAACATGCACCTGGTAGCAATTCAAGAAGACTGGACTTGAAAAAAACCTGACCTTTACTTTCTCCATGCAGACTGAAACATTTGAAATCATAGTCCCAACAAAATGGTTTATTCATGGAAGTTACATAGATGACTGAAGGAAACCGGGAAGCTCATACAGATTCACTTATTGTGTTTGTCTAATCTTTCTTCTTCAGCACCGATATTTACTCTAAATTGCATTCATCTTGTGGAGTCCTTGGTGCTCTCTGAGTTTGGTTGTTTTCTTGCAGACATTTCATTACCCAACTTGAAAGGTCTGCAAGAAAGCAACCAAGCTCAAAGAGCACCAAGAACTCCACGGTTCAATCCTGAGCTACAAATATTCTCTTCTATTGGAACTATAGTTCATTCATCTTTTCCAATCAATATAATCAAATGGCAATGTTCTGTTGACATATACTGTCTCAACTGCAGAGGGAGGAATGGGTTGCTTTTCCAACATTCCATTATTAGAGAAAAACCAAAACTCTTAGCAGGTAAATGAAGCAAGCTGGCTTTTATTCTTCACATTGTTGGTTATTCTTAACCAACAAAAAAAGCAATCTATGAACCCGTGGATAGACGTGGTGGAAGCATGAATGATTTACTAGGATAGAAAGGAATGGAGAGGGGTAGTGAATGAGGTTACTGTGAATTATCTTTACCTAAATGCCCTTTTCCTTTGTGTACCGTATTTTCTGGCGTATAAGACTACTTTTTAACACAGGAAAATCCTCTCAAAAGTCATGGGTCGTCTTATATGCCGGGTATAAGCCTACCGACGCTCCGACTTCCCCAGCTGACCCCCAGTGATGGCGAGCCCCAGCTGTCTGGGGAAGTCGGAGCATTGGTAATATCCACCTGGATGCCTGGGATGGTGGGGGAAGCTCCGTGCTGCAACCGGCTGGGTCCAGCGTTCAGCGGCATGCAGCCTTGACGAGATCGGCACAGCTTCCCGAATCTGAGTTGCCAGCGCTGACCGATGACGCTACGGGAGTGCCGACAACATTGAGGGTTAGTCTTATACGGCGAGTATAGCCCAAACCTTATATTTTAATAGGAAAAGTAGGGGGTCGTCTTATACGCCCAGTCGTCTTATACGCTGGAAAATACGGTATATGATTTTAATTTCTTCGGCTTACTATTTCTTACTCTTTTGCTGTGATGATGATGATGATGATGATGATGATGATGATGTTATCCAATTAATCAAGTCCAACTGTTGATGATTCTATGGGCCAGGTCTCTCCACACCTTCCAATCTTGAACTATTTCTTTGAATTTTTCTATACTCTGGCTGGCATTATCAGCTTTGATAATGCCCAGCCATCGTGTTCTTTGACAGTCTGGTTTTCTTTTACTGCTAATACTTTCAAACATTTCTCCAGTGAAACCCTTTTCTGTACTTTGCTTAATATTGCTAGTCCTAATAAAGAATAGAGTGATAGATATGAATTTATTTATGTATGACATGGCAATTTTTGTCTTTCTGAGGAAGAATATTGTTCAAAGGAAGCATAAACCTAAAATGGGTGGATTTTAGCAATAATTTCTTGTGATTGCATTAACTGGGCCCTTCACTCATGTATTTTACTATTCATGCTTATCCATCTTGTGCAATATAATAATAGGGACAAGATATCCTTGTTCCCTGCACTCTCTACTAAAGCTATATCTGAGCTTAAAAAATCTGGACAATCACTAGATGGCAGCAAGGAGTTATTTCCACAGAGTTACCCCCTTGGCAGCCATCTAGTAACCATCCAGATATGCCCAAATATGGAACACTATCTTCAGAATAATAAAATTGGTACCTACAATTTTTTTGGGAGAACCACACTTTTTTTAAAGGGTGAGAAACAAAGGGCTTGGAAAAGATGCCAGAAAAAGAAAGACAAGATTACAAAAGCCCAAATAGCTGAACAAGCAATACTGCTTGATGAATCAGCTGCATAAATTAACAAGGGCGTTTGGGAAGAGTTTTCGACAGGCTGGTTTCACCCAGAAGGTGTGCCCATGACCAAAGGGAAAGAGGCACAGGCAGTTTCATATTTCACAACATCACAGCTATCCCATAAAATGAAGTTTAAAGGGGATGTCCTGCATTGAAGTTGTTTCATGTTTCCTGTTTTTGCTTCAAAATTCAATACTCAAATACAATATGAGAATAAAACAGTCACATAAGCATGTTATTATTTTATATTAAAAATGATCATATAATCTCCAGCCTCCTGAAAGATACTTGCCTCCTCAAGTTTCCAAACTAGAGGCTAAGGAGGCGTTGCAAAAGAGCAGGTAGGCAGGACATATAAGGTACCTAACGTGCTACACCTCACTTAAGGGCTGCTCCTATTATTAGGCAAAGTGAAGCAGCCACCTAAGGCAACAGAGGCTGGAGGATTGGAGAAACAGTCCCCTAGCCAATTCAGCTAAATCCTTGGATGGAACTCCATGTACCACCTATATATCCTGAGTCAAATAAAGTAAGATTTTATAGTGGTTACCCATAACTAGAAAAATATCATTTCCTTTTCTTTTAAACAATGTATTTTCTACAAATATTGTGGGATCTTTTCCTCAGTCAACATTCAATGGGCAGTAAGATAGTTTAGAATGGTCTTGTCAAAGATGCAACTAATATATTTTAGAAGTTGGACCTTAGAAAAGATCTGAAGCACCAAGCCTGCGCAGAGATGCATGGAAGCAAATTCCAATGAATATAAAGCAAGAAGCAAAGCAGACTCTACTTCAAGCTACAATCACAGGATGCCCACCCCCACCCTGAGCTCCGTTTTCGCTAGCAGAGGGATGCACAAGGCTGTTGTGGCTGAAAACAGGGCCCAGGGCACACACACAGCACCCATGGGCTCCATTTTCACTGGCAGAGGGCTACAAAACAAACTAAAAGAAAAGGAGAAAGAGAAATGTTTCCCCTTTTGCATTTGAGCATGCAAGAAGGGACAAGAAAGGAGAAAGGGAGAGAGGAAAGAAAAAGAAAAAAGGGGAAGATGGGAAGAGAGGAAGGAAGAAGAAAGGGGAAGGAAGAGGGAGGGAAGGAAGGAGGGAGGGAGGGAGGGAGGGAAGGAAGGAAGGAAGGAAGGAAGGAAGGAAGGAAGGAAGGAAGGA
>WNWU01000001.1:71257445-71300575 GCA_012654045.1 Ptyas mucosa | reverse complement strand
GGAAGGAAGGAAGGAAGGAAGGAAGGAAGGAAGGAAGGAAGGAAGGAAGGAAGGAAGGAAGGAAGGAAGGAGATTATAATGAGAGTGAGGGACAGTCTGAGAGAAGTTCTGCTTTAGCACTTGGCCACCACAGGTGCCCCTGAAACAAGTGACTTCAAGCTGTCCATGCCCCCCTGACCATGCCCGCCTCTGCTCCCCTTGAGGTTAAACACAACCCTGATGCCACCTTCAATGAAATCAAGTTTGACATCCTTCACTCGACCAACAGGGACTGTTGTCCACATACTTTGGATATCATTGGCATTGCCTCATGCTTAGATTACTGTAATAAATTCCTGGCAGTTTTTCTCAATCCCTCTATCTCTCCCTGATCTTCGTTCATAACAATATTGCTTGGGATGTCTTGGCTCTTCCATGTTATTCTCATGCCTTCGTGCAGTACAGGATTCTTCATTGGCTCCCTATTCAGGTCACTATAGAACCAACTATAAATTATTAGTGATTATGTTTACAGCCTTCCGGGATTAAACAGTACAATACAGAATAGACAATACCTGACTCAACAGTAGTACCTGTCACAGGGTTCTAGATGTCTTAGTAGAAAACCACATAATTATGAACCAGCAGTGAGCTGTAGCTGCCATAAAAACCAATGCAGTTTTAGGCTGCATCAACAAAGGTATAGAATCAAGACCACAAGAAATGATAATACCATTCTATATGGCACTACACTTGCACAAAACTGCATCCAGTTCTGATCAACACTATATATAAAATATGCTGAGACCCTAGAAAGAGTGCAGAGAAGAGCAACAAAGATGATAAGGGGTCTGGAGGCTAAACCATATGATGAATGGCCAAGGGAACTATTTTTAGCCTATCAAAGAGAAGGCTTAGGAGTGACATGATAGCCATCTTCCAATACTTGAAGGGCTGTCACAGAAGAGATTGATTTATTCTCTAAAGCACCTGGGGCAGGACAAGAAGCAATGGATGGAAGCTTGTCAAAGGAGATCCAGCTTGTAACTAAGGAGCAATTTTCTGCAAGTGAGAACAATTAGTTAATGGAACAGCTTGCCTCCCAAAGTTCTGGGTGCTCCATCACTGGAAGTTTTCAAGAAAAAATTAGACAACCATTTGTCCAGGACGATAAAGTGTCCTGCCCTGGAAAGGGGGTTGGACTAGAAAACCCCCAAGATCATTTCCAGCCCTATAATTCTGTACTCTTCAGTATCTACTGCTCTTTTTTCTCCCTACAATCCTGTTCGTTCTTTATATTCCTCTGAGCAGAGCCTTATTCTGATACCTCCATTATGGTCTCCAGATTATGAGCCTGGCTGTGTGACTCTGGAATCAGTTCCCTTCATCTTTATAGAAATCTGATGGCCTTTAAAAGAATTTAAATACTTTTTATTTACTCACTCTATTTATATACTTTTTTGACCAACTACTCCTCAAAACCACTGTATGCAATGTGGGAATAATACAAGAATGCAGGTGAAATATTTTAAACACTTGGACATGATCTACTGATACTAATGTTCTACAGATACTAATGTTTATTAAGATTACTATTATAATTAAACTACAAAGTAGACTTGATTTGTCACGTGTTCTAGGTATATGTGATCATCTAAATTGTTAAATTGTTGATTTAACAATTTATGAATCAGTTTATCAATCAGAATAAAAAGTGTATAAATGTGCAGAAGTTCATCAAATCCGCCAAATCAATTACAAGGCACCCAATCAGACGCATGAAGTTGACTTGGCAATTTAATTTAAAGATTTGATTTTAAGACAAGATAACTGAATCATCACTTTAAATTGAACCTTCACATATCTCTAGAGAGTTTTCAACCTAACTCACCTCACCAATTTTCTGTACACTAACCTCAGAAAAAAGATCAAATAAGACAGAAAAATAAAGTTATTATTTTGTATGTTGAATGTGTCACCTCACCTTAGACTTGAGAGAAGTCAATGACATGTCACAAGAAGCAGCAAGGATTTCCCAGAAGAGCTACAGAGAATTGGCAATTTCATATTTTTCCTGCCTCTGAGGTCACTTCTCAATCCAGCACTGCTGATAAAAATATGTAAGCCTTTGGGAGCATCAAGCATTGGAAAGTAGGGGAATCAACCTGCTGAAACATCCCAGGAATGAAAATAAAAGTATATGGAGCCAAGAATAACACCCATAGTTGGTAAAACTCATGGAAGGATGCCTGCCATTTTAAAAATACATTCTTTAGCACCAGATGGGAAAAGCTACACTCAGGACTGAGAAAAAAACTTTATTCTCTTTGTTTTGTGAGCGATTGGAAATCTGTAAAAGAATACCTCTTCTCCATTGTTCTGTACCAAATGGAAAGAAAAGCTTAAAGTGACCTCTGAATAATCTAGTTAAGATAACGGGACTCTTTTGCAGATACTCTATTATTAAGGAATGGCCATAGATCAACCATACAATTATATCAGGGGTGGGTTCTACTTACCTTTACTACCGGTTTGTAGCGGGGCCATGCATGCACACGTGCGATTCTGCACAAGCGCAGAAGCATTTTTATGACATCGGGGTCGGTGGGCGGAGCCTCCCGCCGGTTTTACTACTGGTACTATAGAACCGGTGCAAACCGGGAGCAACCCTCCATTGTGAATTACATACTTTGTGAGACTGCAACTTCAATGAGTGAGGAAATAAGGCCAATGTCAGGCTAAGTAAAGCAGCTGCCTTACTTTAGTTAGATATTGAGGATAGATTGTAGGATGGAGACAGTGAGGGTAGAGCTACAGTTATATCATGAAACCTGCATTAAGCCTGCTGTCCTCAAGTGATATTAAAGAGAGAGAATGCCATCTTGTTCTTTATCTTGGCCATAAAATGTGTTGGACTTGTAAAATAGCACATTATTTTACAAAGGTCTGAAACTATGTGCTACACTGGTATCCAGTTTTTGGTTGCTGCCATCTTCATCAGCACAACTAAGATTCCATGGTCCCACCAATCTTATTGAATTACAACGCCTTCACTACCATCTACTGTATGCTGGCTAGTCTTCTGGAAGAGATACGTCAGTAATACCAAAAAAGACACAAGTTTTCCACTGCTGATATACAGGATTCTGACATATTCCACTGTCACCAAAAATCCAAAGCCAGGATAGGAACCAATAAGTTGAAAAATTAAAACTTACACAGAGATAGCAAAGAACAGGTAGTAGGTGCAGTCCTAGTGGTTCATGAAGACTTTTCTCTCAGAATAGGGACTATGTACCACTCACTTCAAAGAAGGAATGCAGAAAAATCTGAGCATCTAATGAAGGAAACAGGGAACTTAATATGTCTAAATAGAGAATACTTCCAGAGTTCCTTTCCTCACATAAACATCTTGGCTCCATAATTACAATGGGTATTTTACTAGTTTTCGGTAACATTCATTCTATGTCCATACAAGTTGTGGACCTTCTCAAACTAGGCTGCTCTTGCTGCTAATGCCTCATATCCTCATCACCTTGTCTTTAGACTCCTATGGTTCACTTTACATGAGGCACCTTTGAAAGCAGCTCAAAAGCTGCAATTGATTCAACATGCAGCAGCCCAGCTATTTGGAGGGGAAAGCACAATCGTGGTAGAAGCATTGCCTGAGTCTCTTGTCACTCAACTGCTGACAGATTTCTAGAACTAATTCAAGGTGTTGTTTTATAAATCCCTACTGATGCCTGTGCTCCCAACTTGTGGGAGGTTACAGAAGGAGAGTCCCAGGGTCACATCTTCACATTGGTGGGCCCCACACTATGGCATGCCTTGCCTCTCACAAAGCAGCCAAGATTGCCTTGTTCTAAAGGGCTTCTGGTGCAAACAGTAAACCTGAACTATTATGGTAATATTATTTTTAGGAGTTTGTTACTCTATTTTGACCATAATGATATTATTGTAAATTGCCTTGAGTTGTTGGAAGTAGGGATATAAAGATATGACTGTATAAAGAAATGAATAAATAATAAATAAAATATCCTCATAGAAGGGCATCACCACTTCTAAGGTCAATATGTAAGCTGAGCTTATACAGTTCTCTCCAGTCCTCCTATCCTGCTTGAAAGTAGAAACAAGGATCCAATTTTGCAGCACAAATATTCTCATGATTTCTGTGTGAGGTTTTATAATACAGTTTCCATACCAAAAGATTAAGCCATTCAAAAGCCGAGATCTATAAAACTAAGGCCTTTATGGATCAATATTTCAAAGCAAAAATGGCAAAATGTAAATCATTATCTCCGCTTGATTACAAGATACAGCATAGTAGCAGAATTAGAGATTTGCACGTTTGATAAAACACAATCTAAAAACTTGCAGAGGCTTAGGGGACTCAGGGAAATGTTGTATTTAAGTTTTAACACAAAATTTAAGACTTAGAGACCTCAACCATATGGTGTATCTCAAAGAGCACAGCACTCAAGAGTCCTACAAATGTTGCTCCAAATGGTTATTTTTATGAGATAAAAGAGAAAATATAAATTACATGACTAGAAAGTAATATCAACAGCATTTAACTGTAAGTAAATAGATTTAGTTTTTCTTCTGCTCTAATCTATTGCTTTTTGGAGTGCAGTCTCCATGCACAATTCAAAGCTAGGTGTAAGATAGCCTTGGCCAAGAAAAAAATAAGGCTCTCAGGATCACAAGCCTTTTTTGGGTGGGGGGGAAGCTGTCCATGGAAATCAAAGCAAAACCATGGTTAATTGAAGAAAACATGGCTCAATAAACAATAAGTAAACTCAACCATTTATGCTCATTCTAGGCTAGACCATTAACTGAACAGTTTAACCAATCTCTTCTAAACATTTGCCAGGGCTGATGCACAGCTAATATTGTACCTATCTGCAAGAAGGGGCTAGGGAAAAAGCTGGCAACTATAGGCCAGTGAGCTTATCATCTTTAGCATTGAAGTTAATGGAATTACTCCTGAAAAAAAGGATTTATGAACATTTAAAAGTGCAAACTTGATGGACCCAAAGCAACATGGCTTTACTATAGGCAGATAATGACAAACTAATCTCATAGACTTTTTAAACTCTGTCACAAATGTTTGGGATAAATGTGTGGACATAGCCTATCTGGATTTTAGCAAAGCATTTGATTACAGTTCAGTGGATAGGAAGTTGGCTGAGGGATAGATTCCAGTGGGTAATTGTTAACAGGGCACTGTCTGAACAGTGACCAGTCACAAGTGGTGTACCACAAGGTTCAGTCCTAGGTCCTGTTCAGAGGTGGTATTCAGCAGGTTCTCACCAGTTCTGGAGAAGCGGTAGCGGAAACTTTGAGTAGTTTGAAGAACCAGTAAATACCACCTCTGACTGGCCCCACCCCCATCTATTCTCTGCCTCCCGAGTCCCAGCTGATCAGGAGGAAATGGGGATTTGCAGTAACTTTCCCCTGGAGTGGGGTGGGAATGGAGATTTTACAATATCCTTCCCCTGCCACGCCCACCAAGCCATGCCATGCCACGTCCACCAAGCCACACCCACAGAACTGGTAGTAAAAAAATTTGAATCCCACCACTGGTCCTGTTGTGTTGAATGTGTTTGTAAGTGAAATAAGAGAAGGATTACTAGGTAAGGTTTGTCTTTTTGCTGATGACACAAAGGTGCATAATAGAGTTGACTTTCATGGGGGTATCCATAACATGGAAAATAATTCAGCATTGCTGGAAATTTTTTCAAAAATGTGGAAACTAGAATTTAATGTTTCTAAATGTAAGATCATGCCCTTAGGAAAAAAGAATCCTCTGGCAGGGCACAGTATTAGGTCCACAATGTTAAACAGAACAATAGAAGAAAAAGATTTAGATGTGCTCATAGCAGATGACTGCAAAATGAGTCAACAGTGTGGCCAGGTAACTGTGAAGGCAAACAAAATGTTGGGATGTATCCAGTGGTGGGTTGCCCCCAGTTCACAAGAACCAGTAGTAAAACTAGCGGGAGGCTCCGTCCACTGACCCAGATGTCATCAGAAGTGATCTGCACGTGGGCACGATGCGAACTGGTAGTAAAGGTAAGTAGAACCCACCTTTGGATGTATCGCTAGAGGGATGACCAGCAGGAAAAAGGAGCTCCTGGTCCTGCTACATAGACCCCATTTGAAAAAGTGTTTTGAGAATACTCTTCTTGCTCATAACAAATTACCAATACTCTTGACAGAATATTGTCCTTCAGAGAACATCTCAAGAAGACTGCAACCAAACTGCAATCAAGGAATAACATCCTGCAAGCTGTGTGGATCTACCTGGAGTTCCACCCTGGGCAGCATGTTCATTACTGATAATTCTAGAAGTTGAAGTCCACTCATATGGAGGCCAGCTAGGTTTAAGAAGCCAGCCATGGCTGGTGTCTGTTAAAAGACGAACAATTTGTGATCTAATTGAAGCATAGCCCATCATTTCTATCATCTTGTCCATCAAAAGCTTTGTAATAGGACTTTGTTGCCTACCTAGCCTTGCAAAACCAAGTAGATTTAAACATCTTGTAGGGCACCATACCTGGTGGTGGCTTAGTTGACTCACTTTTTCCAGGAACTCTTCCATACCTTCCCACCTGAATCCTCCCAAGGACTTAAGCACATTAAGTCCTGATGGGAGATTTAGATGTTTACAGCTGAAAACTATTTCCCAGATAGTGAAGATATTATCCTTCTGTGTTGGTGAAAAACCTTGAGAAGCGAAGTTGAGATTTTACATGCAGGGAAAGTAATTCCACCTGGAACACATTCATGCAATAAGTCTGCCTGCCTATATCTTTTTATGAATTTTCTATAAAACCTAGTAAGGATTCAGACTATAAAAACAGTCCATATTTTTATTTTATGAGAGAGATAATCTGGCATAAGAGGCATGGTCAAAAGCCTAATTTTTTTCCTAACAGCTATAATCATAAATGAACAGCATTTTAGCCCAGAGAAGGACTCCATTAAGAGGTTTGGAGTAAAGCATTTTTTTATTTCATTATCCAGTTTATATATATATAGGAGAAAGAAGAAGGATGGAAAGGAAAAGAGAATTTGATTACTTCTCTCCATCTAAATATTCTTATGTTTTCACATTTCATTCAGAGAAACAATCCAGAGATGAAAAGGTCAAGGCTCAACTTTTTTCCTAAGTTCAGAAACAGACTCAGGAATGTCAGTTAAATCTGATCTCTGGTCAAATATGTTATTGCAGTGTTATTTTTAGAATGGATACTTATGTTCCTGCTATATACTTTCTTTCAGTGGTGAAATCCACTTACCTTTGCTACCGGTTTGGGAACGGGAATGTGCAGGAGTGTGCACCAGTGCTGGGTTGCCCTGATTTGGACCGGTTCACAAGAACCAGTAGTAAAACCAGTGGGAGGCTCCGCCCACTGCCCCAGATGTCATCATAGGCAATCTGCGCATGCGCAGATGCTTGGCGCATGTGCGTGATCCCGTTGCAAACTAGTAGTAAAGATAAGTAGAACACATCCCTGGTGCGCACCTCTTCTGCGCATGTGAAGAACCTTCTGCGCATGCACAGATGGTAAAAAAAGGGCCGTAATGACGTCCTGGCGGGTGGGTGGAGCCTCCCAGCAGTGGCGCTACCGTTCGGCAAGCCGGATAGAACCGGGGACATTTCATCGCTTTCTTTCCTAAAACATGAAATTTGGTTTGGCAGTTAAGATGAGAACAACTGTGAGTCAGTTCACATCACACCTTAGCAATGCGATATACAAAGGGTCACAAATTAAGTGATACCTATATATAAGGTTTTTTTTAATACTTGTTTTTCACAAATGGAATCTATAGCTATGCAAAATATATAGGGATAGCCAAATGATGCTTTCGGTCCATTTTATATATCCATAAACAGCTCATGAGAGCTTTTCTATTACAGCATTTCTATTGCAGAAACAGCATTTGCAGAATTATCTCTGAATATTCTCTACCCTACCCATTCTTTTAAAAAAAGAAAGATACCTACCATTAATGCTTAATAAGGGGACATTTAGAACTTCATAGACCACTTAGCATTACTATAGTATTCTCTTCTGATCTCTGATCCAAACTTTACTGGAAAAGCAGTCAAATATGGTGCAACTACTAATGGCAAAGTTCCCCTCTGAGAAAATAGTGGAGAATTCCTCCTTTCCCCAGAGAAATTAGATGACATGGTCCTTCCAATGTGGCTGGGCCCAAATAGGGCAGAGAATGTCCAAAGCTGTGTCTACCAGGCATCTAAAAATTATGGAAAGTGAAACATAAATTTAGAAGGCACCAGATTGTAGAAGTCAATCTATGGAGGTGTTTGGCTCTAAAAGCCACTATAAAACTGTAATCAAAAATTTTAATGTGAAATCAGGAGAAATTACTAAATACACAACATATAAACATATTAAATGTATTTAAGTAAATGTATATTGAAGTTAATTACACTAAAGTTAATGATCCTGCTTAGCCCAAAAGGAAGAGTTTGAAGGATTAAAAAAATTTATACAGAGATAAACATCCAATATAAGGTCCAACTTTTCTCACCTTTTCAAACTACCGGTAGATTTCCAACTTTAGTTAAAGCTAATAAATGTGTACACAGATTATACTTGTGCATATGCACATGCCAGAAATAATCCTTCAGGGACCAGAAGGGTGAAGTTACCCACATATATACAAATACATAGAGACACTGTATACTACTGATTCAAATTAATTAAGTTCTCCATTTGATAAAATTGATTCCCCCATCTGCACATACCAACTGTTCTCTCACACATAAATAATTTTCAGAAACACAAGTGTGTGCGTGCATGTACACACATTGCCCTTCCAGCAGCCAAGGGCATCCATGGAAAGGAGTGAGAGCAGATTTCAAGATGGTGACCTTAACTGCATGACTAAGATCTTACATCTTTTCACAAATAATATAGGAGTAGTAACTGTGAGAGGGATCTTGGAGTCCTAGTAGACAATAATTTAAATATGAGCCAGCAGTGCACTGCAGCTGCCAAAAAAAGCCAACACAGCTATTCTCCAAAGCACCTGAGGGCAGGATAAGGAGCAATGGGTGGAAACTAATCAAGGAGAGAAGCAACCTAGAAATAAGGAGAAATTTCCTGACAGTTAGAACAATTAATCAGTGGAACAACTTGCCTCCAGAAGTTGTGAATGCTCCAACACTGGAAGTTTTTAAGAAGAGAATGGACAACCAACCTTTCCAACTATTCTGTTCTGTTCTGTTCTGTTCTATTCCTCAAATGGTGCACATAAATAGGGGTGTGTCCTCAATTACATGATCATGACATTTAATGCCAGGTTATTTCCCCTTCCTCACATAGACAAACTGAATTGTATGGAAAAACATCATATGAGAGAGAATCCACAGCTCAACATTTTCTGTATATAGAACCAAGATATTGCAATGGAGTTTGGACTGGACAAATAGGGCACCCTTAACACCAACAGGAAAAAAATAGTGAAAACTGAATGAATATTAATGCCCTTTGGAATAACATCAAGTGTCTGGATGAGGAGAATCACTACAAATACCTGGGCATGCTTCAAATTGACAATATCAGTCATAAAGACAAGAAGGTTAGAAGTGAATGAGAGTGAAGAGATCTTAGTATAAACTCAGTGGAGGAAATTCCATGAAAGCAATTAACATCTTAGCAATTCCAATTATTAGACAGACAGCTGTAATAGTGGACTGGACTCAAACAAAACTAAAAGCTCTGGCTAGGGAGATCAGAAAAATAATCACAATATCATAAATCATGTCCTTCATCCATGCAGCAATGTTGACAGATTCTACTTACTAAGAAAAATAGGTGACCATGGAATGTTGCAAGTATACAGATAAAAGGGCATTAGAAGAATATCTGCAGGACTTTTCAGTTCTTCTGTCTTAAATTAAAGTCACCATCGGCATTGACAAAAGCAACATAAGTCTATTGCAAAAGTCCCTCATTTTCAATTTGGCCTACAAGAAAGACCAAATGAAGAACTGAAAAGACAACAAGACAAAAATTACATAGCCAATAGTAGGCAAAGCAGATAACAACAAGACCTGGCAATAGTTAAGAGAAGGAAAGGTGAAGAAACAGATAAAGGGCTAATTTTGGCAGTATTAAACCAAACAAATGCATATAACACCAGAACTGAGAAGACAGCAACAAACAGTGAATGCCACCTCTGCAAAAAAAAATCCTGAAAAAATAGTTGGCTAATTTGCTGCTGTAAGAAGATCACATAATCTTACTACAAACAACAGCATGACAAAGTTACAACAATGGTGTATTGGAACATCTGCAAGAAATATCTTTCACCTGCAAGCTGGTGGGACTACAACCTAGTTGAAAAGTAATAGAAAATGAAGAAGCTAAAGTGCTGTGTAATTTTAGAATTCAGTCAAATAAGCATCCGCTATATAACACTCCAGAGGGAACAATTATTGATAACAGGGGTGGGGGTGGAAAGGAGGTCTGAATAGTGGATGTTGCAATACCTGGAGAGCACAGGAGACAAAGGAAAGAAATGGAGAAAATCACAAAATACAAAGATCTGCAAACAGAAGTAGAATAACTGTGGCAAAAAAAAAAGAATGAACGTACTAAAGAAAAATACTATTCCAAAGCAACAGGACCACAATATGAACACCACCAGCATTGACAAAATCACCATCACCATCAATTGCAGATGGCAGCTTTATTTGGAACAGATTACTTCCTGCAGTGATACCTTTAACACCATCAAACTATAACAGGTCCTTGGGAAGAACTTGGTAGGAAGATAAAAGTGCTAAATCCAGTCTGAACATCTGGCTGACTGTGCAATGAACCGTAATAAATAAAAGCTTTCATGGAGAAATGAAACAATTATTTGGTTAGAAAAGCAATCTAAGCAAACAAAATGTCTCAATAAAAGTTTATTTATGCAGTTATCATTTTTCTGATTGTTGAATGCCGCCCCAAAGCATTTTGCTGTCATCTGTGACTAACCTGTTAAACTGGATTTTCACATGCAGAAAAGGCTAAGTGGGTTAATCTATTTCCTAAAGAATATAAAGTTTTTTGAAGCCACTCCTCTTAATAATCTTGACAACTAAACAAGATTTTACAAAGCAGATTTTGAGCCTCTCATTCTTGGGAATTAATGCTACATTAATTGGCTTTATGGAATTGCTGTTTGGAAAGCACAAAACAGAACTAGTCTCATATTCAAAGATTTTATGTCACTCCTGTGCCTCAGTACTTTTGAAAGTTAATAGTAGCTAACTAGCTTTTCCCTAAGTTCTTTTTCTTATCTTCAGCAACTTGATTCATCTAAGCCAGAGATGGCAGAAGGTAACTGGGATCATATATCATTTTGCAATAGCTCAGGCCAAGAATTTTTGACTGGTCTAATAAGAAGGTAAAAATGAAGTTTAAAAGAGTTCTCTTCTTTGGCAGTCCAAATACGAATTAATTACCTCTAAATATCCTTTTCAAGTAGTTTCCTTTGGTTAAATTAGTTCTGCTTTCCAATGAATTTGTTGCTTTTGAATACAACTTTGTGTAGCCATAGAAACCAATTTTAGAAGTAATCCTTCCAGATAATGGGCCACAACAGAGTTCCCTGGGTAAAACATGGGCAGATTATGGAAACAGCTAGATTAGAAGTAAAATGTGTTTCTGTGAGCAGAAGATCAGCTGAGCAACACTTGGAAGTTTCAAATTCCCTCAGCTCTGAAATCAAGGAAACAAGTGGAAGAACCTCTAAAGCAAGGGTGTCAAACTCGCATCATCATGGCGGCATCACATGACATATCGAGACTTTTTTCCCCTTCGCTAAACTGAGTGGGGGCAGGGCCAGCACGTGACATATCCGGCCCATGGACCACAAGTTTGACACCCTTTGCTCTAAAGAACTCCTTATCTGCTGGGTTGATCAGTCTTCTGTGCAACCAATCAACTCACAGCATTAACTTAACTGTAACCTATTTGCAAAACACCTGTTTGTCCTTGGATTTTTTGATTATCAATATCACATGTGGAAAGTTTAAGAAAGGCTGATGCATGACGCCTAATTACAAGGTAAGCAGAATAATTAGGCCAATGAGTACATCAGGAATTTAGACAGCACTCTTTTGCAGATATTCACAGAAAATGGCTGTCACAAGAAGGGTCAGGAGCAGATAGAGAAGTAACTTTTCAAAGTTAGCTTTGTTTACAAGATGTGTGTTGGTAATGCACCGTAAGGTCTGTTTTAGTGGGCAATGATCTGGTATAAGATAGAGGGGCAGGAAACAGCGAGGAACGCTGGCTATTCTGATGCTAATGAATAAGTTACAACCATGCAGTAGATATTGGAGATTTGCAACCTGAAGGTGGATGGTACTTTCATTTTTGTCTCAAGCAGCAAAAAGTCTGGAATCAAAGCAGTACATTTATTAATGCAGCGATTTTCAAATTTGACAACTTGAAAATGTATGGACTTCAACTCCCAGCATTCCCCACCATCTCTTCAACCCTTAAATGTGACTCTCTCAGTTGCTTTGTCGTCAATATTCTACAATATTCTCTTTCATAAACTGATATAATGATATAATGTAATCATTCCGAACCAGCTATATGGTGATGTCATTACTCTAACTCAGAGTGTAAGTCTCGCTTTCTGTTATTACTATGAATGGATAATATATCTTCAATCAAATTTTGTTAATAATAAATCTCAAAGTAATTGTTAGTGAAGACAGTACTTTTGATCTTCCTCCTATGAATCAACAAACACGTTTATGACTGTGCAAACATACATAAATACACATTGTCAAGGCAGATATGAGAACTGTGAGGACAAAGTTCACCAACCTGTTGTCTCCCATCTAAACTTTACAACCTCCAGACACTGGGACAGAAGACTGCATTTCCTCTTCAGTTGATGGAAGGGGCAACGTATCTTTGGGTATCATCAGCATATAGATGTCTAATGTCAGATGACCTCCGCCCATCGGCTTATATAGATGGGGCAGGTCATCTGGGGAGAGAGGACTGACCTCTGCAGTTTCCCATAAGTCAGAGACTACTGGGCTGACATCACAGCCTCTAGACTAGATCTCTATGTTGATCCCTCCCTACCTAGACTGAAAATGTCCATTCAGGAAGTAGCAGCACCATTAGATCAGGGGTGTCAAACTCAAGGCCTGGGGGCCGCCCTGGAAACAACGAAGGGCTGGCCCGTGGTGCCTCTGCCAGTGAAAATGAAGCTCGGGAGGGCTGTGGGCAAGCTCCATTTTCACTGGCAGAGGGTTGCAGGAGGCTGTCTCAGCTGAAAACGGAGCTTGGGAGCCCGTTTTCACTGGCAGAAGTGCTTGTGTCACCATAGGCGCCCTGACACAAGTGACACCGAGCTGGCCACACCCATCCTGGCCACACACCCTGCCCACTCCAAGGTCAAACCCAACACTGATGTGGCCCTCGATGAAATCGAGTTTGCCACCCCTGCATTCGATAGTCCCTTTTATTTTCACTTCTACAGTCAGTTCACAAAAATACCATAGACAATGATATGAAAAGCCACCATAAGAACTGAAAAGACCAGAAGAGGTGCACTACCCTCATTGAGGTTTCAAGAAGTTCATCAAGGAGAGTGATCAAAACATTTTCACTCTCATACCAAGGTCTGAAAAAGGTTTAGATAATCTCTTATTCCTATGATGCTATCCAGTGGTGGATTGCTACCGATTCGCCCTGGTTCAGGCAAACTGGTAGCAATGGCGGCGGGAAGCTCCACCCACCCTCCCGGACATCATCAATTACGCTCTGCGCAAAGGTAAGTAAAACCCACCCCTAATGCTATCTGGATCTGCCACCGTCTTAACATCCTTCCCCTGAAAAGGAATTTTGGAAGTTGGCCAGTAGTTATCTAGGACCTTAAGACCCAGAATTAATCTTTTAAAAAGTGAGAAACTACTGCTTCCCTCTATAATAGCTCTCCTTGATGCAGAAAGGCATTAACAGTCTCATGGATCCAGGTGGTCACTTCTCCACTTTAACAGGAAAGATGGTAAGGGATGCAATCTACACATGTCAGAGGACAACCTCTTCCTTGGAGGTCATGGGCGAAAAGGAGTCTTGGATAATCGTCTTTTGGGCTATTAAGAGTCAAGATTGCATAGACTCTGGCATGTAAGTATAACTGATGTCTTTCTCGTTTTGACTAGTAGAAACTGTTTAACTATTTGATTGGTAGGAAGTTGGATAGAACTTTTGACTCAGGTAAATTAAAATTGAAACAAAAAAATATGAAATAACAGAAAAGATTAAGAATGAGAAAACTAATTGCACTGGTGTGTAATGCTGAATCCAGAGTATTATTTCTAATTCCTATAATTCTGCCACTACTGACAGGAAGATCTGAGTCTAGAGGAACCATTTCAATTAAAGTTCTGCAAAACTCAATATTTATTAGGATTGAACAGGATGAAGATGCAGCATTTTGTTTTTCTTTGCTAGCTATTACACATGAATAAACTATATTTATTTGCCCTAGTTTCTGGATTACTATAGATCTGTTACTGATTTAGAGAATCAGTAAATTTATACATCCAGTGACTCTCTTGGCATACCCACCAAAATGTTCGAAATGATCCTTGCTCTCTTCTCTGATCTCAAAGTTTTGCCACTGTCTGGGAGAGAATTCTCTTACGCCTCCAACAACTGAGCAGTGATTAAATGTATGCCAAAACCTCTGGGAAGGCATATCAGGGATCATAAAGGAGCAGCCTTAATCGGAAAAATCAATATTTGATTTTTTTTTTAAAAAAATCACATATTCAGCTGTTAATTACCAAATGTACAGTTCTTGAATGGAGAAAAATCGGTTGATGGAGATATATATACCATATTTTTCAGACTATAAGGCACTCCGGACTATAAGACGCACCTACCTTTTTTGGTGAGGAAAACAAGGAAAAGAAATCTGCCTCTGCCTCTGCCTCCCAGCAATTTTGCCATGTTGCAGCAAACAGCAAATAGCCTGCTTTACTTTCATTTTCGTTTTCAGCATAGCTTGATTAGCACAAGAAAAAAAAAATCTGCTCCCAGCAATTTACCTCCTTGCAGCAAGCAGCAGAGGCCCACGCAAAACAGCTGAGAGTCAGGAGGCCGATCCAACAGACAATCAACTTGTGCTAATCAGGCTGTGATGAAGCTGAAACAAGCTGTTTCTTCTTGCTGCTTGCTGCAAGGAGGTAAACTGCTGGGAGGCAGAGGCCAAAGGGTAGGGGCCAGTGCGTGGGCAGGGCTACATTCAGTGTATAAGACGCACCTAAATTTTCACCCCCTTTTAGGGGGGAAAAAGGTGCGTCTTATACTCCGAAAAATACGGTATATATATATATATATATATATATATATATATATACATACACACATAGTTCAGAGTCATACTTGCCTGCAGAGTTCTGTCCCAACATTCACAAGTTCTTGGCTGGAAAGGTGAGCTCCAGTTTTGCGGAGTAATTCAATCACTTTGTGATTCCTTTAGAAAAGAGGGGAAGGAGAAAGTTTTATTCTTCATCCTACCTGTGCTTTGATAAGAGCATCTATTTCAATTAATTGATAAGCAGAATCAGAGAATAATTTCCCATGCTGGATTTCCTTCACAGTGGGTCCCTGAAAATCATATCAATGGTAAAGAATATAACAGAAGGGGGGGGGGAATGAAAACTGTACTGGGATGGCACCTTCTTGGATTTCTGAAGGCCATGGTGACTGACGGCTGTTTCCCCAACCACCTGGGCGAGGAGATCAGGTGAGCAATCTTGTGTTGTGATTTTAATGATTGGGATATATTGTTTATCTTATGGATCAATGCTTATTACCATTGTTTTAATCTTTGTATGCTGCCTTTTAATCATTGTCATGACATAAGCAGCCATATCAATCTATATAAATAAAATAAGAATTCTAGAAGTTGCAGTCCCAGTACCACTGGGAAGCTGATTTGCATCCATGTCTCCATGTTAAACCACCACAACCTAACTGAGTATTTTCAACTCAAAATATATCCAAGTTTCAATCATCATTAACCTAAAAACAGCACTAAAGTCTTTCACACGACCACTGCAAGCCCAAAACACATTGTTGAAAGATCATGTAGTATTTAATATCATATTTCCACATATGATCAAGAACAATCCTTCAAAAGATTTCATAGTCCAAACAGAGAATCAATTCCCGCTTTCTTGTATCACTCAGACTTTAATAGTTTTGTAGCAGTGGTGGAATTCAAATTTTTTTACTACCGGTTCTGTGAGCGTGGCTTGGTGGGCATGGTGTTGCTTGGTGGGTGTGGCTTGGTGGGCATGGCAGGGGAAGGATACTGCAAAATCTCCATTCCCACCCCGCTCCAGGGGAAGGATACTGCAAAATCTCCATTCCCATCCCACTCCAGAGAAGGATACTGCAAAATCCCCATTCCCTCCCCACTCCTGGGGGAAGGATATTGCAAAATCTCCATTCCCACCCCAGTCTGGGGTTAGCCAGAGGTGGTATTTGCCAGTTCTCCAAACTACTCAAAATTTCCGCTACCATTTCTCTAGAACCTGTCAGAACCTGCTGAATTTCACCCCTGGTTTGCACCCTTTATTCCCCTGGCAACTTCTGTTATGCACTATAGTCATCTTCATTTTTGCCTTCACAGTCTGCCTTATTACACACACCACCATTTCTTCCAACTGTACCTTGTTCTCTATTATTTGTTACAGCCTCCCCTTCGGGCCCTGCAATGCTTTGAATGCAATTCCCAAATTGCATGTACAAGCATAGCATCTGTCTGTAAAACCACCACATTTTTTCCCATGATCCTGTGGCAGTTGCAGAGATCAGCATATGACCCCATAAGAACACTGTGGATGTTTTAAAGGTTTGCAAAATACATTGCCATTCTTGCATGTTGCAAAATCTTTTTTGGTAGCCAGTCCAAAGCAATGAATAGTTTTAAGTCACCTCAGATGTTTGGGAAAAAAAATCACAAGTGTTAAATTAGCCCGTAAAATTGATCAGTAATATGGCAGAAAAAGCTAGATAAATTAGGAAGCAGGAAGAAAAGAAAGAAAATATAGTAGAGAGCCAAGATTAATACATTTGATATTTTCATGGAAATGCTACCACAATTCAGAGTCTATTTTCATAATTATGAATAAGACTATTCTGAATCAGTTCTTCCTTAGAAACTGCTGGAACAATCACTGCTGCCTGCTTAGACTGCGAGTTGTTTTCCAATGGTTCATGGGCCAAAGTATTTCAGTGCAAACCAGGGGTGAAATTCAGCAGGTTCTAACAGGTTCTGGAGAACCAGTAGCGGAAATTATGAGTAGTTCAGAGAACCGGCAAATACCACCTATAGCTGGCCCCAGAGTGGGGAGGGACTGGGGATTTTGCAGTATCCTTCCCCTGGAGTGGGGTGGGAATGGGGATTTTGCAGTATCCTTCCCCTGGAGTGGGGTGGGAATGGAGATTTTGCAGTATCCTTCCCCTGCCATGCCCACCAAGCCACGCCCACAGAACCAGTAGTAAAAAAAAATTTGAATTCCACCACTGGTGCAAACCCTATTTTGAATTGAGTTTTGAGGAAGATTCTGAGGAAGATGTTCAGCTTTTGAACATTTTAGTCAACATCAACAAAACTAAAAATAACAAATCACAAATCAAAATAAAGCATCCACCCCCTCCCCAATTAGGCATCATTGAATATTTTTAATTCTAAAAATTAGCAAGCGTTTCATTTTGTTAAAACTACCGTTTGTGGTTTGAGAACCATGCTAAGTGATCTTCCATACATATACCACTGTCTTTCTTCCATACTTTTCCATTTATCAAAGAGACTCTTGTAAAGCACTTCAGAACCAGGCATGGCTTTTTCATAAGGTAATCTAGTGGCCCACTCTTAAAGATGATATAACATCTGTATTTCTGTCTAAAAGTAAGACAAAATCTCTGAAGAATGTAACATAGATTCCTTCTGTATCTCAAGTAGATTAGAAAGCAAATCACAATGTTTCAGTCATATTTTTTCAGGGGTAAAATTGTTTAAAGCACCCTCTACTTCCCTTAAGTTGTTAGGTATGCATGGCAGATCTGAGACATGAAGTGGATTTCATTTTTTTTCTTTAGATTTATTCTCAATAAACCAGAGGTTGGTTTCAGCAGGTTCTGACCAGTTCTGGAGAACCGGTAGAGGAAATTTTGAGTAGTTCGGAGAACCGGTAGTAAAAATCCTGACTGGCCCCGCCCCCATCTATTCTCTGCCTCCCAGGTCCCAGCTGATCAGGAGGAAATGGCGATTTTGCAGTATCCTTCCCTTGCCACGCCCCACCAAGAGTCCTGGTGGCGCAGTGGACTAATTCACTGTTATTAAAATCAGCTGCTTGCAATTACTACAAGTTCAAATCCCACCAGGCTCAAGGTTGACTCAGCCTTCCATCCTTTCTAAGGTAGGTGAAATGAGGACCCAGATTGTGGGGGCAATAAGCTGACTTTGTATAAATATACAAAAGTATGAAGGCTATTGCTTAACGCACTGTAAGCCGCCCTGAGTCTCTGGAGAAGGGCGGCATATAAATCAAAAAAAATTTTTTAAAAAAAAGCCACACCCACAGAACTGGTAGAAAAAAATTTGAAACCCACCACTGCAATAAGCTACGTATTTTTTTTCAAAAAATGTTTACATTTCTTTTGTTGCACTATTAAAATCACAATATCAATGCAATTGTCCTTCTCCTGGAAGGCAGTATTATTCAGTTCTTATTGCTGAGCACAGAGGTATTACTAACTATCACAATTACAAACCTCCGATGTTTGCTTATTATCTTAAATACTTTATTGCAAGTATTCAATAAAGAATACTGAAAAACAAAATATCACTTTAGATATTTTCCCCTTTTTCAGTTGATAGATAACTTATACTGATTTTCACTTCAGCCTGCAACGTACCATTTATATAAATAAATGTTCACAGAAAGTGAAGACAACTTCAATTAGCTCATACCATGTTGGGAGGGGTTGCGTGAATTGTGATTCACCCTAAACTTCAGGGGTCCTCTTTGTGGACTCCTAGGTACTTGGAATAAAATACTCTGAATTTCATCCAGGTGTAAGTTAGTGCCACAAGACTTTTTTCCTGAGGAAACATCCATGAGATTTTTTGCACTGTCAGTTCCATATGCCTCAAATTGCACAGGCTCATAGCTACTTTGTAATGCACATGCATAGCTGAAGACAATGTGGAACCACTGATTACTCTCCTTGAGTACCTGAAAACTCTTTTGAAGACATCAAGGGCTACAAATAACTTGTTTAATATTCAGGTCAAAATCAGAAGCAGACAGACAACTCACCTGACGGAGAAATGTATAATGACTGGGTGGAATTCTTACTGAGTTGCAGATAATTATATACAGGTAAGTCAGTGCCTTGAATAGGTAAATTGCAAGCCCTGTGTCTCATTCTTTGTAACACAAGTGCTAGATTTTCTGAGGTAATCACAATGTGTCCCATTGATTTCAGTACATTTTAGGTGTTCTTGGTCTATAACCTGGATTATCTCAGATTAGAACTAGTAGGCAGGGCTTAGGCAAATACAAACTTCAGTCTCAGCTTCTCATTTGCGTTATGAGACTGAACAGAAAAATCAAAATAAAAGGTAAATTTTATAAAAAGTAAACCCCCTTGGGTTCAGCCGATCAATGGGAGATTGTTGGAAGCCCCCCTGGATGATGCTCCTCAGAGCAAAATAAAAATGGAAGAGGGATACATTGATCCACTTAAGAAGTGCTATCGGAAATCCTCACTTGGTAAGCCGGAGAATAAATGAGAAATATTTTACATGCAAAACTATAGCCCCACCTTAAACACTCTAAAGCATTATTATACATGATAAAGATGATTACAGTTATTATGCTGTGAGTGGGTATTAAGATTCCCTAATGCTGACACCTGACATTCTTTATTTTTACATACGTTTTTAAAATAGTTTTTTGAAGGCTTACTTGGAATTTAAAATGCAAGCAAATCTTTATAGGAATGAGAATAGCAAGGACATTTCCTTTCCTTCAGGAATTTAATGACATGCAAATGTTAAACCCAGGCCTCAACTTGATGGACTTTTATTTAATTCTTTAATTTTGTTCCCTGGTATGAAATAAAGAATTGACCTTTTATATAGTCTTGACAAAGTTCAAACATAGGAAGCAACAGAGCAAAAAAACCTCTGTCCTTAAAAGAGCCAGAACAAGATACCTATTTGCAGATGACTAATAGCATTGCCTTTTTTTTTAAGAAGTCATAAAAGGCATAAATATTCTTGGATGTTTATTTTGCTTCCCCATAAAATATCCAACATTTCAAACAGGAATAATGATGTCTAAGGCCCACACAAACTCTTTCTATCATACTTATGAACACAAAAAGCAATACACAGTTCTACCTTAAATCTCATAATTTCTTTTTATTGCTAAAGTTTATTTATTTACTTATTTGAGAAGAAAATGTTGTGGGAAATTAAACACAAAATAAACATGCTTTATGAGTGACTGGGCACATATGTAGAACTGCATATTAGTATGCAATAATTTTCTCTCACATAAAATGAAAGCAAAGGCCTATCCCTGTACAACATTATTTTTGCTCCAGTTGCAGTAATAATATGTAATGCTACCAGATTTAAATCATCCCATGCCATCATTTTAAGATTGGCTGCGAAGTCTTCCAGCACAGAGGAGCCTAAAGCAATCCTTCCAGACTCTACAAAATGATGACTAGTAAGTCCCTTCTAACAAGAGCATAATCTTGAACCCAAATTCATTCTGTTCTTCCAGTCCCCCTTTTGGCAGCTTTCGAAAGATCAAGCTCCCTCTCTTATGGGAGTGGTAAAGCAAAAGAATCTGAATAACAAACTCATGTGAAATTCCTCAGGCAGCCCTGGGTGTGGTTAAAACACACATGCAGGCACATTGCTGTTTACAGGAACATTTTGCACAGGCGTGCAGAGCAAGTGCTACCTCGGTTCAGTTGTAAGTGTTTTTAACTTGCACTAGAAACTCTTAGGAAATTCCTCTCCTGTGTTCTAGGACCTGGTTAGGCATCATATTGTCACAGATTATTTGGAACAGCTGCCAAATATCTTAGGAAAATACTAATCCAGGAGTGTGAGGAATTGACCACAGTTTTAGCCTTGTGGACTGGTGATGATGGAAACTGTCATTCCACAATTCTGGAACTCATCAGAAAGCTACACTACAGCAGGCATTTATCTGAATCCTTAAAGAGAAAGCTTTACTAGTGATTGTTGTATAAGGATGAGCCACGGAGAAAGCTGTTATAAACCAGCATTTAGCTCTATTGCATCAAACTCTTTCCATAGGTGCAAAGCAGGCATGCTCTGCATACTTAATTTTAATGAATGATGTACATAGAAATATATACAGTATCTGCAAAAACTGGATTTTCTTGTTCAATTACTAGGATAGGGACAATGAAATAAGAAGTTAAACCAATTAGAATTAAAAGGAGAAAAAACAGACTATAGTTTACAGAGAGGGGCATAACAGTACAACATGCTAAAATCCATTAAAATGCTCAAAAAAAGTCCCTGATTTTGAGTTAACAAAAATTTCTACATGTTATCATATGCACAAAGATCTGAAACATAATACTTTCTTTAACCAGAATTTTACATATTCCATGCAGAATTCTGGATTTGATTCCAAAAAAGTGTTTTGGGACATCTAGGGACAGAAATGTTGCATCAGTCAAGTGACAATTGCAGATGACAGTTAAGCCAGGAAGAGATATGGTTACTTTAAAGAACTGCTCATAGATATGTTCATGTGACAGAGGCTGCTCCTCTATCCTGGTCCTATTAGACTTCTCAGTGGCTTTTGATACCATCGACCATGGTATCATGCTGCATCGGTTGGAGGGGCTGGGAGTGGGGGGCACCGTACTACGATAGTTCTCCTCCTTTCTCTCTAACCGATCGCAGACTGTGTTGACGGGAGGACAGAGGTCGACCCCAAGGCCTCTTGTTTGTGGGGTGCCACAAGGGTCGGTTCTTTCACCCCTCCTGTTCAACATTTATGTGATGCCACTGGGTGAGATCATCAGTGGCTTTGGGGTGAAGTACCACCAGTATGCTGATGACACCCAGCTGTACATCTCCACCCCGAACCACCCCAATGATGCTCTTGAAGTGATGTCCCGGTGCCTGGAGGCTGTACGGATCTGGATGGGGAGAAACAGACTCAGACTAAACCCATCCAAGACCGAGTGGCTGTGGTTTCCGTCATGCCGTTATAGTCAGTTGGCACCATCACTGACTATTGGGGGAGAGTCATTGGCCCCCACAGAGAGGGCTCGCAACTTAGGTGTCCTCCTGGACTCACAGCTGTCCTTAGAAGAACATCTGACAGTTGTGGCCAGGAGAGCTTTTTATCAGGTTCGCCTGATACGCCAGTTGTGTCCCTTTCTGGATTGGGATTCGTTAATGATAGTTACTCATGCCCTCGTCTCTTCCCGCATGGACTACTGCAATGCTCTCTACATGGGGCTCCCCATGAGGAGCACCCGGAGGCTTCAGTTGGTCCAGAATGCGGCCGCGCGGGTTGTTATGGGAGCGACATGGCATTCCCATGTGGCTCCCCTGCTACGCGAGCTGCACTGGCTCCCTGTGGTCTTCCGGGTGCGCTTCAAGGTTTCGGTTACCATCTTTAAAGAGCTCCATGGCTTAGGACCGGGATACCTACGAGACCGCCTTCTGTCACCAATAACCTCCCACAGACCAGTACGCTCCCATAGAGAGGGACTTCTCAGGGTACCGTCGGTCAAACAGTGTCAGCTGGCGGCCCCCAGGGGGAGAGCCTTCTCTGTGGGAGCACCTACCATCTGGAATGAGCTGCCCTCAGAGATTCGGATAATCTCGGATCTTCGTACATTCTGCCGTGCCCTCAAAACATTTCTTTTCAAGCAGGCCGGCCTGACCTAACCTCGTCTAAAAACTACTTTAAATTTTATATTCTGAATCTGCCCCAGAAACTTGAAATGATCTAATTCAATACTATATCCGAACCTAACTATTTAATTATATTTTAAATTGGTTTTTTCAATTCTTTTATTACATGTATATTTCGTTCAACTGTACACTGCCCTGAGTCCTTCGGGAGTAGGGCGGTATATAAATTTAATAAATAAATAAATAAAAATAAATAAATGTGCCTGCTTACTCTAAAATACCTTTTTGAAATTGATTTCAAAGTTATGAACAGCCTTGATGAGTGAAAATCCTTCAGCAGTATATTTTCCAAAACATCTTCCCAATAGAAGCTAAACATTTTTTCACCACACAGAAACTAATAATAAACATATGAAGTCTCTTTACTCACTGTGTTCCTCTCCTGTGTAGCAATAGCAATACATGCAATGTGTAACAAGACTGAGGAGTGAACAAGAACAATCAGTCCTTTATACTTACTGATCTTTTACTGTAGTATCCTATTAGAAAGTTTTCCGTCTTTATTACTTGGGATATAGCACATGACCAAAAACATCTCTTTCATTTTCAACCATGAAAGTTGATTTGGAAAAGACAAGTTTTGTAAAGGAATAAACTGTGGCTGAGAACAGCCCTTTAGCACATAATACTTATCTGTCCCAAAACCAATATATAACTGGGCTTCAATTCATTCAGCTGCTTATGTCTTAACTTTTCCAGGGTACCTGATTTAAATTACATTTTAATAAGATACCTGAACATAACAGCATTCATCAGTGGAGTAGCTCCTGATCGGTCTTTTGCATATACAGTTGCACCAGACTTCAACAGATGCCTGACTATCTTCAAATTGCCTTCACAAGATGCAACATGAAGTGGAGTGCGACCATCATAATCACCAGAGCTCAAGTTTCCACCCTACAATAAAGTTGTTTAAAATGTATGTAAAATTGTATCTGTCTTTAAATTATTCTTCAAATATTTACCGTATACCCATATCTTTTTCTACATTATCAGGAATTGGACTTGTCACAAAGAAGAAATGTTTCTATCACTGTACTATTCATTTATTTAGTATTATTTCATTCATTCATTCTCATGAACTCTAGGACCAATGGAGAAGACTCGCCTAAAACTACTTTCTGAATATCAATCTAGAGCCCTTAAGGAATACAGAAATATAGCTTGATTAAAGTCTCCAACAGCATATGTATATAAGATGCAAATAGATTAGGGTGTTCTGCAGATCCTCTGCTTTTCAGGAGTCCCTTTTCATATGGAGAAAGACCTTGATGTCGCTAGTGGTACACAATCTCTTTTCAGACATTATTATATTAATAACTGAATTCTGCTCACCCTCTTACATTCATTGTATTCATTGATATAAACTCTTTATCCAATAATACAATTTCACGTAACAATCTGATGACTAGAAATAATAATATAATTTTAACAATTGGGGCACAACTGTACAACAAAGAGTCAAACTGACTTTTGAATTTTCCAGAATAACTGCATATTAACCAAAAATGTGGGATGCAAGAAGAATAAGATAAGAATTCCTCATCTGCAATTGTGAAATATTAAGATTACCTGAGGGATGTACTAGGAGTTAATGGAATTTTAATTAGACTGCAAGGAGCAAAAGAGAAAGTTTGCTGCTTTCTACTCAAAAATATAAAAGTGTAGCGGTTATCTTAAGTCATTTCCAGTTTTAATCAGCTGTAACTTTGGGGTTTTTTAATAAATACACAAGGCTTCCTGAAATTGATTATAGATGTCTGGATTTTTATTTTTCTTCTAAATCCAGATTCTGGAGGCCATGGAATAACCTCTTGGAAAAATACAATTCAGATTAACTGGTGAGCAAAAATTGTTTCACACTCCAAAATAGTCATATAAGAAGAAATAAAATAAGAGGAAGTTACCAAGTCCTGTAAGACTTTTAGGGCAGTTAAGTCACCATTTTTTGCAGCCACGCATGCCAAAGAAGGAGTCAAGGCATCCCTTACAGCTGCTAGTTCCTGAGAAAAGGAAATAAAACTATTAGTAACACATATTTTCTCCAACTGCGGTTGCATATAGCTGGACTTTTTTGACTAGAGATGCTTGTTTGAGGAATCACTTTCTGAGCAATGCCTTCTTTCTCAATCTAGTATATAGAGTTCTGGAATTTAGTGCTGTCTGTGCAAAATGAGCATATGGACAAGATGCCTCTTTATTTTTAAAGTTTTATGAAATTACAGTTTCCTCTCCATCAGTCCTGTACTTCAGTCACTCCAGCAATCTTCAAACATATTTTTATCAAGCACTTTAATTATTATATCTTTCTTTAATATGTTAGGGAAAAGAAAAGTTATAAAAATGAAATTAAATAGATATGAATGAAAGAGCCTGACATAGCTAATGGAAATTGCAGATTGTCTTAATGTGCTAAATATATAATTGTTAGAAGAAAACACAATGACCATCTCTTCTAATGTCAGAGACAATGGTTCATGAGCACAAACAAGAGAGGATGTATTGCACACATAGATAGATGTGAATTTCCATTCAATATCTGGTTGATCTATTTGGGACGAAACCTCAAAACTAGATAGACTTTTGGTCTGATACAGGTGGAAATATCTCTCTTCTTCCTACCTGTTGAGTTCCAAACTAAATTGAGCCTGCTTCATTTGAACCTGACAATCTCATCTCACACACTTGAACAATAATTGGATATTGTTGTCTAGGATATAGACAACATTGGGCATCATTGTCAATGCTCTTGATTGGTTTAAAAGGTTTTGTTTTGTTTTGTTGTTCTTTGACATTATTACACAGTGGATTAAAGTCCTAGGAAGGGGTTGTCCCTCAGAGATTAGATATGGGTGCTATTTTGTTTCCCTTTCCCTTTGGGTGCTCTAATTAAGAGTCACGGTTTCCAGTATTAAAGTCTTATCAGTCTTTTATGGCTCTTGATGATGTGTGGTCTGGAATGTTTTATCTTCATAGAGCATAACAGTGCCATTTGAGCTTGTTCTGAACCTTTCATATTATTCCTCACATTTTAGAACTATCTATCTATCTATCTATCTATCTATCTATCTATCTATTGGTTCGATTTATATGCCGCCCTTCTCCGGAGACTCAGGGCGGCTTACAATGCGTTAAGCAATAGCCTTCATACTTTTGTATGTACCTGCTTAGTAGGGCTTTCAGCCCCCACCCCCAAGTGGTGTTCTTTTTTATACAGTCAGCTTATTGCCCCCACAATCCAGGTCCTCATTTTACCCACCTTGAAAGGATGGAAGGCTGAGTCAACCTTGAGCCTGGTGAGATTCAAACTTGCAGTAATTGCAGGCAGCTGGTGCTTGTTAACAGCACATTAGTCTGCTGCACCACCAAGGCTCTTCACTGGCTGCCAAGTGAAAGCAGCCACAAGTTTAAATTAATACTACTTTTATTTAAAGCCCTCCAGTCACACCCCAGTATCAGTCTGCTTTTATTTCCTCCTACAGTCAGGTTATGTTCTAAACAGCATGGTCTTATTTTGGTTTCTTACTTCAGGGGTGCAGGCTCAGGTTTCAAGATGTGGTCCCACAACTCAGGGCCCACTTCCTTCCTCCCTTTATGTGTGGAAATCAGATACCCCTTAAAGGGATTTAAATATTATTTTATTAGTGGATTAATCTGCTTGTTCCACCCTATCTAACAGTTCTAGATAAGTTTTAAAAATGATTGTGGATGTACATACATTCAGCTTTGCTCTGTGGCATTATTTTAAATCTACTGCTGTTGTATTCATCATTTTAGAGTTAATATTTGTTTGCTGTACTGAAGCTAAATTCCAAACTAATGTTATTGGACTGGTTGCTATTGCTTTTTAAAATTTGTACTGTGCCTTAGTAAAAGAAAGCAGTAATAGGGAAGGGAATCTTTTCACTATGGTATACCATAGTATTTTGCAACTGGTTAACACCATGGTATTTCACAACTGGTTAAACTGTTCTGCAGTGTGTCCTCTTTGCTAAAACAAGTGCCATTTGAACAAGTACCTCTTTACAGCTGATCAACAGATATTTTGCAATCTCTTGTATAAACTTGCAATCTCTGAGAGTTATCTGGGTTCCAATGGGCACAACAGTCATTTCTCCTCTCAGATTCTTGCTCAGCATCTGCATAAAGAAAAACAAGTCTGAAATCCAAATAAATAAATCTAAGATAACTGAAGGACCATCTACTCCAGGGGTGTCAAACTCAAGGGCCAGGGGCCAAATCTGGTCCATGGAGTGCTTAGATCTGGCCATGTGTGTCTGCCAGCTGTGTGTCTGCCAGCAAAAATGGAGCTCAGGAGGGCCGCATGTGGCCCTTCTGAGCTCTGCTTTTGCTGGCAGAGGATCGCAGAAGGCCGTCGCAGCTGAAAATGGAGTTCAGGAGCTTGTTTTCACTGGCAGAGCATTCAGGCCACCACAGGCAACCCAAACGAGTGACGTTGAGTTGGCCACACCCATCCTGGCCACACTCACCCCGCCTCCCGAGGCCAGATACAATCCTGATGTGTCCCTCAATGAAATTGAGTTTGACACCCCTGATCTACTCCAATCTGAGTTGGCTATTCAAGCAGATCCTCCAAGCACAGTTTGTGTGGTGGTGGGGAGAGCACTGAGACTGAGATCTAGTCAATCTGTTTTGAATTAAATCACAATCCCTAGATTTTATGCAACAAGGAAACTTTAAGAAAGTAACATTAAGAAGAAGGAAAAAGAGATGGTGCAAAGTCACACAAATCAAACTTATTTCATCTTTTATACATAGTATTAAGGATTAAGATTATATGTTACTTGATTTATTCAATGTGCACAATGTGAACACTCACAAAAGCTATTCATTTTTTATGTGTTAATACTAATTTGAAATATTCCTTTACCCAAATCCTGTAGATACTATCGCCTGTCTTATAATCATAAACTCAATCATAGAAGGGTAAAACCATGTTAAATAGCTTGCTGCTATTAAGATAAATAAGGCAGAAGAAGTACAGATTAGTAATAATCTCAGGCAAACATCATCAGTCACATTATGGGAGAATTTAGATTAAGCATAGAAAGCATTACGGGCATGAAGGAACTGCCTGAATGTACACTGTGCACTGTGTTCACTATCAAGAAGTTTCAGGGGTTTATTGAAGAAGGACTAATGATACAGCAGAAATCAAATCTCCTTCTTCTGGAAAGGTAAAGATAGAAGGGAGAATAGTTTCCTGAGAAGAGGAGAGGATGATGTCAGGGTAATGATTTAAGAGCTGACCAGCTGCTACAATGATGTAATGCTGGGAATGAGTCAGCAAGGTTTTTGGACTGATATCACTTTAAGAGCCTATAATAAGAAAAGTCCCTGTTAGGGCGTATCTCTCTCTCCGTGTATGCTTCCATGCTGTAATTGCTGCTTGCTGTTTGAGATCTGACTAGAGTATGTGTATGTATATATTCTTTGTAGATAAAACCACTATTTAAATACAAACTTCTGTTTACTGTATTTGCTCCTGGGTTGTCTCACATAGTCACACTGTGCGCACTCTGACAGAAGACATGTTAAGAAGCCAAGATGAGGGCTGTGAAATATCAGAGATAATAAAGAATGGGACACCAAGGCATAGAAAGCCAAGTTTGCATCATGACAAGTCCCCAGAACCTTACTGAACCTTACAGAAGCCTATCAAAGTATACAAAATGTATAATACATGACAATCCCCAAGTTTCCAAGTAGGCATATAATTCTGAACTCTAAAAAGCACACAAAATGGGAAGTAATTTACATGTGTGCTGGACCTATGAACTGGATCTATCACAGACCACATGAGAAAGATAGTATAGATAGTATAAAAAAAGTATCTGTGTTTGGATGGAAATTTATTTATGATCAGGGAGCTTGATCAGTACACCCTGATTCCTGACCTGCTCTTCATAAGATTTTCAGAAACATCATTCTTACTTACTTCATAAGATTTTCATGAATATCATTCATACTTAATCACCTTGAAAAGTTAGCAAGTTAGCAATGTTAACTAGTCAATCTCCTTATAAGTTCTTGCTATGATAATAGACATGAATTAGTAGTGTTATTATATGGATTTGGGAAGTGGGGATGTTTTCTCCTACTTGGCTTATTTGGATGTCAAGTAGTTTTCACTTAATAACCACAATTTGTATTGAGAACTCCATCACTAAGCAACATGGTAATTAAATAAAACATCACATGACCATGCCAGACTTACAGTATAATTTCTTCTGCAGATGTTAATGACCATTCATGGTAATTAAATACGACATCAACTTGAGACTTAATGCTGGCAACCCAATTGACAAAGTAAATTCAAGGACCAGTTGTAAAACTACTTCTTCAAAGCTACTGAAGGTTCAAATGGTCACTAAACACAGCAGCCCTCAACCATGGAGTACCTGTATTGTATGAAATGACCCAAGTATGTGTGAAGTATACATATTTGTTGTGCATGAGTTAAGGTTCCATGTCAATTTGTCTCAAGAATCTAACCCTAACAAAAACAAAAGGCCATTGTCAACCACTGTGATCTGAGAGCCCTTAATCTGTAAGATGCCACAGCTAAATCTGGTTCTGACAATAGCACTGATAATTATTTAGGAACAGAGGAAGAGGAGAGATTCTGGGATAATATTGGGGAAACAAAATAAGAACAGTGCTGCACATACATGCAGAACGCTTGTGTAATGCAGAATTGTTCCCTGATTAGAGAGAATATGGGAATATACATGCCTAATGATGCCTATCTATCTAGAAGGAATATACATGCCTAGTGATGCCTATCTATCTAGAAGCATGGCTGTACAAAGTTAAAGAAAGCAAGAGTACTGTGGGAAAGACTATCTCACTTTTAGTACTGTTTAGGCATGTCTGAAAAAGAATAAAATAAAGAGAACATTGTAGGTGTGGGAATTTTTTAATGCTACTTTCCAGGGGAAGTTAGACCCTAAGTTTTATATATATATATATACAACGATTCTTCCCAAGCCACAGGATAACTTTTAGCAAGGGACATGTGTAGTTCTCTCTTCTCTCTTCTCTCACCATCTTTCACTATCATTTAGTTAGCAGCATTCCTAACTCTAGTTACTAAAACATATACAGATTTTCCCCACAGTTCACTAGGTAGCCATAGGTTATAGGAAACATCTTGCAGTAGAATATGTAGGATCCTATTGCTCCATGGGTAAAAATCTGCAGTATTTTCTTGGTTTGCTATTTTGATACTAAACTTTGACCTACACCATAAACCACATTGTGGGCATATTGTGTGGGAAATTCTTTATTAAAATGGGCCTCTCTCCCATTAGCGGCAGCTAAATTAAGAATATTTTTTACCTATATTGTACTATAGGTACTATTATTTTCAGCCTCTGAGAGCTACAAGAAACATAATGAATGGGCAGCAATTGAATGTTAAAGACTTTCTTTGACTTTGGGATAGAATTTTTTAAAAAGTTCAGCAGGATTTTGTCTCTGAAGTTCAGCTGGCAAAAACTGGTTCTGAAGATCACTCAAGGGAGTGGAAGTGAACAGCTCCGCTTATTTTTTATTTGGGGGCCAGGGCTAACTTGAGATGTTTGATACAGAATGAGAATATAATGTCAATATCATCATCAAATTGATAGAGGATGAGAATATTATGTCAATATCATGATAATGATCATCATCATCATCAAATTGTCAATGTTAGTCTTGTTGCTATCCAATTCCTATTTATTCTTATTAATATGAATCTGGAATGGACTTACTTATGGACACTGATTCCACAGGGTGCATTTTCACATTAATAATCAAACAAATTATCTCAATATGTTTTGACCTTGGTTAGATTTGTTGTAGCTTATTGTGTTGAGAGAGCTTAGCCAACTGTTCTTTAAACTTCCCTTGGCTACCAGATACCAGTTATTAGTTATTAAACTTCCCTTGGCCACCAGCACTTTGTGCAAGAAAGGTAAGGAAACCCAGACATTCAAAAACTGAAACGAAAAAGTCATTTTACCTTTTTCTTTTTATCAAAAGTAAGTCCAGGTTTGCTGAGGACATAGGATAACTTGGCAAGAGCAGCTTCTGGCGTCATATCTCCTCCTGGAATTACACCAACATCCATGAGAGTCTATATACAATGCCAAAGGAAAAAAAAATACAGCTTGAATTAATGCACTGCTTTCTAATATAACTAGAATGAAAAACAGCTCTGTAAGCGCAAAGCATGATTTGGGGCAATGACAGATAATCCTTGACATACAACCACAATTGAGCACAGAAATTTTAGGCGAGATATGTGTTAAGTGAGTTTTGCCCCATTTTACGACCTTTCTTGGCACAGTTGTAACAAGTTGTTAAGTAATTTTACTTGTCAGAAGGTCGTAAAAGATGAAACATGAGCCTGGGACACTGCAACCTTTATAAATATGAACCCATTGACAAGCAACCAAATTTTGATCATGTGACCATGGGGATGCTCATGGGGTCATAAGTGTGAAAAACAGTCATAAGTCACTTTTTTCAGTGCTGTTATAACTTCAAATGGTCACTAAATGAAGGATTTTAAGTTGCAGAACTACCTGTACTGATTGCAGCCCTCTGTTCAACCAATATTCTTCCAATGCTGCAAATCTCAGGAAGAATTTTTAGGGCCAGCTTGTTTGTGAAGGAATTAGTAAATAATAATAACTTTATTGTCATTGTACGTCTATACACAGTATACCCATACAACAAAATTCACTTAACACCCAAAGACCAGGTCCAACACACAGATCACAGAACCTCTCATCGTATTTTGCAATAGCAATAGCACTTAGACTTATATACCCGTTCACAGTGCTTTCTAAGTGGTTTACAGAGTCAGCATATTGCCCCCAGCAATCTGGGTCCTCATTTTACTGATCTCGGAGGGATAGAAAACTAAATCAACTTTGAGCCAGTGAGAATCGAACTGCCAAACTGCTGGCAGCCAACAGTCAGCAGAAGTAGCGTTCAATACTGCATTCTAACCACTGTATCACTATGGCTCATCAATGAACATTAATGAACAAGCTTTCTGCTACTGCACCAGTCAATACGATTTAATATTTGTTATCATTATTTACTAAGTTCTGGTAAATGTGTGAATGCCTAGAGTAAAATTTGAAAATGTAAACAAGATTTTAACGTTATTATTCCTTTGATTTAGATGTCAATATTATTTTGCTGGCTAATGGACCATTGGTCCATTATAACAGCTAACTTATAACTATTTTTTAAAAATTGATTTCATTTTTGACTTCCACACACATGGCACATTTTAAACACAGGGTTTTTTTTAATGATAATAATATCTTAATTCATAATACAAAGCTAATCAGGAATAGGGGTTACCTGTTGAAATCATACCAATAAGAAACAGGCTTTGTTGCTACAGTATAATGTAACCTATTCTTAGCATATTTGCCATGCTTTCAGCTATTAGTTATTTTGCATATATTATAGGCATGCTTTAATACAGCAATTGGAATATCCAGAATTGAGTTTTTATAACAAAAATTATCCTACTCAACCTTAAAGGAAAGCCATTGAACTTGGAATCTTCTCAAGATACATGCTAGATTAAAATAGATGAGCATGTTTGTAGAAGATTCCTACAGGGTAGTTTCACTCAAACGCAAATTGTATTCAGTATATGTCTCTCATAACCTAATACTCCTTCTTTTTCATTACCACCACAACAGACTCTCAACCATTTGCTAATGGCAAACCTTTAAGCCAAAATACTTCCTGGAAAAGCAAAGCCATTTTAAAGCCAAAGAAAAGCAGCTATTATAAGCCTAAACAAGACTTTTTAATTAAATATTAAAAATAAATAACATTTGTCTTTGTGCATGACAGTCTTTGTCTATTAATTAGGCATAAAAAGCACAACCTTAGAAGCAATTGGTGCAAGAACTAGTCATCTTTGGGATACAATGGGGATTATAGAAAAAGAAATTAAAAACTTCCAAGTGCCAGATCAGACATAATTCTATTAATTGGCACAACCACTTAAACTTGGTCCTATCTTACTTTTCAAATCACATCTGTCTTGGATAAAATCTGCCATTCATGCTATACCTCTTGGAAGCATCCTGTCTTGAGAACCAGTCAGAAGTTTCAGCTGGTTCAGCAAGCAGTGGTCTGTGCTGTTATTGGAGTACCTACCGTCAACCATATAATGTCACTAAAAAGGGAGCTGCATTGTCTGCCAATCAATTTCAGTATACAATTCAGGGTGATAGAATTTAAAGTTCTACATGGCTGAAAGCTTGGGTATGTCCAAGATCCCATTCCACAAGTTAAATTTGCCCATCCAGTAAAATCCAGTGCTAAGGAGGCCAACTCTGAGGAAGGACTACCCACATGGATAGCTAACTGATGGCTCTAGACTTCTAGTTGGCCTACCCCCAGTTATTTGGACTATGTTATATTTGAAAGAGCTGTTTAAAGTGAAGATTTTGCTGCCTGGTACACCTGAGCCTTCTTATCATTATGCCCATGTTAGTGATTTTTATGTTTTAATTGCATGGAAGCCACTCGGAATCTTTGGAATGGAGTGGTCCGTAAGAGAAGAACAGCAAATATGTTCACTAGCTAAGCATATTGTTCAAATCTGCCAAGAATCTTACAAGAGCGTTTAAGATCATGGGAATTATCTGGAAGCCATCAAGTTGGGAAGAGTGATTTAGATTGCAGAAATCCTCTCACCTTTCCTGTGGCATAGACTGATGACACAGATCCTCGCAGACATTGGGTGCAATTCAAAATCACAACATTGGAATCAGTAGCTTTCCTCAGCAAATCTAGTAATTCTGGACAATTATTTGGAGCATTTCCACTCCCGTACGTCTCAAGTACAATGCCTTCCATAGAGCTCTGAAGAAATGCCCTTACCTGTTTGGAAGAGAAAAACCACAATGAGAAATTACAGTTGAAACTCATTGCAGTACAATTTTATTTCTTCTCAGATCCACTCAAAATGTATGAATAATCACATTAGTTCTGTAATGAGGAATATAGTGTTGTCTTTTGACTGGACTAGCATAGACCCATTAGTAAATAAATGTTCAAAAAGGAACAGAAGTGCTAATTATTTAAGATTAATACGTGGATGTTACAAACACACATGTGTATATAAACACAAAGTCTCACATAGATGCAAACACTTGTGCAAGAATCAATAGTTTATAGTATGTCACACCACTGGCAATGGTTGGCTAGAGTTTCTGAGAGTTTCTAGGCCAGGGGTCAGCAACCTGTGGCTCTGGAGCCACATGCGGCTCTTTGGGCCCTCTGCTGTGGCTCCCTGCCGGGTGATCCAACCACTGGCTGGCCGCCCCCCTCGCCCTCCCCTACCAGTCACTCCTCACCTGGCCTGAGAAGGTAAGGGTGACGTTAGGGGTTGGAAAAGTGGTCAGGGCAGAGAGAGAGAGAGAGAGAGAGATACAGAGAGAGGAGGAGAGAGGGAGACATAAAGAGATACAGAGAGAGAGGAAGAGAGAGTGGGGAGAGAGGGGAGAGAGAGTGGTTCCCGGTGTTTTTTAACAACTGGTTCTCTGCCCTAATGATGGCTGGGTAGGCGTGGCTAGGGGGGATCATGTGACTGGTGGAAGTAAGTGACATCAAGTTGGCCATGCCCACCAAGGTTTTGTGGCTCCCGGTGTTTTCTGTGGGAAATGGGTCCAAATGGCTCTTTGAGTGCTGTTCTAGGCTGATCAAGGGTAGGAAAAAGTATAGCTAATATATACAGCACTGCACTGTGTACAAAGAAATGTTGAGTAAGCAAAGACAGGCTATACTCAAAAATGAAAAAAAAATATGATGATTCAGAAAGATGCAGGTAATCTGCCTATTTTTAATTATGATGTGTTAAAATAATCTACTTAAATAAGGACATTGATATATGACTCCAGAGTGAATAGCTTGCAATTACTTTACTTAGAATTATAGACTTCTAACACAGACCTTGAAGGCTATCTGCTTGAGTTGCCTGGTTCTAATCACAAAACCTTGATGACACAATGCAGGGAAATATGCTGCTTGAAGTCTGAGGCAGTAGAAGCAGAGGGAAGATAAAAGAATTCAGATAATCTCCTACTTTCTTTGCTTTAATTGTGTCACAGCAGAAAATTAGGACATCTTTCCTTTGTTTAATATACATTTGCAGACTAGCCTCACTTCCTAGCTAGAGCAGCAGACTTGTGAATAGGACTGAAGCTCTATGAAAGGCAGTTGGTAGGGTACAAGAGAACTGTAGCCCTACACTTTTGCTGGAGATGGGGCCAGGTTTAGACATGGTGAGGCCTCAAGCTATGAGAAGTTGTAGAGGCTCTACCTGACAAGTACCAGCAGAGAATAAAGCTGTGTAACAACTGAATTTGGCAAGGCAGCTGCCAAGATGCGTAACAAACCTGTGTTGTGGTGGGGAGGGGAGGGGCCCTCTTTGAACAAAAGGTGTTAGTGCATGCAGAAACAAAGCACACATTAATCAATTATTGAGAGTCATGTGACCACACTAAAAGGCTTAATTTAATTTCCCATATTTAAACAAAAATCTGACATTTTAAGAGGCCTCTATAGACTGTGAAACCTAAGTTATAGCATCTTTGCATTATATCTAAATGTTGAGCTTTCGGTTTAATGTAAGCCTCTGCCTTCTTCAAAAAGGAAAAAAAATGAATTTAACATCCAATTTGCAAGTATAATGATAGAATGGAATCCAGTTTATCATCACCGTCATCTAAAACGTTTCTGCTATTATTTGTGAATAAAAAGTATGCATAAATTAATAGATCCTGTGGGCAAAATGTGAAACCCAGTAGCTCCCATTTGGTGGCCCCTGGAACCCTCCAGTGTAGATGAAGTCAAAAAAAGGCTAATTTTTTCAGGTTTTTTAGATGTTTGGGAGGTTATTAAGGAGTAAAATGGGTACTATAAACCTTGCAAATATGTAAGGCCACTATACTCTGCAAAAGCTGCAGTGCTCAAACAATTGCTAGACTTCAAGCAATCTATTTTGATTCCATCCATCTATCTTCCAATATATATAATATTATATGCATCTTCGTCTTTTTTCATTTTTCCTATTGAACACCATTCTATTTCTCCACACTCAGTGCTTGCTGTTGCTTCTTGTTCATTGTAAAGTTTTCTCAAAAGAACAATCAGTTACCCTTTTAAACTCCAACATACATTAAGACCAATCAATGGTCTTGCTATTCAGTAATCAGTTTAAAAAGATAGAATTCTTCTTGTATTTTTCTTGCTCAGTCCATTTTTTGTGCTACGTTAATCATCTGATCTTGGGTTCCTTCCTGAAACCTGCCTGTTTATTTGGCACTCCAGTTTTCATGGACTGTATGGTTCTGTTCTTCGTAGATCCGTAAGCTAGACTTTGATTGTACAAGCAATTAGTGCAATACTTTAATTTGCATATTCTCTTACATCTCCCTTCTTTGGGATACAATAGGTACGTACAGCAAACTTTTTCCAATCTCTAGTTTAGCAGTCTTGTTTTTGACATGGGGCTGCTTTGATTTTAACTATATCTTGTCTTTTAGCTTTAAACAGTTAAATAGATATTTCATCTGCATCCGGTGCTTTTCTACCTGACAGCTGTTTTATTGTACCCAACTTTCTAATGGAATTGATTTCTGAATATATACTCTCTCTGCAAATTTTATCTCTAAATCACATCTGTAAAGGGTTTCAATATACTTCCTCATCTTCTTTTAACCTCATTTACATCAATCAAATCTCTTCCATGATAACTCATGAATAATCCTATCTTAATGTAAATTTTCTTTTCTTCTTCTCTGATCTTCTTTAAAGTTTTATTTCTCCTTTCATCGCATTTTCTCCAATTCTTAATTGAGATATTTGTCTTTCACTTAACAGTGAAAATCTTCATTTAATCATCTCCCAATTGGATTTATCACATACAGTAACTTAACACAGCTTCCTTTCTAGACCACCCTAAAGGTATAATTGATCCAGAATCCAACAGCACCAGCAATTATGGATTCCTCTCACTATGCCCATGTGACACCGCTATAGTAGTCCTCATTTAATGGTAGTAATTGAGACCAGATTTCTATCACTAAGCAATATGGTCATAAAGAGAGACATTGTGTCACTGTGCCATTTAGCAGTGGCAGTTTTGACAATCCCTGGTTTGTTAAGAGAGAACCTCAAGTAAGTGCAACTTCTGGAGACAAAGGGCATCCCTGCCTTGTTCCTTTTTAGGAAGTAAGTGCAGCTTCTGGCTTCCTGCCATCTTTCCCATTGACTGCAATGGCCAAAACTTTGAGGATCAATCTTAAATGCAATTCATTCAGTTCCGTTGCAAACTCGAACAATCACTGAATGAGTGGTTCTTAACTAAGGACCATCTGTACCAGGGGTGAAATCCAGCAGGTTCTGACAGGTTTTGGAGAACTGGTAGCAGAAAGTTTGAGCAGTTCAGAGAACCGGTAGCGGAAATTTTGAGTAGTTCGGAGAACCAGCAGATACTACCTCTGGCTGGCCCCAGAGTGGGGTGGGAATGGAGATTTTGCAATATCCTTCCCTCAGGAGTGAGAAGGGAATGGGGATTTTGCAGTATTCTTCCCCTGCCACACCCATCAAGCCACACCCACCAAGCCACATCCACAGAACTGGTAGTAAAAAATTGGATTTCACCACTGATCTGTACTCTACAAGCCACACTGGCTCACCATTGGATTTTGGCTGCAATTCAAGGTGATGCTTATCATCTTTAAAGTTCTACATGTCATAGGACCAGTATACTTGAGGGCCACCTTCTTACCAGAGTGCCCCTTATATACTCTGGATTCATTAATTGAAATAATGTTATTGTGTGGGGCCCAGGAAGTGGACCTTTATGGTGGCAGCTCATATTTTATGGAACAACCTTTCTCCCAACTTACAATTGGCCTTGACTTTGCTGGCCTTTAGAAATGCTTTAGAAATATGAAAAGTGGAAAAAAGCAGAGGAGTGAAATAGAGAAAATGTTCTAATAAAGTTAAATAAGTTAAGAAGAGGACTGTTACAGTGTTAGGTATGGTATATGTTAATATTAGTATTAAGTTAAGAATAGGTAAAATAATAAACATGACTGTAAATTGTAATTGTTATTGTATAAAATATTTGCACAAAATATTTGTACCCAGACGACACACTGTTTAATGGAAGATGATGTTTGAATCAAAATAAAATTTAAAAAAAATTTTTTTAAAAAGAAAAGAAATGCTGTCAAGACAGGCTGTTTCCTGGGCTTCGGAGTCATGATATGTTGGAGCCGTTATTAGATGATGGTATTATTTCTGTTTGGATCACCATTTTATTATTTCATTATTGTGAGTTTACATACTATGGTTTTATGTTCTCCATATTAGGTTTTGTTGAATTTTGTGAGCCAGACCAAGACACCTTAGTTGATTTAGGTGGCCACATAAATATGTTAAATAAATTTTAAGTAGATATGCCCTTTTTCCCAAAGCTATGAGTTAGCATCTTGAATTTTACAATTGCCCAGGTAGCATTCTCCTGTTGTAAAATATTGCCTAATCTCTACCAGGGTCAACTAAGCAAGCAAAACTGAGAGATCTCAATACAAAGTTATGTCAGATTTGTGAGTAAATTTCTTAGACACCAAGAAAAGATCTGGAACAAGTCAACTCTGTACAAGATAGACAAGCTCCACTTGAACCAAAATGGAACTAGGCTGCTGGCACATCATTAAAAAAAAGCTGTAGAACAGCTTTTCTAACTGATCCCTAAGGGAAAGTCAACAGATAGGAAAAAACAGTCAGGGTGGAAGGGTTTACAGATTTTAGAAAATAATATAAGTAATAGTATTGTGAGTTGATCAGTGGACATGACAGTCAGGAAACAAAAATGCATGTGGGAAAGGATCTAGTGTACAGTATAGGTGTTTCTGCACCAATGCTAGAAGTGTCCAAGCCAAGAATGGAAAATTAGAATACTTTGTTGCAAACAAGGACATAAATAGTCACCCTAGAGTAAAACTCTAGTCACCCCATTTGAAAGGGAATATACAGAGCTAGAAAAAGTGCAGATGATCATCAAAACAAATAGATTCAAACATTTCTTTTAGTTTGAAAAACTAGCAAGTGAGACCTATAATACATGCATGGCATGGAGAAATGGGCATGGAGATTATTTTTCCCCTCCTTCTTAAAATATGAAAATTGGAGCTTATATAATGACCCTCCACTTTATTAGCAATTTGGAAATTACTAAAACAAAGTTATTTGAGAGAGCTTATGAATTACAAATATCGCCGTCTATTTATTGGTTGAGGTTCTGGTCTGTTTTTGTTGATTTTTAAACTTTTATATCATAGCTTTGCTATTTTTTTACTTTGATTTAATCAAATCAAAATGTTTTATTTGAGTTTATGCTATGGTTGTTTTAGAATCATTTGATGAACCTGCCAAGAGTCTTTTGATTGTAGTGGAAAGAATATATATATATAAAGGTTCATGGAGATCCGGTCCATCTTGAAGATGGAAGCCTGGAAGACCAATTCTGCTTCTGGACTGGAAGAAGCACACATGCCTTCAAATACATGCCTCAGGCATCCAATGGCTGTCAGGACAGAGATATTCCAATTTCTGCATCCTCAGACTCATTTTTGTAAGAGAAAATCACAGTGTAAAGGGCTCAGCTGACTTCTCCAATGCAAATTACCCTTTAACAACCTCAAGCCATAAATAATATAAAAATGTTTCTCAAGTGTCAAAAGATTTAGAAGATTCTTTCACCACCGAAGTCCCCAAAATCTGGTAGCTTCCTATTACAAATATTGACATAACAGTGTTCTTGGAAGTGTTAACCGCATCTAAACAAGTATTATAAGATAATTCATTCAATACTAATTCTCTGAGAGTATTTAAATATCAGCAATGAACCTGGGTAATACCAAATATCTTTTCTCATTGCTTATTAATTAAATTCAATCAACACTCCAAACTTGCTCTGAGATGTTCTGAGGAAGTGGGAGACTGACCGCTGTAGCAGTAATTCCAGGGAAGACTCTCAGTAGTCCAACGTTGCTATTCATGTTCATATGGATCTCAAATTTCTTCATAGTATTAGCTCTCCATATGGTCTCCCAATTAACTATGAAAAAACAAAACAGAAAAGTAATCATTTATTCATGGAATATTCTTTCCAATTGTGTTCAAAATCTGCCTTACAGGAAATCTGATTAATATTTACACAAAAATAACTACCACCTTATATATACAACAGATCATACATAAGATCCAGAGTCACACCAAGGGTGAGATGGGCAGCATATAAATTTATTAAATAAATCAATAAAATCTAGTACCTTATAATTGAGTGAACTTTCAGCCACATAGCACAATATTTTTTTCCTCTCCTCTGACATTTTGGCCCTGCAAATCTGCTTTGCACCCTCCCATTCCCTTCCTATTTTTTTCCCAATATTGAACATTCATGGGGGTTGTAGGTCAGATTTTATCTTCATTCTACCGATGAAACCCATTCCATCAATGAAAGTGGGTAATTTAATACAATTCAGCCTTCATTCATCTGGAAAGGAAAAGTAAGTACAACATACTAAATTTTATTGCATTCATCTCTTGTGAGTCTCCTTTTCTTCTCATAGGTAAGTAGCATCTAAAATTTGGAATATTAACCCAACGGGAAGAGAATCTGCCTTATATTACTCTGAAAAGTTCTGTGAGCATCAATAGCACAGCATGACTCTTACATAAAGGAAAATCATTTCGTTGAGTTCTGCCCAGTTATAAATCCAATACTGGGACCTGTTCTGGACTTAATTTCTCATAGGAATTTCAGGTTTCAGAAGGCCAATAAGAGATCATGGGTATGCACTTTTTAATAATAACAGCAGCAATAATGATGTGAAATACAACTAATCTTCACCTTTTCTGTTTCCAAAGAAAAGAGGAAAAAAGATTTTAAGGCCCAAGCATGGTATTTTATATTTATTTAACCATAGACATCAAATGCCATTCTTTATTTCAAAGAATGTACAAAATTAAAATGAATAACTATTTCAAAAGCATAACGTACAATTAGAAGATCCTGTGAAATTTAATGTTCTGAATTCTGGGGGGGAGGGGGGGAACAACTGAAACACAGAACTTTGTGATCTCAGGAGGGAGCTGTCAGAGGTCGTTTATGAGTATGCCTCTTATTAAAGAACAATTCTACCACTGCAATGATTTAAGATCTTATTCTTTATCTATTTTTGCTCAGTAATAGGGAACACGGGCATATACTGAGTTGTGGAAAGTGGACTGCCATTATTATCCATGGAAATGAAGTATCCAAAAATTGATCTGGAAAAACACTATGCAATGCATTCTGGTTAATGCACAAAAGACTCAGCCAATTAGAACTGAAGAAGCCATTGGATTTTTGCACAACACCTGTTTATAACAGCCCAAGTTGAAAACCAATATGTCAACACATTCCAAATTGCCCGAATAATAATTTTCAAGTGCTCTGTTATTACAAAGATGTGAAGATGCTTAAACATAAATTGATATATTCTGCTTCTCTAATCCCAGTTTCATTTTACGTACCTAGGGCAACAATACCAACATGTGTCTGGGGGGTAGAGTGAAGCAAAGCAAGGCCACCTTGCCAGCCGTCTGCAATGTGACACATATTTCACACGTCTTTAAAAGACAGATGTTGTTACTCTTACCACTAAACATCTACAGAGTTTATAATGCAGTTACTAGTGATTAAATAAAATGGCAATGAATCAATTAAGTGTGATTATACATTGCAAGCCAGATGCCAGCTGTTTAACTAATAGTCATGCTTCAGTTCCGTTGCTGAAATGCCAAAACATTCATTATTAATTCTGAAAAATCTCACTATCCCTGTCTAGCAGACAATGAAACGTAAGTAAAATTAGAAGAAAGCTACATCCACAAGATGCACATTCGCGGACTATCCAAGATAATATTTAGTTAAGAAGTCTGGAGAAAGAGATGTTCATTTACACTATTATTATATTTTATGAAGTATCTAGGACTGAAAATTGCGTAGGGTCATTAAATATAAATAAATGCAAAATTAAATAAACATTAAAACACTAAAATAAAAAATACACAAATACAGAGGGATTGTTGATGCCCAAATCAGAATGTTTCTCTAGAGAACAGATATGTCCTAAACTGATATTATTCTGTCACGGTTGCATTGGCAGTAGCTTATCTATGCAGTGAATATTTAAAAATCTTGTATCTTTAACATTAACTTCAGGGAACTTTTGAATTAGGCCTCTTCAAAAGATCTCTGATGAGGATACAAGTATTACAACTGCTGGAATGTGACTCAGAAGAGATACTAGGGCAATTAAAAGTAGCACAGAAGTTTGTATTTCAGCAAGTTTCTGTTACCAGTTAAGCCCTATAATGGGAAGAATAAGACCTGATTTCAGTTTTGAAAGCAAAAGATACAGCGTCATATTTCATGAAAGTATCATTATACCCGACTCAAATTTTTGCAGCAATTGTAAATTAATTTGTTTTCTGACATCAGTATGGTTGGCATCAACTTTCCCAGAAAGACTTTCTTTCTCAGAAGATGTGAAAAAGAATTATTGTCACACTTAATGTGTCTGATTTAGTGTTAGAAACTGTGTATTTAATACTTTGGAATAATCAGAAACACCATTTTTGAGATGACATTCATTAGCCATATTCACTTTGAATGAAAATACACAAGATAACAAGATGAAAATACACAATTGGGAGAAGCCATGATTTTTTTATAACTGTTTCTGAACTTGAATGTAACCAATTACCGATACTTCTATTTCTTTCATCCATTCATTCATTTGCTGAATTTATATCCAATCTTAACTCAGGGACATTTACAAAGAAGGTCTCATAACTTTATCCTTACAATAACTTTGTGACTTGAAAATGAATATAATTTCTTAGTAAATTCAGTGGCTGAATAATAATAATAATAATAATAATAATAATAATAATAATAATAATAA
>WNWU01000001.1:71228619-71257435 GCA_012654045.1 Ptyas mucosa | reverse complement strand
AATAATAATAATAATAATAATAATAATAATAATAATAATAATAATAATTTAATTTGTATCCCGCCCTTCTCCCAGAAGGGACTCAGGGCGGTGGACAGCCAGAATTAAAATACATACAATACAAAAATTAAGATAAATTAAAAGATATTAAATCGATTGGCCTCCCAATTTAAAACCCCAAGTCTATAAAATTCAAAATCCCAATTTAAAACCATTTAAGCTAGGCCGGCTTGCTGGAATAAGTAAGTCTTCAAGGCTTTGCGGAAGGTACGAAGGTCCGGGATCAGTCGTATTCCAGGAGGTAGCTCATTCCATAGGGCGGGTGCCCCCACAGAGAAGGCTCTCCCCCTGGGGGCCGCCAGCCGACATTGCTTGACTGACGGCACCCTGAGGAGGCCCTCTCTGTGAGAGCGTATTGGCCGGTGGGAGGTTATCGGTAGCAGCAGGCGGTCTCGTAAGTACCCTGGCCCTAAGCCATGGAGCGCTTTAAAGGTGAGAACCAATACCTTAAAGCGCACCCGGAAGACCAACGGGAGCCAATGCAGCTCGCGCAGGAGAGGCGTTACATGGGAGCGCCCCGTCGCTCCCATAATCACCCGCACGGCCGCATTCTGAACCAGTTGGAGCCTCCGGGTGCTCCTCAAGGGGAGCCCCATGTAGAGAGCGTTGCAGTAGTCCAGGCGAGATGTAACGAGGGCATGAGTGACTGTGCATAAGGAGTCCCGATCCAGAAAGGGGCGCAACTGGCGTATCAGGCGAACCTGATAAAAAGCCCTCCTGGCCACGGCCGTCATATGCTCTTCTAGAGACAGCCGTGTGTCCAGGAGGACGCCCAAGTTGTGAGCTCCCTCTGTAGGGGCCAATAACTCGCCCCCAATAGCCAGCGATGGCACCAGCTGGCTATATCGGGACGCCGGTATCCACAGCCACTCGGTCTTGGAAGGGTTGAGTCGAAGCCTGTTCCTCCCCATCCAGACCCGCACGGCCTCCAGACACTGGGACATCACTTCGAGGGCATCATTGGGGTGGTCTGGGGTGGAAATGTACAGCTGAGTATCATCAGCGTACAGATGACATCGCACCCCAAAACCACGGATGATCTCACCCAGCGGCTTCACATAAATGTTGAACAGGAGCGGTGAGAGGACCGACCCTTGCGGCACCCCGCAAGCAAGGCGCCTCGAGGTCGACCTCTGCCCCCCTGCCAACACAGACTGCGACCGGTCAGAGAGGACCGGTCAAAGAGGAATGGGGACTTACAACTCAGCTCTCCATCTAGTTGTAATCTAATTTCTACTTTACACTGGATTCCTTTCAGTACAAAAAAGAGAGGGTGATTATACCAGCAATAACTATTGTTTTAATCCATAGAACAGTACTCTACAAGTTTGGGGCATCCCACCTCAAGAGCATCTCCCACCCCCAAATCATGCCACTAAATCTTTGTGGCAATCCACAGTAAACATAATTTTCTTTAAATGGAGAAACAAGCATATATTCTAGCAATAGCAACTCTACTAACAGGCACCCGTGGGAATAGAAAAACAAATCTATCTTTATTTTGGAGCAAATCTCTATTGGGTTACACTAGTGTTTTTCAATCTTGGCAACTTTAAGATTTGTGGAATTCAACTTTCAGAATTTGAGGATTCTGGGAGCTTAACTCCATGAAGCTTAAAGTTGCTGAGCTTGGGAAACACTGAGTTGCACTCTTAATTATGAATAAGCCTTGATAATGTTCAAGTTCAAGTTACAGTTAAATATACATACTATATATAGCCTCTGAGTAAAAACAATTTCATTAATGGGAAGCCAGATCTACTACATATATCATTTATGCCTCCGAGTAGCATTGTGGATGAGTCACAGTCCTGAATAATTATTGAGAAGACACAGTCATTCCCCCTAGCTCTCCACCAAGACCAACTCAGAATTACAAGGTAAAACTTTGAAGGACATGGTGGGTGCCTAGTACTTATGAAGTTCAGTCATCATCATCATCAAATACCAATAAACCTCTTAAGGTTAAAGGTAAATTTCTTTTAAAGGTGACAAGTTCAATTAAACTTATTTATTATTTGGGACAGATAAGGTTTTCTTTTCCTTACCCCTTAAATAAATTGTATTCCATGGGGAATAACATTATTAGCATGTAATGACTCTAGATTTACTAAGGTTATCTGCAAGGAATCCAAGAATAGAATTGGCATACATCAGACATTATATCATAAATCAAAGATGCACTGCCTAATAGTAAGACTGACTATTTTTGAGCTCTGTTTGTCTTCTTGTATGCTCAAATAGGTACTCCGATGACAGGGCTTGAAAGGATGGAAAAACTGGCTATGAAGCTATTTAGCTGAGATCCAACCATTGCTAAAACACAGCTTATCATGTTGGATTCCTTGTCACTTGTTGCTGGAGATTTCCTCTGCCATCCTGAATTTAAACAAATTAGAGATGGATGGGCTTTTTTGCAACCAAAATGGCACACATTTTTCTCGTTGCTATTGTTGTTATGATTGTTGTTAAGATCATAGAAAATGAGGTCAGTAATGGCATGAAGCCATCAGAGAAAATGAGTCACAATGTCATCAAGACATCAAAATGTCTGAACCATTTGGCATTGGTTTGAAAAATGTACAGGGCAAAAATAAAACTTACCATATTTTTCAGAGTATAAGACACACCTTTTCCCCCCAAAAAAGAGGGTGAAAATCTGGGTGCGTCTTATACTCCGAATGTAGCCCCACCCAGCTTCTCAAACAGAGGTTTCAGAGGCTGAAAAAAGCATCAGAAACGAAGCTTCAGAAAAGAAGCCCCCAAACAGAGCTTCAGAGCCATTTTTATTAAAGCTCTGTTTCGGAGGCTTTCACAGGCAGAAAAGAAAGCCAAAAAAAGCAAGACACAGAGCTCACAACCAAGGAACCTGTTGCTAAAATTCACTTCTGGGAACAGCTGATTGGGGGTATTCGATCCACCTGCCAATCAGCTTTTTTCTTATTTTCCTCCCCAAAAACTAAGGTACGTCTTATACTCCAGTGCATCTTATACTCCGAAAAATACGGTAGCTTAAGATAACACTTTTTTCTTTTTAAAAAATTCTCATGTTTTTAAAAAAGGTTTGGGGGTTAAGGGATAAAATTACTTAAGCAATTGCCCTGAGGGGGTGTGGGTGGAGCATATACATTTTCCAGAGAAAAATTCTGATCTGTCCATTTGTTAATAAAATGTTTTCAACTTTTTTTCCAGCACAACACTGTATAGTTTCCAGATTGTACCAGCAACCTGCTCTGACTTCAATAATTCAAGCATGTAAAAGAGGTTGTATTTCATTCAGTAAAAATAGTCCTTCACAATATGTAAATTCAATACAAATCTTAAATAATCCTAAACAAGCAAGGGTAGAAACCATTCCTACCTAAGATTCCAAAAAGCTATTACTAACCAAATCAATAGAGTTAGATGCTTCAATATTCTAACTTCATATAAGCAATCAGATTTTAGTTTCTGGACATTTACATCTATGTAAACTTTCAGCAACAGGCACAAGTCACAATGATAAAAATTAAATCCATACACAACTTGATTTGTTATTTTCAAAGTTCTTAGTAATTGTTAAGAATCATGGATGTCTAACTATGGGTCTGATTCCTAGTTCATTTTTCTGTTGATGCAGAAGGAAACTTTCTCCTGATTGAGATGGGACATTAATCATACAAGCCAGGTAATCAACTATTCTCAGAAGCAGAACACAGACAAACTATGAAACTCCTAGATTTGTTCTAGATCCTCTGCTATGAGTGTGACCAAGCTGTTTCTTCTAGTAGTTGTTGCTTGGACATAAACAAGAGATAATAGCTGAAGAAACTAAAGACACTTTTTCATTAGCAAAAGGTATATTTGGAAACAGGAAAAAATGATTTCTTAATGTCTATGGAGAGTCTAAATCATCAGTGTCATGATTGTCTCAAAAGTCCTTTTTCCAAAAGGCAACTGGACTTTGGTTTTTTTTGTTGAAAACATTTCATTTCTCATCCAAGAAGCTTCTTCATTTCATGATTCCTTACTTCAATCTAAACTATAACACTTAGATGAGTCCATTCAAAGTTGCAGTGTTTGATCCCTAAAACACTACAGTAAGAGCAGGGTAAACGCTCTCCTTAACAATGATCAGTGTTATTATTATAACTCATGAGTTCATTTCAGACTTGTAAGAAGCATTATTGAGTGATGAAGGCCATACTTCCCTAACCCAGTGACCTGATGGCTAGGGAATGTGACTGTTGTCGTCCAACACATTAGGAAGGTATCAGTACTGGAAGACTGGACTTGTCACTAGCCCAATTGAGCACTCCAAATAAAACTATAGTAGTGGGCTGGAATGAACATGGTTTCTTCAAGAGCCAACAAAGGCCTGACATACACCTACACGCATTAATGACATGCAATCTGACATCTTAATTACATTGCATTTGAGATAATGTTATAATATCATGGCATTTCTGTTTTGATTTAGATCTGTGATACAAGCCACTTCATGTTGCACTCAGCAAGTGATGAAATGTAGATGTGGACATTAATACTTACACAAGCTGTTTGCCTTTTAGCTTTTTCTTCTTGTATTTTTTTTTAGTCACCTGAGAAGTATTATGTAGTACAATAAAGGATTAGAAAGCTACATCAGGCCAGTAGAGTTTAGGGAACATTTTCCACCAAGAATATGCTTCTTCCTTAAATCAGCTACCATCATTTGGAGTATAGGGTGGCTTAACAACAGAATCATGCTTAGAATATTAACACTCCAGATGGTAAGATAAACTTAAAATATTATTAAACATATCATCATTCTGAAAATATTGTGATGTTCTCAGTATCAGATGAACTGATCTCTCAAGTTTCCATGTCCACAGCCATTTCTAGAGCTTCATAGATGTCACTACCTTAAATGGTAGTAAATATACTACTGTAGTATAGCAATAGCAATAGCACTTAGACTTATATACCGCTTCATAGTGCTTTTACAGCCCTCTCTAAGCGGTTTACAGAGTCAGCATATTGCCCTCAACAATCTGGGTCCTCATACTATTGGCAACCAAAGTAGTGCTTGAAGAGATGGAATAAAGTTCAGCCATCTTCTGAATCCACATACTACCTCGATTGCCATATATAACATGGCAGTTGAACACAGAGTACATTGTAACAATCTATTTAAGAGATTACTGGTGCATGTACTACTGATGTGCAGCTATCTACAGTCAGAAATGGACAAAGTTGACTAGTTGTGTATGCTGAACACTGACGTCACTGTGCCCCTAGTGAAAATTAGGCTTGAAAAATGTTTTTATATGAGAATATCATCCTATTGGATTTAAAGCCAATTCCTAAAAAGAAGAACTATTTAGCCAGAGAATTTCATCAGTTTTGATTCATTCCATCACAGCCTGAAATCACTGATACAGCAGTTCAAATGTGACTACTTGTTCCTTCGGGAGAGGCTGTTTGACTATTATCTATTTACTGATGAAACTTCACTCCAAATGTCAGAATGACTTCTACTAGCAGCTTTCTATAGATATTCAAAAATACCAGGCAAGATGAACCTTGTGGAAGTACACACCACAACTGTTACAAGGCTTTACAAAAGTCACCCCATCACCATCTTTTTGGAAACAGCATCACAGGTAGGAATGGAACCACTATAAAACAATCTCTCCAATTTTCAACTCACAGAGATGTTTCAGTATGATTCTACATCAACAGCATCAAAAACTGCTAAATAGAAGAATCAACAGAATGCCCTACTCCTATATAAAGTTAATTACCAAACTAACCAAGCTATTTTCTGTGCTGGTCTGTGATGGAGCCAGAAAAATCTGTAACATCCATTATTTCCACAATTCACTAGTTATCAGTTCGTCAAATCCTGCCCAAAAATGGAATGTTGACAGCAGATATTTCTGGATCCTCTTCAACAAGGGTCAGATCACTGATATCTTCAAATCTGTTGTCATCTTTCCTTTCATTAATGTGACATCCATTACTCTCTTAACCCATTCCAACATTGCTTGCTTCTGAAACCCACTAAGAACAAAAATCAAAAGGGCAGATAATCAAGAAAATATCTTGAAGAACTTTGTCAATCTCCTCAAATCTCACTGGTGAAAGTGATTCTATAGTAAATAGTCAGGTGGTATGCTGACAACTTCTCCTAATTTTGGCAGACTTTAGCAATTTTGCCAATAAAGCACAGATGAAATGCTCCCGGTTCGGATCAGATCGCCCGATCCGGTAGCGATGGAGGCGGGTGGTTAAGAGAACCGGTAGCAAAAATCCCTGCCACTCCCCCCCCAATGCCCAGCTGAGCCACGCGATCATCAGAGGCTTTTTTTAATTTTTAAAAGCATTTTTTCTACAACCTCTTCGGCCGAAGCGATTGTAGAAAAAATGGTTTTAAAAGTTTTTTTTTTAAAAGTTGGCCATGTCCACCCAGTCACATTACCCACCCACCCATCAAGCCACGCCCACAGAACCAGTAGTAACAAATTTTAGATTTCACCACTGCAATAAAGTTAGAACTTGACAAAATGTCACATTCCCAATCTTTGGAAAAGTTCAGCTGGGTAATTTAGTGGGACACAGTGGGTTCTTTGACACCATAATTAGTGCTGTGAACACAAACATTGTCTTTGCCCTCATAAGTACCCCATAGTAACTGCAATTATATTCACATTGAGACTATTAAAATCTATGTTTCAATTATATCTCCCTCCATTTCATTCCTGTATGCTTTTCATTAAACCAAGGAGCCCTGTGAACTCTCACTACTTCTATAACTAAGGTTTCAATAGAGGAGGGATGTTATGTTGATCAGAAAATTCCATAAAGCTTTCAGGAACTGCTACAATTTCGTAAGTTTTAGGAAGCATGCTAGATCCTCATTCCTGAAGATGGGAATGACAATCTGGCTAAATCATAACAGGAAGTGAGCCAATCATGACAAAGGAGTAACTTTCCCTCTTTAACTATCACTTCACTTTCCAGCAACTCAAAAGAAAAAAACTAGATCAATTGCTACATAGTGTATCTGGCTTCTGATGTATGTTTAATGGCCATGAAGTTAGTCCATTTCCAGGATCACTAGCATGGGCATTGAGATCCACAAGCACCAAAGTCCTAAGATTCTAAGGAACATTTTAGAGAGCACCAGTGTAATCCATAAACTGTTGGATTAGCAACAAAATACTCTGTTTCTCCCTCCCCCAACCTACCACAAAGTATAGTCGCTGGGGAATCTGATTAATGGAGAAGGAATGTATTCCTTATAAAAGGTAAAGATAAAGGTTCCTCTTGCACATATGTGCTAATCGTTCCCGACTCTAGGGGGCGGTGTTCATCTCCGTTTCAGAGCCGAAGAGCCAGCACTGTCCAAAGACGTCTCCGGGGTCATATGGCCAGCATGACTAAATGCCAAAGGCACACGGAACGCTGTTACCTTCCCACCAAAGGTGATCCCTCTTTTTCTACTTGCATTTTTACATGCTTTCGAACTGCTAGGTTATGCAGAAGCTGGGCCAAGTAACAGGAGCTCACTCCAGTACGTGGCACTAGGGATTTGAACTGCTGAACTGCCGACCTTTAGATTGACAAGATCAGCATCTTAGCCACTGAGCCACCGCGTCCCCACATATCCCCTATAGATGACTGTAATTCTACCTCACAATTTACCTTGACGTTGTACAACATCTCTAGGCAGGTTTATATGGGTTAAATTCAGGCCACCCGGCTCTCCTATCCTGGTCTCTATAACACAACCAGACCAGCCTGCTGATCCACAAGAAGATCACGGATATAAAATACTTTTATTGTGAACTAATCTGGCATTCAGCAACTGAATTTAGGAGATGTGTAAGCCAACCAGTTTGACTATTGGATCTTGGTAACTGAGACCTAAGAGCAGCCCTAAGGGTGCTGTATCTTCTGTGTCTGGGAAGAATGTTATAACCCCCCCCCCTTTTTTTTTTCCTGGCTCACAGGTTGCCCTTCCCTTGGCTATTGCAAGAAGACATGAGTCCAAGATAACCAGCAGGTGCACCCTGCTAATGATGGCATTCAAACACACGTTTGTAGATTTGGCTGAGTTCCTAATCCTTTAACAGCAGTCTGATGCGCAATAATTAAACATGTATAATAATTAAACATGTACTGGGATGAAGAAAAAGTGATGGGGAAAAATTTCACTTGCTTCATTTCCTCCCACTCTAGGTGGTGAAGATATATTACCCATCAGGTTACATAATCGAGTTAGGTTGCTTTTGCAGTCCTTGGGAGTGTAGACTTGAGAGGTTTACAAAAGCAGAAGCACTTACATTGGCCGCCTTCCATTATCCAGTATCTGGAAAGACTTTCATTTCAAAACACACAGAACAAGAAGAAGCAGGTCTCTCTATGGAGATCAAGCACACAAGATGCTATTTAAGCTGTGAAAAGCCAACACACAATAAGTATTGCCAGGAAGGTCGCATGCAATAAAAGAAACCCTGTCCGAGAGCTGAAGAGACCAAACTAACCCCCTCATACAGTATTCTAGAAAGCAGTAAAGCAGGCTGCCATACAGGTTTGAATTCTTTCCTTTAAAGGAGTACAATAACTTTGAGAAGTGATCCCTCCCTAAGAGGGTGGGAGTGGGGAATCCATCTGCAAAATCAAACCTGAAATGCAACTTCGGCTAGTTATAAATCTGCTGGGAAGACCTGACACTGTTTTTTCATCCCTTCCCTGCTAGGCTGAAAGTAGCTTAACCTCAATTACATAACTTTGCACGTTCGTTCTGAGTGCAGAGAGGCAGCAATGAGCTAGAAAACCATGGACAGCCAATGGTGAAAGTTCTTGAACTGGTAAGGCAAGACACATACAAATAATAGAAGACAAAGACAAAGACACATATAGATCAATACAGCCACCTTCTCCTGGCCGGAACAAAATTATATATTCGCTATTACTGAAAATAACTGCAACAAGTTCTTATAAGCAAAGGTAGCCTAATCCATCCAAACAATAATGTTATGCATAAATATTCTTGTATTTATTGGGCAGGGGTGTTCAGAAGTGGCTTGAGTTTTTTAAACTGAATAGGACTGCCTAAAACTGCTTGTTAAAAATTATAGTTTAATGGTTCTAAGTTGATTTTTTTAAAAAAAAAATATGTGGTTAATGAAACAAATACGTGAATTATGCAAGAATATTAAACAGGGAACTCAGATTGGTCACAATTCACTACTAAGCTGTCCAATGTGGTTAAAAAATGTAAAGGTGATGGGAGACAATGTTCCAATCAAACGTCTGGTTGTTGTTTTAATGTGATACACTTTAAAAAAGGGACAGGGCTTCACCTTTTTGATTATATCCCTGCTCTTGACTCACAAATCTAGGTTTACTATCATGCTAGGCAAGGTAGTATTTTCTACGGTAGCTGAACATTACATGGTTTCTTTAAGGACATCCAGATTGTTCTGAAGATCTATGTAGGAAAGCTAGCATCTCTCACAGATGGATGCCCAGCTTCTGCCAAAAGACCACAGTTCCAACAAAGAACATATAGTAAGTGGGATTCAAATTTGCACTTATAGTTGGTATACTGAATATAGGGTTAGTTCTGGCTCTGGGAATCTCAATGGTTTACTTACTAAGAAAGTTATCTTTTTCTGCTTTAATGAAATCTCTGACAACTGTCTTAGCAAGTGACAGCATATGACTGCCCTTGTTTGGATTGGACTCTCAAGCAGAGTTGGCCTGGTGGCATTTGGATTGGAGGCCTCCAGGGACTACCAGAGTTGTAGATTCAACTGGGAAGTTAAGAAGTCATCCTAGAAGAAAGTGGTGGCAAACCACTTTGTATTGATGCCATGAAAACTGGATGGATATTTCTATGAAGCTACCAGAAGTCAAAATAAATGAATGGAGACTTTTACTTAAGCTACGCGATATGGATGTAGCATTGCACTAAATCATATTTGTTCTAAACATATCTCACTGAACACGTTTGGTTCATATATGCTTAAATGCAAGTAAAGATTACAGACCATAATGGCTGTGCTATAACCATAAGCCAAAACTGAACAAGTCAGAATTGCTTTAGTCCAATAGGTGAAATTGATATGTTTGTCCGCTCTCTAGTGAATCATTAGCACTAATTTAAAATCAAGGTGCAATTTTGCCAGGAGAACAGGGCAGGTGAAATGTTTATCCTTCCATTGGAGATTTAATTTATAAATATTGACTGCTAGATTTAAGCACTTTGGTTATAAAATCTTTTAATGCAATAAATCATGTACAATTAAAATGTAAATTTCATGCACGTCACTTTATGTTCTGTCTAATCCTATTCCTTAGCTGAAGAAGGACCATGGCATCAATAAGGAATTACAAAATTCTGATATCTCTTCAACACGAACTGCTTGTGAACCCTGTTACTGAGGCATGAAGAGACGAATTCAATTCAGGTATATGCAACTTTAACTGAAGTGGAATTCAGTTGTGCTTTTATTCTCCAAGGGCCTTGGGAATATGTTAAGTCCTATTCTAACCAATAAAAGTATGTATTTCATCAATAATAACAAACACTAGTCAACCCTTCTCCAGGGGATTATACATAGTACTCTGCTACAAGCAGAACTCACAAAACACTAAAAACACTCCTCTCAACAACCTCACTTGAATTTTATTTCTTTCTTTCTTTATTTTATTTATTTAACTTTTATACCGCCCTTCTCCTACCGGACTCAGGGCGGTGAACAGCCAGGTAAAAAATATAATACAAAAGTTAAAATCATTTTAAAATAATTTAAATACAATTTGGCCCAAAATTTAAAACATGTCAATTAAAATCAATCAATATTAAACACTAAAACCAATTAAAGGATCAGGCCAGCCCGGCTAACTGAAAAAAGTAGGTTTTTAGGGCCCGACGAAAAGTCCGGAGGTCTGGGATCACTCGAATCTCTGGGGGTAGATCATTCCATAGGGTAGGTGCCGCCACAGAGAAGGCTCTCCCCCGGGGGGTCGCCAGCCGACATTGTCTGGCTGACGGCACCCTGAGTAGGCCCTCTCTGTGGGAGCGAACTGGCCGGTGGGAGGCAATTGGTGGCAGAAGGCGGTCCCGTAAGTACCCCGGCCCTAAGGCATGGAGTGCTTTAAAGGTGGTCACCAACACCTTGAAGCGCACCCGGAAGTCCACCGGGAGCTAATGCAGCTCGAGCAGGAGAGGAGTCACATGGTAAATTTACCACCTTTACCATTTCTACTTTTATTAACTAAACATTTGCCAGACATCGCTTTAGGTTTGTTTGTCTGGTTGACAGCAAGTGAAATTGAAGGCCAGTGAGACAAAATTCCTTGACAATGGCATCTTTTAGCGGGACAACTGGAGAGACAATAAGGAGGAACAATTGGACAAACAGTTGCAATCAGCTGATAAACTATAAGCTATGTAAACCATGTCATTCAAAAGTGACATAGGAAATAGGCTAAGTTCGTATCATGTCTGTTCTGAAGAGAGAATTTAGGTGCTTATTGTAATACTGGCAAACAAACAAACAAACAAACAAAAATGACCTCATAAATAAAAGATAAAGATAAAGATGCTTGAACAATCTGAACCCATGTGACAACAATCCAGGAAAGGGTTACAGATTAACTACAGCCTGAAAGCTGAAATCACATCATTGCTTACTTATAATATCAACCTCAGCATTTGCAAGCGGAGGCAGGTTAGGTGAGGAAAAGGCACTGAAACTCCCTGCATCCATCTTAGTCACCCGGTTTCCCCTGTACAGTTTATTATCAAAGTACAGGCACACCTACAAGGATGAGAAAAGAAGCATGTCAGTGTGCAAACCTTGTAATTAAAAGATCCAGCAGATTAAAACATACACACACATAAAGTTGACTTTTCTTTCTATACAATGAAAGCTACTTTAGAGAGAGTTATAAATATAATTAGGGTTATGTAGGAGGGTTTTATATCTGGGCTGCTTTGAAAAGTGCTGTGTCTCTTTTGGATTTTGACAACAAAATACAGGTAAACTCCTTGTGAGATTTCCTTCCAAGAACAGGTTTGGCAGCTCTCAAGGTTTGTGATGGATCTCTGAAGTTAAAGATATTTTTAAAGGGGATAGAATGGGCTTTTAATAATGTGCAAAATCCCTCCAGAAGTATTGATGTTTCTGACAGAGCAGACAAAATTGAGTTATTTAGAAAGGTAAGTAGAAAGTGAGTCTACCTAGATATCAATCAGGTTTCTGGATTTCCCTTTGTGCAGATTGTCACAGCCTATTGGTAGTTATGTCACCACAGATTAATCCCAATGAAAATTCAGAGTGGGAAACCTTTTACTAAGTAAAAGATCACTCCAGACCAGGGCCAATGTTGAGGAATACTAAAAGCTGTATACCAAACACATGTGGAAGGTCATAGATTCAGCACATCTGAAATAATCTATGCATCTTCCTATCATATTTTATTCAAATAATTGGTAAATTTCAAGCCTGATGAAGTTTATTTTTGACATTTATTTTTTTGATGACTCTATATTAAGCAATGACACACTGACGTAGAAAGAGTACTCCTACTTATAGTAGTAGTAACTTTTGTTTTTTTGAAAAGACTAATTGCGAGAATAGGCAGTATCTATACAACCATTAAAATGATTAGGAAATCCAATATTCTTATGTGTACTGCAGGAAACTACTATTTGTAATATTAGAACTCATCGACTCTAACATTCAAGCAGAATCTGCTGTCCTGTAATTTCTCTAAGTGTTTCTTGTCCAGTGCCAAGACCTGGACAACAAAAGTAGGAATCTCACCAATGCAAAACATAAGCTATTATTTCCCCTTAGAATTGTCAACGAAGATACTGAAGTGATGGTTAGTTTTTGCCTTTTAGGATCAGCTACCAACAGTAACAGAATCAGCAGTTGAAACACTCTGCAGACTAGCACTTGGTACAGTAGCAATGAAGGTCTTGGAAAATATATCCTGAGGTTGGTATATGTTGGTACCTATAAAAAATTTCCCTGTGACATTCTATAAAATAACAAATATTGATGCTTTTGAACTTCGTTGTTGGAGATTTCTAAGACATCATTTATAGCTAAGAAATTGAACAAATGGATCACTGAACAAATCAACCCAGAATTCTCACACAAGGCACAAAAGATCAGACTTCGATTATCATAATATGAACATATTATGTAAGGGCTAAGTTTCAAGAGAAGCTCTATTGCTGGGAAAGATGATAGAGAAGTGGATGACAAACAGAAAAGGTGGATGGACTCAATTACAGCACTTTACAGCACTGCTAGAAGACATAAAGGGTCAGGTTGGGGACAGAGCATCATGGATAAAATCTGTGTATGTGATCATTAAGAGTCAAGACCAATTTGATGGCACATAATCAATTGTTTCTCATCATTTGAAAAGTCCAGCTCTATTGAGGCAGCCTAAAAGTGACTTTCTCTTTTTTAGCAGCCATATAGAATGGGCGTCGTCATGTCTCAGCGGTTAAGAAGCTGAGCTCGTTGGTTGGAAAGCCAACATTCCAGGTTCAAGACCTGAGTGCCATGTGATGGGGTGAGCTCCCATTCTCACTTCAGCTCTTGCCAACCCAGAAGTTTGAAAGCATGCAAAATGCGAGTAGATGAATAGGTACCATTTTGGTGGGAAAGTAACAGCGCTCCATGATGTCATACTGGCCACATGACCGCAGAAATGTCTTCAGACAGTGCTAGCTCAATGGCCTTGAAATGGAGATGAGCACCGCCCCCTAGAGTCAGCAACAATTAGCAGAGTAAAATCTGTAGGGACTCCTTTTTTATATAGACTCATAGGGCTGGAAGGGACCTTGGAGATCTTCTAAAATCTAATCCAATCCCCTGCCCAAGGCAGGAGTCCTTATTCCACCCTGAACAAATAGTCGTCCAATCTTTTCCTAGAAACCACCAGCAATGGATTGCCCACAAATCTGCGAGACAAACTGTTCTCACTGTCAGGAAATTTCTCCTTAGTTCCAGGTTGGATCTCCCTCTGACTAGCTTCTACCCATTGCTTCTTGTTCTGTTCTCAGGTGCTTTGGAGAACAAGTCAACTCCCTCTTCCCTATCACCGGTTTGGTGATCACGCGCTTCACACGCATGCATGCACCAGACACACACACGCATACCAGATGCACGCTGCATGCGTGTGCACAATTAAACAGAAAATCACCTTCCACATTAGTGCTAGGGAATTAAAAGAGCTGAGGCGCGGCAATCCGCTCTGCCATGCTAATCAGCTGCGAAGATAAAGGTAAGTAAAGCGTAGGAGCGGGTGGGCGGGCCCAGCTGATCATCGGAGCGAACCAGTTTGCTCCCAGCTGATCGTTGGACCTATCAGTTCGCCTGAACCAGTCCGAACCGGTAGAATCCCACTCCTGCCCTTAGTCATTCTTCGTATGGTTTAGCCTCCAAATCTCTTATCATCTTTATTGCTCTTCTCTACACTCACTCTCTCTCTGGAACCTCGGCATCTTTTTTATATTGTGGGAAGCAGAACTGGATGCAGTATACCGGGTGTGCCCTTACTAGTGAAATATAGAGTGATACTATCAATTCCTGTATGATGTCATCCCTGTGTTGATGTAGCCTAAGACTGCATTGGCTTTTTTGGCAGCTACAGTGTACCGCTAGCTCATACTTAAGCAGTGGTCCACCACACAACTGAATTCCTCTCATTGGTACTACTGCTGAGCCAGGTACTGCCTATTCTGTACTTGTGTATTTGGTTTTCCCTGCTATATAGTAGTGTTGAATCAACAGCAGATCAAGTCTTTTATATTGATATATTCATCTTTTTTTAAAAAAAAAATAATGTTCCCTCTAATCAGTTTTTTGTTGCTGTTTGCATGCTTTGATATTATCTTTATAAATCAAAATATTTCTGAAACAACCTCCCCACCACCCCAGCCAGGATCTACAATGCAGCCCTTACAGGGAACAAAGAGTCTAAAAGCAAAATAAAATAAAATAAAAATGAGCAGACCTCAGGAATTACAAACTGTCCCGCAATCAACAGCGCCCCCAACAGGTTGGCTCTGCCATCATTCCTCAGTTCATATATTGGTATCTAGAAAAGAGAGAAATGATTACCAATTGCCGTTCAAAAACTCATACACACTCAGCAGTAAGAGAGAACTCCAGTCGACATAATACAAAGCGAGTGTAAAGCCATGCATAATTTATGAAAGATTCTCTTAACGTATGATTTATTGGAACATGGATGCATTTCTTCATCTCAACTATGGCAGATGGTGGAATTTCTCATTTGGAATGTAAAATATTTTCTCCCACACCTCATGAAATTATCCTTGAATTTTTAACTATACTCTTTTTGTTGGGGTGAGAGAGGGAATAATTCAAAGTGGAAGGGGGGTCCCTACAATCCTTCTCAACATCTAGCCTATTTCTTTGCATTTTATTTGTAAGCTTTAGCTAATGCAAAAGTCAAATTCCCACCAGCGGTTCGTGACAATCAGGAACAGTTTTATGGCAAGCAATCAAACAGCAAACGGTCTATAAAAGTAAGATATTTTACTGGATCCCCTTTTAATTGTCTTTTCTTCACAATAACCACCATATAGAGCTAAGATGATTTTCGGTCAGTGAGTGGTGGTAATTTTTTTACTACTGATTCTGTGGCCATGGCTTGGTGGGTGTGGCTTGGTGGGCGTGTCAGGGGAAGGATACTGTAAAATCTCCATTCCCTCCCCACTCCACGGGAAGGTTACTGCAAAATCCCCATTTCTTCCCAATCAGATGGGACTCAGGAAGTAGAGAATAGATGGGGACGGAGCCAGTCAGAGGTGGTATTTACTGGTTCTCCAAACTACTCAAAATTTCTGCTACCGGTTCTCCAGAACTGGTCAGAACCTGCTGAAACCCACCTCAGAGACTCTGTGGGTATCTGTGGTGAAATGGAAGGGATTCATTACTTCTTTCCAAAACATTGTTCCCTGATAGAAATCATCCGTTTCAAACTGTTGCAAGCCCCAGCAACAATAATGCCAAGTGTAAAGAGAAACAATTTGAATCAGGAAAAGGGAGAAGATTAAAAAATAAAACAACGAATTTTCAGCAGTACCAATATCTCAGTCAAACTAGCTGCCTCTCAGGATATCTCATATTAAAAAAAAGAACACCATACAAGCTCATGAATTGTCTTATTTCTCATTCACTGTATCCCATGTGCAAGTAGAGGTGGAAAAACTGTAATGAGTAAGAATTAAAAAAACATATCTTCTATTAGTGGTGGGTTGCTACCGGTTCGCCCCATTTCCAGCGAACTGGTAGCGGCAGAGGCGGGAGGCCCCACCCACCCACCTGGACGTCTCTGCACATGCGCAGAAGTGCTGTGTGCACGCACAAGCACACATGCACCCACGAGCAAACCGGTAGCAACGGGATTTGAATCCCACTACTGTCTTCTATGGTCAAAACTTATTTTTCAACATAAATGTATTGCTTAACTGAAAATTTCTTACCTGAGATCCTGTCAAGATTACGGTTTTGCCCAGATTCTCACACATGAAGGACAATGCTGAAGATGTATAAGCCATTGTGTCTGTGCCATGGAGTATCACAAATCCGTCATACTTCTCATAGTTTGCCTGCCAATTTTTTTAAAAAAATTGATAGTGGTGAGAGAAATAGTCAAAGGGACAAAGTAATTTAAATAATACAAACTTTTTGAGAATTGTGGGGAATAAAATGGTATTTAAGGGTCAAGTTGAGGGTAGACAGATTTCACGGTTGTTGCATTTATATCAATACAATCAACACCAACCAAGCACAAAAGTTATTAATTTAGAATTAAATAGCAGAGGGCAAGGTAAACTAAAACCAATGTAATTTAGTTTGCTTTCAGTACCGCAACAAAATGAAACAGAGTGCTCATTTATAGTAGAGGTGTTCTTTCAGTGCAGATGATATTAGAATTTGTCTGATCTCTAACAAGTAGGTAGAGAGGAGAAATTGTCTGTCCAAATTCACTTTTAAAAGATTATCATGACCAAACATTCCAAGATGGCATACCCTAGATGAGTTGGGTGTGTTGCCCGAGACTAAAGGAGTCAGCTTGTTAGAGGATATTCAAGATGGAGGAATGACTGAATGATGTGGAGACTTATGATCTGTTCTTTATCAGGCAGGTCTGCCTGTTCATGTAGAATAAAGACTTTTTCCCCCATCCTCACAGAAATAGATGCTAAAACATAAACTGGAAAATAAAAACAAAGGAAGGACTTGAAAAATCCCAATAGAGAACAGCCCTTAGTGTATATCTGACCAATACAAGAAATACAATCAATAACCTCTTATTTATTTGAGAATGCCTGTCTAGCTTCTAAGAAAAAAGCATAATTAATTCTTAAAGAATACAGACAACATAAAATCTAGTGAGGTTTTTTTTTTCAGTCACTAATTATGACAACATTCAAAGACTTGTTCTTTGGTGTATAAATATTAATGATATGTCCTTAACCAGAGGAAGACTGCTAATTAAGAAAAGCTTAGCAGTAGCTTTAAAACAGGAATGTTAACATATGTAAATGAATCATATGGTCTGATTCCTTGTTCTTGGTTTTACTTTGGGGATTATACCATTTATGGGAGCAGACTAAGCAAACTGGAGCTATTGTAATAGTAGATATGGAAGAAATGACATCCTTAACAGACGCTAAATGCTAATGGAAGACTGCCCTCATCTGTTCAAAAGACAGTACAGAAAATACACAGGCACACACATACACACAGAGTTTTCTTTAAATAAAATTAGAAATTCACATAGTCAAAGAATGAATAGACATTTTTTCTATTAGTTCCAGAAATATAGATGCAATTGAATGAGCTTTATCGCCCAGATGCTTAATGATAAATTCTAAGATATCATTTGCCAAACTTAAAATAATATATTTAGTGGTACCCAGAATCAAATCATTGATTTTTCTGGTCCAGGACTAATTGTCTGACAGGCAATAGGTTTCTAAGATTTCAAGCAAGCCCTTCTCATCACCTGACTTCTTTTAAATTGGAGATGCCATGTCTATTGCCATTGTACTACGACATCTGACCTCCCATAATGTGGAAGACAACATTATTTATATCTAATTTTTTTCCCCCGAGGTAGAATTGGCAACAATTCTTTGTTCTCATGCCTGAAATAATTACAGTTTTCAATGGAGCAAAGGAAAGTAGATCAAAAGTAGATCAAATTGTAGGAAGCTTTCAAATTAGGATTTCTGGTTACAATGGCAAATATATTTGGAAATATTGATTTGCTATTTATTTATTCTTTTATCTGTCCAACAACAAAGTTCTCTGGACAGATAAAAAAATCATGCAGTCAAAACCAGTGGTGAAATTCAAAATTTTTTACTACCGGTTCTGTGGGCATGGGCTTGATGGGCATTGTGTGGCTTGATGGGCGTGGCTTGGTGGCCATGGCAGGGGAAGGATACTGCAAAATCTCCATTTTCACCCCACTCCAGGAGAAAGATACTACAAAATCCCCATTCCCTCCCCACTCCTGGGGGAAGGATATTGCAAAATCTCCATTCCCACCCCACTCTGGAGCCAGCCAGAGGTGGTATTTGCTGGTTCTCCAAACTACTCAAAATTTCCGCTACCAGTTCGCTGAACTATTTATTTATTTATTTGTTTGTTTGTTTGTTTGTTTGTTTGTTTGTTTGTTTATTTATTTATTATTTTGTCGCATTTCTATGCCGCCCAACTCCCAAGGTACTCTGGGCGGCTTACAACAAAGAATAAAAAAATGCGAAAAATCCCATAAAAATGTTAAAAAGAAAAACATTAAAACATTAAAAACTTTAAAAGCGTTAAAACACATGCACTTCAATTTGTGGCTGGGTCTCACAAGATCATTATAACGAGATCAACGGCCCCAGAACTGCCAGAAGAGTCACCGCTTTGCAGAAGGCCAACAGGGTGGGGGCGGTCTGGACCTCAGGAGGTAATTGGTTCCAGAGAGCCGGGGCAGCCACAGAGAAGGCCCTCCCCCGCGGGCCCGCCAGCCGACATTGTTTAGCTGACGGGACCTGGAGGAGACCGACTCTGTAGGATCTTACCAGTCGCTGGAAGCTATGTGGTAGAAGGCGGTCTCGAAGATAGCCTGGCCCTGAGCCATATAGGGCTTTAAAGGTAATGACCAACATCTTGAATTGCACCCGGAGACCAATTGGGAGCCAGTGCAGTGCGCAGAGAATTGATGTATCTAGGTGCACCCACTATAACTCGTGCGACTGCATTCTGGACCAACTGCAGTCTCCGAACACTTTTCAAGGGTAGCCCCATGTAGTGCGCGTTGCAATAATCCAACCGTGAGGTGACAAGGGCTTGAGTGACTGTGAGGAGAGCCTCCTGATCCAAGTAGGGTCGCAACTGGTGCACCAGATGAACCTGTGCAAAGGTCCCCCTAGCTACAGCTGTCAAATTTTGAACTACTCAAAATTTCCGCTACCGGTTCTCCAGAACCTGTCAGAAACTGCTGGATTTCACCCCTGGTGAAAACAGTCAGAAACATTAATATAACAAGATGGATAAAAAAATTTTTTAAAAAGAAATATCTTCAATATCTAGCCTGGCATTAATTGCTTAATTTTCTTAGTTGTCCTCTATTGTAAAATATAAGTATTAAATGGTATCCTTCAAGTATGCTTTTGTACAGGTTTAAGAACTAATTTATTTAATTCAGTAATTGGAACAACACATCCCAATTAGCCATTAGTTTACTTATAGTGGGCTTCCTGAATAAACCACCATTGATTGCATTCATACACTACCCAGCCTAAAGCAAAGAACCCACATGATGGCTTAGCATGATGTGTGAACTCATCAGTCTGTAAACATTATAATGCAATAACTGCTGAGCTGTCCTCTTGGGTATGATTCTACCTCCAGGAGTAACTATTTTACATTTAGCTCCCATTGGAGTTTACTTACACCACTGTGCCACCGTGAAAGAATCAGAATTAAGCATCTTTTAAGGAACCCATCCAAAATGTAACTCACTGGTTCATGCATGTTTTTAAATTAGAAAAGAGCAAGCTGGGGAGGGAAGGAGGAAGGGAGGGAAGGAGGAAGGGAGGGAGGGAGGAAGGAAGGACTTTAACATGTTTAGTTCTGGATGGTGTTGCATTACTCTAAATAGACTTCAGTCACTCAAGCCCTGGTCATCTCACGCTTGGATTACTACAATGCACTCTCCAAAGGCTCAAAGTTACCTAACTGGCTTTCATGCCTAAGGCAGGACAAGAATTCACCAGTCTCCTGGTTTTTAGTTTAGTGCCTTACGCACTACACCATTTATGATTAGATTTATATTTATGATTAGGGTTATGATTCTCATAGAGATATTTTATTTATACTGCATGTGTGTGTGTATATTCTACTGTTTTCTATTGTTGTTTCAAACATGTTTATCCATACAGGATTGTAAACCACTCAGTGGACGATTGGAGCCATATGTAAGCTCAAATAATATAAATAAATACCTTGAAGCTTACTATATATATATATATATGTGTGTGTGTGTGTGTGTGTGTGTGTGTGTGTGTGTAAAATTCACATGACATTTACTAATCAAACAACAATTTCGAACATGGAAAATATAATCCAATTGTTCACAATGGCCATCTTCTCTAGATCTAGCTATTTCCTCTTTCTCTAGCTATTTTCCAAACCACCTGAAGGCCAGACAAAGAATAATGGATGGAAATTGAACAAGGAGAGATTCAACTTGGAAATAAGGAGACATTTTCTGACAGTGAGAGCAATCAACCAATGGAACAGCTTGCCTTCAGAAATTGTGGGAGCTTCATCACTGGAAGCTTTCAAGAAGAGACTGGACTGCCATCTGTCAGAAATGGTGTAGGGTCTCCTGCTTGGGCGGGGAATTGGACTAGATGACGTACAAGGTCCCTTCCAAGTTTGTGAATCTATTAATCTGTTAATCTACTGGAGTCTGTTAAAACTGTGGTGGTTTCACGCACCTTCAGCAGGGGTCCAAGTGGAGGTATACTAGCAACTACAGTTTACAGGACTCACAACTAGACATCTAGACAGTAATTTGTGTGCCAGATTGATAGGATAATTCTAAAGCCCTTTTAGTTGAGAGAGAAAAATTGGAACAAAGGAAAGGAGCACTGACCCACTGAATAAGGGCATACCCAATGGTCACACTTTGCTTTTGTAACCTTTAACATATAATCTCCCTTCAGTGCCCTTTATCACTTTCACTAATGCTAATCATCAATTAAATAAATGATTGATCATTTATTTATCATACAATTCTGCTTTCTTATGCACCAAAACAATTGAGATTTGTGACATTGCACAACATTTCAAGTTGGTTAGTTGAGGAAAAAAGTCATGTAATCAATCTGCCATAGGGAAGGGCCACTCTTGCAAAGGGAATATCGTGGTGCCCCAGAAGAGAAGAGAATCAGGACTTGGGATGCAGAAACTCAGGATCCCACATGCTGGACTTCTCAGGAATGTCCTCAAATACAATAATAAATAAATAAAGAGATAATTATGAAGTCCAGTATTTAAAATAGCCTTACTGATGCTTTTGAACTCTGATGTTGGAGAAGACTCCTAAGAACAACAGGGGCAGCCAAGAAAACAAACCAATGGATCATTGAACAAATCAACCCGAAGTTCTCACATGAGGCAAAAATGACCAGGTTGAAATTAACCTTCAGATATCTTATGCCAAGGTCTGGCTCTCTAGAGAAGGCTGTTATGCTGGGAAAGGGTGGAAGGAAAGAGAAGAAGAAGACAACCAGCCAAAAGATGGATAGTCTCAGCTACTAGGCAATAAGTGTACTATTGGAAGATCCAAAAACCAGGTTAGGAACGGACAGTTATGGAGGAAATCTATCCATGTGGTCACTAAGAATTGATAGCAACTTGACAATACTTAATCAATGCATCAAAAGTGCACTACTGCATAGCAGATCTTTGATTTCCACTATCAATGAAAATGATTTTTTTCTAAACCACTAATACATTAGCTCCTGGAAGCTTGAACATATACCAAAGAACAGAAACATCAGTACAAATACACTTTATACAATTTATACATCTTATACAATTTACAGGTGAAACTCGAAAAATTAGAATATCGTGCAAAAGTTCATGTAATGAGTCTATCTCATATATTAGTTTCACCTTTTAAGTTGCATTACTGAAATAAATGAACTTTTCCATGATATTCTAATTTTTCGAGTTTCACCTGTATATATCTTATACAATTTAGATAGAACCAAACTGGCTGGGAATTCTGGGAGCGACAATCCAAACAAAGCAGTTATCAGTCCTTAGAACCTTTCCCCCCCAAACCTACTTTTAACTCCACTGAACAGAAACTTCAGTGATTAAATACTTCTGAGTCCAGAGAACACGTTCTTTATCAAGAAAGTTATGGGGTATGACACTCATCATTCCACTGAATTCTATTTTTAAAATTTCATTGTGTTTCGATAATGTCAGATTGCTCTGTAAATTGCTTATTCTTCTGCAAATTCTCACTGGCATGCCATCTGTAAATTTTGCAGAGTAAAAAGCAGCAATATACTACCATCTTGTGGTCATATGAATTTTAGCAGAAAGGTTTTAAAAACCTGTTTTAAGTGAATCATAGTATTATAGAATTAAAGAACTGGAAGTCACTTAAAGTTGCATCAGCTTTTGTTCTCCTCATTCCTTTTCCTAGAACAGTGTTCCTTAAAGTGTGATCCTGGAGGTAATACAAGACCCTTTCAGGAGTCCATGAAATCACCATTATTTGCTCGATATTGTGGCCACAGGTAGTCCTCGACTTACAACAGTTCATTTAGTAATCGTTCAAAGTCACAATGGCACTGAAAAAGTGACTTAGCCAGTAGTAGGTTGTTCCCAGTTTGGTCCGGTTCTTGTGAACCAGTAGTAAAAGCGACGGGAGGCTGTGCCCACCCACCCAGACGTCATCATGGACGATCTGTGCATGCGTTGCGAACCGGTAGTAAAAGTATCAGGGGTGAAATGCTCCTGGTTCGGACTGGCTCGGGCGAGTAGGTAGCGATGGCGGCGGGCAGTTCGGAGAACCAGTAGCAAAAATCCCTGCCTCCACCCCCCATGCCCAGCTGAGCCGCGCGAACATCAGAGCCTTTTTTTTCTTTTAAATGGCTCTGAATCCCAGCTGAGTTGCCTGCTAATCAGGCAACTCAGCTTGGATCGCCAGAACCATGTAAAAGAAAAAAACTTTTTTCCTTTTAAATGGCTCTGCCTGCTAATCGATAGCAAAAATCCCTCCCCTTCCCCCCCTCAGCTTGCTTACTTTAGCTGCTGGTCACAATGCCTTGCTGTAATCCCTGCAATCAAGCAGGCAGGGAGTTGTGGACTTCAACTCCCAGAATTCCTCAGCCAGCAAACTAAGCTGGCTGAGGAATTCTGGGAGTTGAAGTCTACAAGTCTTAAAGTTGCCAAGGTTGGAGACCCCTGTTCAATTGGGTAAGTTTTTTCCCCCTTTGGGAGCTTTAAAAAAATAGTTAATTGGGGTTTTTTTTAGTTGTTCTTTTTTTAGACCTAGCCATTTAAAGTTTAGGAAGTTTTAAATTTAGCTTCTTTTATATAAAAATAAAAATAAAATAAAATAATATTTGTGCAGCTTTCTGAGATTTAGTGTGTTTCTGTAGTGTTTCACTCTAACTACACAATCACACAAAATCTCACAAAGCTGTATGTGGAATTTTGTGTGTGTAAAGTGTGAAAGTTGTTTTTTTTAGTTTTTTGTGGCTGTGTGAGGTTCCTGCTTGTTGCAGGGGCCATTTTGGGTCTAGCACAGCTGCTTTTATATTGTGGGTGAGCCAGTTGTGTTGTGTTGTGTTTTGTAGGTTAAAAAAGGGCAAAGAAGTGACATTGACTTGGCCACGCCCACCTGACCAACAAGCCACGCCCTCCCAGTCACCTTACTACCAAGCCCCACCCACTAATTAAGCCACACTCACAGAACCGGTAGCAAAAAAAATTAAATTTCACCCCTGAAAAGTATGTAGAACCCATCCCTGTTTTTCACATTTATGACTATTGCAGCATCCCCATAGTCACATGATCAAAATTCAGATGCTTAGCAACTGACTCATATTTAGGAAGATTGCAATGTTGTGAGAGCATGTGATCAGCGACCTTCTGACCAACAATGGGGAATGCAGATTCACTTAACAATCATGTTACTAACTTAACAAATGCAATGATTCATTTAACTACTGTGACAAAAAAAATCATGAAATGGGGCAAACTCACTTAACAAATGTTTCACTTAGCAACATAGATTTTGGGTTCAATTGTGGCTATAACTCAAAGACTACCTGTATTTAACTCAACGTTATTTTTTATCATTATTTTTATCTGTTAAAATTATAGTTTTTTCATAAAAACATTTTATTTATATCAATATCTAATGGATTTAATATAGTTATTTTACATGATTCAATTCTACAAATGCATCAATTTTCATTTTTAATTCAATTAATATAACCCATACAAACCAAAGCTTTTTTGCGGTTAGTCCTCTATAATTTTTAGAAGTAGGAAGTGGTCTGAGAACAAAATATTTAAGAAACAGTCCTAGAGCAATCTTGGAAGCAGGATCTTTTAGAAGAACATTTGTGTATAAAAAAAGAATTGTTTAAGAGATGCTGGGGCATAACTATTGTTGTTCCAATGACATTCTCGTGAGTTTGCTCCAACTCATTCCTCAAAAAAGAAATCAGTAATAATGGAAACAGGGAAAATGGAAGATGGCATATAATAGTATGAGTTTAATAGGCAGCCATGTGAATCACACAACTTGTCAATTAAGAGAATTGGTTGGCTTTGACTATGTAATCATCTCAGTTAAAAATAAATTAAGGATTTGAAAGAACTGAAGTTTTGGTGCTATATTAGGCAATTGATCAGAAATGATATCTGAGTTATTGATCATAGGGTGATTATGTATCTGTGACTAATAACAAATTATTTTTAAAAATTACCTCAAGGCACCTGGCAATTTTGTCCCATTCAGATGGTGTCATATTTGAAGAATCTAGTAGAGGAGAAAGTTCCAGGATGGTGTAGATAATTCTTTTATCCTGGTTGGAAGAACTGTCATAAAAAGAACATCTTCTGAAATAAATTGTTTTAACAATATTGTTTTTCAGATCACTCTGGACAAAGTATCAAGTTATAGTTGATGAGAAAATCTACAAACAGAATGGCTTTCATGCAAAATATTCCTGGCAATTTGTGAATGGTTGACCTGATACAGATGTGAACAAGCTTCAACACCCACCGTCATTCTGAAGTTGGGCAGCACCTAAACTGAATAAATAAATTGAATTAAACCCCTAGACTACTCTTTGCCTGTCGCTGTGCAAATTCATTTTCCCTCACTCTCAGCCTCCTGAGGCGCCACTGTTCCACATTGTTCTATCGTTTAATTCTCTGCACCCATCCTCAACTTCCAGCTTTACCAACTCCACAAAATATAAAACTCCAAATCCTCTTTTGCACTAGGTACACAAAAGCACCATCTTTTTTTAAAAAAAAATCTGTACTAAAATAATGAGGTTTTCCTTCAAAAATCAGCATTAATTTAAACAGATTCAATCATTTTCCATCTATTTGATAGTTATCTATTCTATAACTGTCTGGTTTGGTATAGAAACCAAACAGGACAGGTACAGACGCCAATGGATATTAAGATTGCAGAAAGAACAATTGCAACTAGCCTGCCTTCCATAGAAGACCTCTACATTGTTCAGGTTAGAAGGATGGCTGAGAAAATATCTACCGACCTCTCACATCCTGGTCATTAACTGTTTCAACACCTTTCCTCAGGGTGGCGCTATAAGGCATTGTATGGCAAAACAACTAGGCACAGGGACAATTTTTTCCCTCATGCCTTCATTCTACTGAACACATAATTCTCTGTGCTGTCTAATGTCTATTAATCCATGTAGTGTGGCTGTGGTATTATTTATTCTTATTATTATCTTCTTTACTCCCTCTTTTACTGATAATGTTATTATTCTTTTGCTTTGCATGTACACTGAGTACTTCTGTATGGAGACAAATTCCTTGGGTGTCTAATCACACTTAATCAAATAAAGTATTCAATTTAATTTAATTTTAATTAATTTAGATAATTGGCCAGGTATTTGCAATTGGGCAGTTACAATCACAATATATCAGGAGAGAGTCTCAGTTTTGGAAGGGTTATTCTAGACACAATCTTAAATATTTTTTAAAAATATCCAGGATGCTTCACAGGAAATTCAAAAACTCATTAAACAAAAACATTCCAGTACCCCAAATACATACGGAAGTACCAAAGTGTCAACTCCAAGGCGATTATATAGTTGGGTTTCCTTGGCATATGTTGCATCATGAAGTATGGTCATCTTCTTCAGAGCTTCTGCAAGTTTGTTAGCTTCAGGGACAAGACCTGAGAAATAAAATAAATCATGAATAAAACAACTTTCTCTGAATGTTTATCTGAACTTTGAGACTGAGATGCAGGTCGGTAGTAAAAACATGGTTTGCATGAAGACAATTCCAGGTTCATTCCTTGCATCTCCAGTTAAAGCTAGACATATTCTTGCCTAAAACCCTGAACAGTCATTTCAATGATTGTGAAAATAACAAGCACAAATGGATCAATAGCAAAGGTTTACTATGCTGTTCCACTAGAACCAAAAAGAAAGTTCATATAAACTGGTATCTGAAACATTGCCCATACATTTTGCTTATCTAAAACTGAAAAGAGGCAAGATGTAAAATAAAACAAGGAAGGATATCATCTGCAACAGATTTTACACAATCACAATATTGCTTAGTGCAATGTGTGAATGCCATTCCTGTACTTTTGGTCCCTCCCAACTGAATCAACAACAGAGGGTCAGGCTTATACTTAAATTACTTCAGAAGAATCCTGAGATCTTTAGAATCAGCCCATTTCATTATAAAATTACTGTAAGCATTCAGCTTAACCTAATGCACATTCCTTATTGACAGTATGGCCCAGATTAATACAGATAGTCCTTGATTTATGATAATAACTGATCTTGGCAATTACAGTCGTAAATCATGATAGTTGTAAACTGGGTCACCACATGACCAGACCCATTTTTGTGACCTCTTTTTTTTTTGTGGTAGTCATTAAGCGAATACCGCAGTCATTAAGTGAATATCATGGTTGGTGAGGAAACCATTGTTTACTATGGATCGGTTTTTACTAGAAGTAAAACTGGAAGTAAACATTGATTTCTGGCAGAAACACTATAAATCGTGGCTACATAAATCGGGCTGCTAGAAATGGCCTAAAACATGAGCTGGTTGCAATCATGTGATCATGGGGTTGGATTTCAAAAGTGTGTCATAAGTCCCTTTTGAGGGGTCGGTGATAAATCAAGGACTACCTGTATTGCTCTTAAACAGTTTTAATTTGCCATGTGATCAGAAAAAGAAACTAGGTCTTCCAGTTCCTAAAAAATTAGCACTGTTTAAATGAAACAAAATATTGCATGTTATACAGTACAAATCCTGTTTCAAAAATTCGGTTTTCAGGCATGTAAGTATTTATCAAGAATAAGCATTTTTCTATGTTAGCCCTGCCCATGGAGGCAGTGCCCTTTACGTGAGGGATTTGCCTTGTTCAAGAACATCTTACTCACTTGAAATAATGCTCACTTTCACTATTACTCAGCCAGCTGGTGCAATAGGCTAACCGAATTGCACTGTTACAATAAACTAACCAAATTACAGAGCTACTTCAAAACATCCAGACCTAAGCCTCCAAGTTTTCTTCCTTGTGTCTACAAGAAGAAGAAGAAAATCTAAAATATCAATTAAGGCTTCTTGTTATCATTTTATTTGGATGTATTTGAACACTTGAGCCAAAGAATCCTTCTGCAAGCTGCCCTGTATTACCAAAAAGTCAGGAGAGAAAATGAAAGTTGGATCAAGAAGAAAATTGTGTATTAATAATTGACCCACACCCCTAGGCAAAAGCACATAAACACCCAAAGTTATTTATGGAGGGTGAAGTAATGTGAATGTATATATCAAAGGTTCATGTTGAAAAGTGACTTATTTTGGTGTGATTTACTTCCAACTAGTATGGAATAATCCTATACATAACAAGTCAGGGAAAAGAAGCAAGGAATGGTCTCTGGCATTCTTATCGATCTTTTTACCAGGTTTTGCACTTATGTCTATGTATGCAAGGTATTAAGCAGGCTGCATTCCCTCAGCTCTGGATCATGCATTTGGGAAGGATGGAGAAGGAGTGGAAATTTCCAACCCCTGGATCATGTAATCCTAAAGAAAGCAGTAGCAGGCTTAGAGTAGAAGTGTTAGCAGCATTCTGAGCCAATGTACAAGTGCTTCTCCCATAGGGATACCTTGGAGAATATTTTGGGAAAAGATTTCTCCATTGCCTCAATCTGGACCCAGCCCATTTGCAGACCTGGTCCTTCTTTTGTTGCTTTATCCCATTAAATCAAACTTTATTATTGTTTTTTAAAGAGCTATCTTGCCGGCAGATGATGGAGTCCCAGTCTCCTTTACATTACAGTATTCTGTTCCAACAAAGAATTAGAATAGAATAGAATAGAATAGAATAGAATAGAATAGAATAGAATAGAATAGAATAGAATAGAATAGAATAGAATAGAATAGAA
>WNWU01000001.1:71183499-71228609 GCA_012654045.1 Ptyas mucosa | reverse complement strand
AATAGAATAGAATAGAATAGAATAGAATAGAATAGAATAGAATAGAACAGAACAGAACAGAACAGAATTCTTTATTGGCCAAGTGTGATTGGACACACAAGGAATTTGTCTTTGGTGCTTTCAGTGTACATAAAAGGACAAGATACATTCATCAAGATTAAAAAATTTAAAAAAATTTCCTTCAAATCATGTTCAACTCCTGGTGACTTCACAAACATCCCCTTTCCACAATCCTAATCACACTTAGCACCCACCCACCCCCGCCCAATTCACTCAATGAACTCATGAGACCAATGACCATATGAAATCAGAGCTGAAGAAGCTTCTTGGATAAGAAGCGAAAGGTCTTCAAAGAAAAACCAGAAAGTCCAGTTGCCTCTTGAAAAAGCACCTTTGGGACAACCATGACCTGGATGAGGAAGAATCTCCATAGACATCAAGCCGTACTCTGGCCCATCTGAAGAGCACCAGATGGGAACCCCCCCGTTGTATAGGGTGGCCTCAATCCGGCTCGATTTCAATAAGCGCTTTTATCCACGAGGGGGTGAAAGCGTCCCACGATGAATTTCTGCCGAGAGGCGCGTGCAAGGGAAGGATCCGTAGGGAGAGAAGATCGCTCCTCCCTCTCAGCCTCACCAAGCGCCTTCTTACTCACTCACCCTCTGACTGGGGCACCATCCCGATAGTCCCCCCGGTGTTGATCACCAGCACCCACACTTCGGCCATGGGTCTGCATCCGACATCAAGGGCCGGAGCGGGCTCGGTGTACGAGAGAGCCCTGCCCAGCTCGCCCTTCTCCTCTTCTGTCATGATGGTTCCCCGGTAGGAAAGAGGAAGGGCCGGCGGTATGGATGCCCCACTCGGGCAAGCTGGGCATCCTAATACCGGCTCTTAGCACCGCCCCTTTCCGGGCTCGCCGTCTCCCATTGGCCAGGCAGGCCTCGTCCTCCCTCCTCAGTAGGGGGCGGGGGAGGGGCCGGGCAAGGGGAGAACGGGACGACCCTCCCCAGCTTCCTCCCGTTGAGCCACTTTGTTGCGCGCAGGTGACCAGAGAGGGCAGATATGCTTCAGCTCCTGACCTGGGGAAGTTTCATTGTCTTCCGCCGGTTCTACCTCCCTCCCTCCCTCCGGCGCACTACGACCCTGAATTTTTCTCTAAGGGAGGAAAACAAAGTGCCCCCCCCACCCGTTTTTTTTTAACTGAAAGCCGGCGCTGAGAAATAAGTCAGGGCGACAGAAAACTGGTTGAAGAAGAGACCAGACAGTCACTTGTCTGAAATCAGGATTCCCTGCTTGGGTTAGACTAGAAGACCTCCAAGGCCCCTTCAGGATGTCCTGCTTGGGTTAGACTAGAAGACCTCCAAGGCCCCTTCCAGCTCTATTCTGATTTTCTCTTTAAAACTTTACTGAGCCGCCTCAAAGACAAGCCCCCACTTGTTTTTTGGGTCGATGTTTCAATTATTAACGTTTTCGAAATCAAAATACAGGGTGAAGGAGTTCAAAGCAAAAGCGGGGTGGGGGGTGGGGGGAAGTATCTTGCTGGGTCAAACCAAGAGTTCAACATTTCTGTTTCGATGATGACCAAATGCCTCCAAGCCTTCCCTTTTCTGAAGGGGCTCCTGTAAAAACCTCCGCGCTCGCTCCGCTGTTTGTGCTCTTATGTTGATGAATGGCCTGGAAAAATTCAGTGAGCTTTTATGGTGCCTTCTTAAATGACTGAATTAAAACGTTTGATCTTCTAATAACCGGAAAAGTAATTTTCCAATTACCACAGCATGTTGAAATTCAGTCAAATGCATCGCCTTGCCTGAAATCAAAATTAAAAATGCATTTGGTGTTCTAGCGGGCCCTGGGATTTCGTGCTGTTTTTTTTAAAACATAAAGGCCTAGTACTCTATATGTTCCAATAACACTCAAAACATATATCATTATTTTGTGTTGTTTTTTTTTAAGCTCTCCCTCTGCTGTGGGGTATTGTTTTATTTTCCATAACAGAGCCATCTCTTGACCTACCGTTCCTTTGTAATAACTGTATAGAATAACTCACGGTTTTGTACACCTTTTGTCCTTTTCTTTTTTTACTTCCTTCCATATATTTTGCAGGGAACAATTTAAGATGTTTTGGTGCCTGAGGTGGGATGTTATGTACTCAAGCTAAGTAATTATATAATGGATTTATAGGGCTGCCAAACTCGAAGAAAGTGGTTCTGGACAGCATGTGAGCAAATGGACAAAGAGTCATTTCTTCAGATTTCTCTAGGGTAGGAAAAATTCTCCTACGGCTATTTAACGTTCACATTTATCAGTATTAATAGTGAATTTGCCATGTTTGTTTGAAAGAGGGCTTTTACTTTGCTTTCATTTTTGTTTTCATTTGCCACAATTGCTGTTGCCTGCAATAACAACTGTGTTGGAGCCTTTGCTCCCTAGTGGCTTGGACCATTTTTCTGGAATATTATAGAATCAGAACTGGAAGGGACCTTAGAGGTCTTTGAGTTCAACCCCCTTGCTTAAGACAGGAATCATCCTTATTGGATGTTTTCATTGGACCAATGAAAACCGCTAGCGATGAAGCACCCAGAACTCCAGGACACGAGCTGTTCCATTGACTAATTGTTCTATCAAGAAGTTTCTCCTTAGTTCAAAGCTGGATCTCTGACTAGCTTCCACCGATTGTGTTGTGACTCCGACCCCTGAGCCCATCGTATCAGAGGAAGAAGGCTCTGAACATGAAGGAGAGGAGCCGGCCAGGCCTCCTTCCCCCAGCCCCTCCTCTCTGACAATTCCTCAGGTGTCGGCCGAAGGAGAGGAGATTGGCCAGGAGCCAGGTGTCTCCGATAGGTCGGAGAGTGATGAGGGAGACAAGTTGTGGCTGGACCCACGTCAGCGTCGGCGTGCTAAACGATCACAGCAGAGGAGGAGGCGTGCCAGGGATTAAGCTGAGTCACTGGACCACACCCCAGAAGCTATATAAAGGAGTGGGGTGGCCGTTTAGATTCTGTGATGGACAAAGTTAATTCTTGCAAGCTCCTTTGGTGCAAAGCCTCAGTCTGCTGAAGGATTGTGAATTGGACTGTTTTTTCCCAGCCGGTGTGTATTGCCTTTTGTTATCTGGTGGAGGAACACCCCCCTTCTTGTTATAGTAAAGAACTTGGCAGCCGGTTCCCGTAGAGCTGTCAAGCCTCTGATAACGGAACGCTTGTGTGTGCCAATTATTTAACCCTAGACTGTCTGTGTGGGTTTGTGCATGTGGAGGACGGGGACAGAACAGATTGCTTCTTGTCCTGCTCTCAGGTGCTTATGAAGAGGCAGAACATTCCAGTTGCCTAAAACAATGTAATTTTTGGTGACTGACCCTGAATGGCTCCTTGGTTTATTTTACCCAAAAAAAAATAAAAAAATAAAAAAAATCCAGGAAATGAAATTGTAGAAGTAATATCTGGAGCACCAGTGAAAATGAAAAGCCAGTTTGAGTTATATACACAGGTAGTTTTTACAACCACAACTGGGACCAGAATTTGCATTGCTAAGCAAATTGTTAAATGAGTTGCATCTGATTTTACACCCTTTTTTTGCCATGGTTGTTAAGCGAATCACATAGTCATTGAGCAAATCCAACTTCCCCTTTGACTTTTCATGGTGATCACATGACCCTAGGATGCTGTAACCATTGTAAATATATGACAGTTGCCAAGCACCCAAATTTTGAACACATAACCATGGGGATACTAATGACAATCATAACTGCAAGGAATGATCCTGCTGCTTTTTTCAGTGCTGTTGTAACTTTGAACAGTTGCTAAACAATTGGTTCCTCTTGGTGGAACATCAGGCCACTCCCCAATAGCCTTGTTTATCTGCCAAACTACTGTGAACAATTTGTACTGCACTTTACCAATAAAGTCGATCAGATTTTAATTGTTCATGAGCAATTAATTCTATGTGGCAACTGGAACAAAGTCTGACTATGTCATCTGTGCCTTTTTAGCCTTCTGCCCCATAGGCTCAATCCATGCACTCTAGGAGGGAACAGAGGACATGGTCATCTGAAAGTTAGCATCATCTTTGGGAGAAGGGTTTGTGGTAGCCTTCAGACGAACAGTGGCACAACATTTCCTAAAGAGGACTGTAGAGTGACCACACACACACACAAAGGTTTAGGATGTATGTGGTGATTTTATTGTCTTACATAGTGACATTATATAGTTTGTTACTTTCAAGTTACAGTGTACTTGGCAGCATCTCATTGGCTACAGAGTCTTCCAGGTAACTAGAGTCTTTGGTTAACCATTACTGCTTTGCTTAAGCACTTATAATGTTAGACTTAATTAAAGTGTAATACACATATATCCTCTACTCCTGTTTACAGACTTAGGGTCTTATTTACTAATGCTGGCGTCTACGTGCAAATAACCTTCTTTATCTGAGGTTTGCCATCAGATAGGAAAATTTCTGCACCTAGCAAAACTCCTACAGAGGACTTCCTTGGATCTGGTTAATTTTCTCTAGAAAGGGAATATTGGAGATTCTGCATTAGTTATCCAGTTAATTTTGATAACTACTGCAATTTCAATTTTTCCCTTTTTGGAAAGTGGTTGAAATAGTATTGGGGGGGTATCTGCGACAGCAACCTAAAAAAATGTGTAATATTTGAACCCTTTTACTCAAACATGAAATGGAAATGGCACTGCTCACTCCAATAGATGACCTTGGTTGGAACTGAATAAGAGAAGTATGCCTTTCTTGATCATTCTAGACCTCTCAGTCTGTCAAACATGGTATGTTTCAAAACTGCCTCAAGGGATGGGGATTGGAAGCACTTGTTTGAAATTTATTTTACAAAATGTATTACCTATTCCAATTCTAATGAACTCTGTGCAGGGTACAACAAAATCAAGTGCAACAGACAGAAACAAAAGTAAATGTTTAATATAAACAATTAAAAGTTAATGACCTGTCAACAGTCATTAGAGGAGGAGGCAGCCCCACCCCCTGGGTTTTCTGGACTCGCTAGCCTCTAACACTGCAAATATTCTTCCAGCCCTTCCTTGAAAGTCCAAAATACCTCTAAATGGCAGAACAGCGAGAACATAGCAGGTTCCTCTCTTGGCAGAAGACAGAGAATAAATAACTTCTTAGGAATGAAAGAGAACTCATTGGAATGATTGCGAGGATGGACATTTGTAACTTTCTCACAAAAAAACAAACCAACCCCCACTAGAGTTTAGATCACTGGAGGTGATCTATTCAAGTAAGGATAGGGATTGTAGAACATAACAACAACATCCTTAACAAATGGCTATCTATGTGTCTATGGAGATTCTCAGTCATCCAGGTCATGGTTGGAAAGTCCAGTTGCCTCTTTGAAAAAAAAAGCACCTTTGAGACAAATGGCGATCTAATTTATATAGCACATACCAATCTTTAGGCAGAGGATTCTATAACATACAGTTCTCATCATCTGGGGATTTGACTTAAATATTTAGCTTGAAAATAGTTTCCCTGCAACTGCCACCTCTCCACTTTAGCTCCTCTTCTCTGGAGAGAAAAAGTCAGTGCCATCAAGTCATATTGACCACACCAACTTGGCATGCTGCAGATATTTGGGGTTACAAGTTGCATGCTGTTCTCCAAGCAGCCCAACATATTTCTGGATGAGAACCCTTATTATTCTCTTTGACGGGCAAAATTCATCCAGCAGTTTTAACAGTTCTTCAGAGACCTTGATTTCCAGACATCAGTTATCAACTTGGATGGCTTTGTTTAAGCATACTACTAGTAGTACTCGGCATCCCTCTTTAAAAAATTGCAGCTAGGACACAATATTCTCAGTTGCAATGTGACCTGTAATAGAAAGATTTTAACAAGAATGAAGCAGAAATGCACGTAGTGTACATTTTACTGTATATTTGCTTAATTTTATACCCTTAAGTATATAAACCAAAACATCTCATGTGAACTACTCCAAATTTTGCTCTGTGGATTCATCAACAATAAAAATCAAAGAGTACATGCATTAAAATAATGTTCAAATACATGTTATTGTATTTTTGAACATTATTGTAAAAACAAGAACGACATGCATGTACAGTAAAAAGTTTGGTAACATCTTTTAAGACTAAAAAGCTATTCTAATGAATTATAAGGACTTAAAATAAAATCTGTCAGGCATAGAACCCACCTCATAGGATTGTTGTTGCTGGGAAAATAGGAGAAAGGGGTATGTCATTGTTTTATTTATAAAACTAATGAAGATGGGATAAAAATTGTTTTGTTGTTAGTTGCGAAGTTGTGTCCAATCCATCGCGACCCCATGGACAATGTTCCTCCAGGCCTTCCCGCCCTCCACCATCCCCCGGAGTCCACTTAAGCTCATACCTACTGCCTCAGTGACTCCATCCAGCCACCCCGCACTCCGCCGTCCCCCCTTCTTTTGCCCTCAATCCTTCCCAGCATTAGGCTCTTCTCCAGCGAGTTCTTCCTTTCCATTAGGTGGCCAAAACACTTGAGTTTCATCTCCAGGATCTGGCCTTCCAAAGAGCAGTCAGGGTTGATAAAGCTACCAAATTCTTTACTTTTTACTTTACTTTTTGGCTACCATAAACAAACATGGTTCTGCACCTAGTGTCCACCAGGTGGCAGCAAATTTCCCAAAATTGGTTATTGCTATGTTCAGTTCCAAAAAAGACCTAGTCCGGTAAGGTAAATTGGGCTGAGAGAAAATGAGTGCTTGGTGTCAATCTGAGTAACATTAAGATACAGTAAGTGCTCTTAACTCCTCGAATTTTCTAATTCGGGGAGTCTATTCTAAGAGTTGATGCCCATACAGTTGTGCAGGTTAAAAAACAGTAGTACTTGTTCAACTACTACGGTACTACACTATGCCAAAATAAATCTTGTATTATGAAATGTTCAAAATAGTAAGTATTATCTATTTTCTGGATAAAATTGGCCTCTCGTTTCCATTTGGGATCAATTCATTGTGAAAAAGCTGTTTTTATAACTCATAGAATGAAAACCAAGTTTAGTGCATAGTGCTTCTTGGTAACTTACTCAGCTCAGGCACTTAACTGGATTATTTCTTCCTCATGTTACTCCTACTTCTGAAGTTTACCACTAGGTAAGAGCTGAAAATACTTTGCTTTTTCCTGGAAAAATCTCTCTTAATCAACATATATATTAGGCCAGGGGTCTGCAACCTTAAACACTCAGAGCCATTTACCCACAGAAAAGAAAACACTGGGAGCCACAAAACCCTTCCTGTGCCTGCCTATTTCTTGAGTGGCCACAAAACTAGCATGTGTAGTTGAAGTAAACGTTCCGTTTTCTTCTGAAACTTTTCTTTTCTTGGATTTATCCATGGTTGGCCTACCGGGGGTTGAAAAACTCAATAAATCGCATGCTGGCGGGTGTCGCACATTGGTGGTTGTGACGCATATTTTGAGTGTCAGGGAGCCGCAGCAGAGGGGTGAAAGAGCCACATGTGGTTCCAGAGCCGCAGGTTGCTGACCCTTGTATTAGGCTATATGGAACAAAGGTATGAACAGTTTTTGTTTGCTATTGTAAACTTCATGTGGAATTGCAAAGTGATTCCTTACTATGGTAGATACATTCCCAGCCAGCAGTGTACCAATTGTGAAGCATGCTGGGTACTTAGTTCAACACCACATGCTTTTACAAGACATTCCATGCTTAGTAGTTAAGGCAATGTAAGGTAAGGAAGCAATAGTGTATTAAATGTGGTGCAGAGGATATCATTTATTCTATTAGTACAAGATGGGGATTTGCATTACAATGGTATGGCAATGAACCTCAGTAATCTTTCTCTCCAATATTGAAGACCTGAGAAAAATTGCTTATTTTCACAGTTGCACTTAATAGCAAGAAAGGACCTACATCCATTTATACTAGAACAAGTGCTATCTTAAATTTGGTCATTCTTATACAATCAGAACTTTTGTCAGTCTTGCAAGGTAGACCAAATAGGAAATAAAGCCAGGTGAGTTAATTCTACTTTATTGTAAGATAATTAACAGGATCTTGCAAGTCTGAAAGAATACCACTCCCCTTCCACCCCATCTCCTTCACAGCCCAAGAACTTGGGAGAGTCCCTTCTGAGCCTCTGGTGCAGAGGTGGTATTCAGCAGGTTCTGACAAGTTCTGGAGAACTGGTAGCAGAAATTTTCAATAGTTCGGAGAACCGGTAAATACCACCTCTGACTGGCCTCGCCCCCATCTATTCTCTGCCTCTTGAGACCCAGGTGATCGGGAGGAAATGAAGATTTTGCAGTAACCTTCCCCTGGAGTGGAGAGGGAATGGAGATTTTACAGTATCCTTCTCCTGCCACACTCACCAAGCCATGCTCACAGAACCGGTAGTAAAAAATTTTGAATCCCACCACTGCTCTTGTGCTGCCAACATTCCTGCCGTGAGCTCAGCTGCCTTTTATCTCACCATTCCCTTGGCTGCTGTCTCTTCAACCTATCATCCAGGGGTCATTCCTATATCCCATTACAATTTTTTTACAGTAAGACTCTTGCAGGAGAAGAAACCCCAGAACTTTAGTGATGGGCGACCATCAATTTATCCTCTTACACAAAGTTTTGATATGTGCTTGTTTAAAGAAAAAAAAACAAAAAAACACCCAGATCCAGTATCTCAAAGCTTTAGGATCAGGATGAGTTAAATCAAGTTCAGATTAAATCCTATCAAGATGGAGTTGGTAGTGATTGGTGATAATCTAGTAACATTTGTCCCAGTAGTCATTCTGAAACAGATCATAGTCTCCCTGTTAGAAGTGACTCAAACCTACAAATCCTAGTTCCTACTCAATCAGCTGGTAGAAACTGAGATCAGTGGGATCTTCGCACAACTGAGGCTCTATACCAGTTACCCCAATCACCAACTGGGCCACTATAACATTCTCTGTATGGGGCTTCTTTTGGAAATGACCTAGAAGCTACAACTGGTACAAAATTCAGGAGCTAGACTCTTGGCGGGACATACTTTTCTTTTATTAGAATTCTTTTATTAAAGTTGCTACACTGGTTCCAAGGCAAGGGTGGGCTGCTAGGTGTTCGCAGGGGTTCGGGAGAACCTCTAGCCAAGATTCTGTGCAGCTCGGAGAACCCCCAAATCTCACTCCTGGCTGGCCCTGCCCACCGAGCCCCTCCCAGGAGTCCCCACGCGGCCCGTTTTGGATGCAGGTAAGTGCAGCGCATACGCGGAGTTGCGGGGAGGGCGAAAAAAGGGCCTACCGGAAGTTCAGAAAGGCCTCCAGAGGGCCTCCGGAGCCTGGGGAGGCCGTTTTTGCCCTCCCGGAGGCTCGAGAAAAGCCTCTGGAGCCTGGGGATGGCAAAAACGCCCCCCCCCCGCCGACATAGTGCAGGAGGCCGACTATGTCCATGGACACGCCCACCCAGCAACTGAGCAGAGAATCCCTTGCTAAATTTTTGAAGCCCACCCCTGTTCCAAAGTACTTTCCCTCCCACCCCACCCCACCCAAACCCTAGTCATTAACTTTAAAACTATTGAGAGTTTGAATGTAAATGCACGGAAACATAAATTTTTTAAATAAAAAAATAAAGCCTATGTAGCACACTACCAAGAAAATCAGGTAATGCCTTGTCAGAACAAAATCTGCCTATTGCTGGGCCAAAGCATCATTCATCTAAACTAATCAAAACCCTTTGAAGATTCAATATAAATGTATTAAGCACACAAACAACTACTGTGTACACTGAATTTCCAGCAAAGCATTGGCAGCTTGCTGAGCAGACCTATGGAAAAGCAGAACCACAGCTTAATATATCTTTGGCCTACTAGATTTCAAAGATAAGACAAAGGTGTAAATTATAGCATGATGTTAGAACATTTTCGATCAAGCCATCTGGATAGCCTTATTACTTATCCCTTCCTACTAGGTCAGCGTGCTAGCTCTAGGGCCAGTAAATATCAACAATTTAAATTAAAAGACCACTGAGCCGTGATTGATTTTTCCCTCTGGTGCTATTCAGGGTCAATTCAGCTTGCTGTAAATTATTTATTACAAGGACAATTCAGGGAGTTTACATGTAATGGGAAAGGGGGAGGAGCCTCTCATAGATTTGCAAGGGATTGCAGCTCATTTGTGAGCTGCACACTTATCACCACACTGTGCCTTCCAGTCATTTAGAAAGAGCCTGTTGAGGTCCCCAGTTTTGTGAGATATTGGCCAAACGACAGACCTTCCCTGCAGCAGCCCCCACTTTCCGGAGCAATCTTCCCCAGAGGCACGTACAACCTGTCCTTTGTTAGTATTTCATAAGCAAGGCAAGGATTCTCAGTCATCCAGCTCATGGTTGTCCCAAAGGGGCTATTTTTAAGAAGCAACTGGACTTTCTGGTTTTTCTTTGAAGACATTTTGCTTCTCATCCAAGAAGCTTCTTCAGCTCTGACCGGATGGTGGAGAATGGAAGGATTTATACTCCTTGCAGACAGCTGGTCATTTGCATTCTTTTAGAGAGTCTATGAGGCCACTTGGAGGTTTATCTGTGTCATCAGAGTCATCTGAGTGGTGCAAATTGGTGTAGTCTTCTTGGAACTGTTGAAAGGACTATATCGTAGATTGGAGATAGATGATGTCGTATCCCCCCCCTCAGGGGACCCTTCTAAACCTTCAGGTGGCCTCAACGACTCTCTAAAAAGAATGCAAATGACCAGCTATCTGCAAGGAGTATAAATCCTTCCATTCCCCACCATCCAGTCACAGCTGAAGAAATTTCTTGGATGAGAAGGTACACGTCTTCAAAGAAAAACCAAAAAGTCCAGTTGCCTTTTGAAAAAAGCACCGTTGGGATAAGCAAGGCAAGGTTGTCCCAAATGACATGATGACTGAGAATCTCTTCAAGGTTGTGTTGCACCAGTTAAGGTATCAGCTTTTAGTGGTTTTTGACTGAGAACGTGCATCTTGTATATGTAAGCCTGGTTGTACAGCTGTGTATTTTTTATTATATTGCTATATACTGCACAGTCTTCCAGGACTGGGTGGAAAATAAATACATACATATTGTATTAATATGGTGTATTCAAAAAACATTGAAAATAAATCAATTTTCCTCTTCGGTAAAAAAGAATTGTTTGAAATAATGAAGACTTTTTTATGTTCATTTGCTGTTCTTTTAACTCTCTTTGCAAAAAGTTTTTTAATGCTCAATAATTTTATTTTTCAGGTATAGTAGAAATTTAACAGAGAATAACTGAAAACAAGTACCAAAACAGGACACAGAATTTTTCAGAATCTTTTGAAGGCAAAAAATAAAAACTTTTTTTTAAAAAAACTTTAAACATATTGTAAATAATTAACTTCGTTCATAAAGGCTTTTTATGACAACAGGTAACTTAAATCTTAAATATACTTTTTTTCTGAAATAAAGGCCAAATTAAGGCATTAACAACAGAACATCTTCCAGCATGAATTTAGGCATTTAATAATACCATCTTATGCAACTGGTATAGAGAGGAATTTCTCCTGCTTACAGCTGGCTGATCAGATTGATCAATAACAAGTGATGATCTCAGCTAAAAGGGGGAAATTAAGAAAGTTAGTAATAAACCACATTATTTATGTAAGTAAAGTAAAAAAACTGAACAACTTCTAACTTCCTTCGATACAGATACAAATATAAAATACATTAACCTTTTCTCTAAAGTTCAATAGTACAGGTATTCCTCAACTTACAATCACAATTGAGCCCAACATTTCTGTTGCTAAATGAGATATTTGTTAAGTGAATTTTGCCCCATTTTACGACGTTTCTTGTCACAGTTGTTAAGTGAATCACTATAGTTGTTGAATTAGTGACATGGTTGTTAAGTGAATGTGTCTTCTCCACTGACTTTGCTTGTCAGAAGGTTGCAAGAGGTGATCACATGAGCCAGGGATACGGCATCCGTCACCCGTCACAGATATGACTCAGTTGCCAAGCATCTGAATTACGATCATATAACCATGGGAAAGCTGCAACGGTCGTAAGCTTGAACAATGGTCATAGGTCACTTTTTTTAGTACCGCTGTAACTTTGAATGGTCATTAAATGAACTGCTGTAAGTCAAGGACTACCTGTACACAGTATTTCCATAGTCATAAACAGTTCTAATCATCAAATCCCAAAATTAAAACTTCGTTTCTTTCAGTTTCAAGCATAAGTCCAAAAGTTGTCTTCATGTACAAAGTTTTTAAAAAATCATTTTAATTCCTTTTTTTCTTTTATATATTTTATCTTTTGTAGAAACAGACAGATACAACTTTTTATTTTTATCCCATCGTCTTTGTAAGCTCAAACTCCAACAGGTTTTTGCTTATATATTAAAACAAGATTAAAAACTGGGGGCAAAACCTACCTGGGTCCATTCATAGGATTTCTTATACCACGTGGGAGGAATAGCTTCACGAGGTTTTGATTTGCAAATTAAGCTGAAAAGAGGAATTGCAAATAAAAGAAAAATTCATATGAATAATATCCCTTCAATGGAGAGCAGATTAATAGGGAAACAATAACACCTTCAAATGCTGAAAGGATGTTACAGAGAAGGTCAAGACTTGTTCGAAAAGGCAGAACGCACGTTACAGGAGGGCTGATTCTGAGTAATGGTTTTTCTTTAAAAAAAGAAACCTTAACAGGGAATGAAGTTTAACAGCGGAAATAATTATTCAGAGAGTGATGCTGGCCTTCTCTTCACTAGATGTGTTCAAGTCATCTAATTAATTAGATTTGGGCTCCTGGAATAATCGGAGCATTGGATTTCAAAACCTTTTTAAAAGGCTATTTCCAACTCTTAAGATTTTATCATTCCTGTTATTTTTTTGGCCCTAAAGCTAAAAAATAATTTAAAAATACAGGTAGTCCTCCACTTACAACAGTTCGCTTAGTGACTGTTTGAAGTTACAACGGTACTGAAAAAGTGACTTATGACCATTTTTCACACTTATGTTCATTACAGGTTCTTCATGAGTCATGTGATTTACATTCGGATGCTTGACAATTGACTCACATTTATGACGGTTGCAGTGTCCTGAGCTCACGTGATTCCCACTTTGCAACCTTCCCACAAGGAAAGTCAACGGGGAAACGAGATTCACTTAACAACCGCGTTACTAATTTAACCACTCCAATGATTCACTTAACAAATATGGCAAGAAAAGTTGTAAAATGGGTCAAAACTCACTTAACAAATTTCTTACTTAGCAACATAAATTTGGGGCTCAATGACGGTCGTAAGTTGAGGACTACCTGTAAAGGGTTAATGCAAGATATATCATATGCTCAAGTGATCTATGATTCAGAACAATTGAGATTTCTTTCCCCTGCATCAGCCTTTTCTATTGGATGGACTCCATATATATTGGGTTGTAACTCTCAGCATTTATAAGAAAGGGGGGGAATAGGTTGAAAGTTATGAAAAGGAAGGAAATGGCCTTTAACGAAGTCCAGAAGCTCCACTTCTAAATCAATACAAGATAGTTAAATTATTGCACTACGGTTAATAAAGTAGCTCAGGCAGCTGTCTGGCTCCATGGATCAGTAGCGGAGGCAGAGTAGAGGATGGTTTCGCAGTCACATGCCTGCCACTTGCACAAATGGAACTTTGCATGCTCATACACTGCTTCTGTGGCCCAGTTCCCAACAGCCTGTAGACTGCCTGCCTGTCTGCAGACCGGGAGTTAGGGACCCCCTGAGCTAGGATGATGGGCACTTCTCTGATCTTGCTTCAATATCCTAGCAGCTCAAATACAAACTGGAAGAATTTATTAAGTACATTCTGATAATAGAGACATTTTTAAAATTATAATTTTAGTCAGAGTGGTTAAACTTTGCACTAGCCAGGGGTATACATATAATTATGTACCATCAAGTCAGGACTGATTCTTAGTGATCACATAGGTTTTCTCCATGATGAATATGGATGTATGGATGTATATACAATATATTTATGTGCCTCTGTCTATCTATCTACACATCCGTCCATAGAAAGAAAAGCTATGCTAGCGATTTTTAGAAAGTCTTATCGTGTACAGCAACTTGATTGCTACAGATTCTTTATCTGCCAACTCCTCCCTCTCTAAACTGTGCAAAGTAAAGCAGTATTTGCATTCTTTCTGTCTAGACATGTTTTTCAAATAGATAACTTCCTCTTAGGTAGTGAAGACACATAAGACATACAATTAACTTAAAATGCAGATATATGAATTGCCTATGATTTTATGAAGTCATTCCCCTCTATTTTTAATGCACTTTAGGATCCAGGCACATTATTAATTTTATCTAATTCTATATTTTAAAAAAAAACACTACGGAGCAGATAAACGGGGAAGGAAAGTAAACCATCCATTCAATTTTTCCTTGAATTGCAGAATTGCAACGGTAAGGAAAAAAATCATTTTTCCTGCATGCTGTTATTATTCGTATTTTTCATACAAAGGAATCCAACAAAATGTGCATCCTTACCTGATCACAGATTGTGCTGGGAACAAGGCAACAATATTTCCACTCTTCCTATCATAAAACCTGAAATTATTCTCTTTCAATGTCTTCCTATTTTGGGGAGATTTGTACTTCTGATTTGTGATTTTTTAAGGCATTAGAAAACACGGGCTACTTACATTGTAGCTAACTATAACTTTATACAAACTAAGTGAAAATCAAATGAATGTTGTATCCAGATGTGAAACGTAATATTATCCCATTGCACTTCTGTCTTTATTGTTTGTGGCACAATCCACACGACGTGTTCGTATTCTGAGTTTATTTTTAAAAATTTTCATCCCAGCAGATAATGACATAATATGCTTCTTCGACCCACCTCAACCTCTTTCCACTCCCACAACACATATAATTATAAGCACAGCTCTTTTACATAGCCGCATGCACTTAATCTTTTCCGCTCTATTTCTCCATCCATCCATTTCCAAATCCCAACACTTCCAACTGCAACAACTGCATGTTTGTTCTTTTGAAATTCAAGTCTAGAAAACTAACTCTTTCCCCCCAAATAACACACAGTGGAATTGCCTATTAGAAGGTGGCTGTTCCTCTTCTATCTTCAAAACTTTCTCAATAGGGTTTTTTAAGCTCCATATCTTTGGACTTTTCCACTACCAATTTAAGATTTCATAATTAAATCGATTCAGTCCACTTATAGCTAAAACAGAGTTAGGAGAAATAACTCTGTTTTGGTTGATACAAAAATGACAAGATCATCTGGATGCTCAATAAAATTGCTGTAAAGAACTATGCATACAGCATATGAAAAGGTCCACTTGAGCCTGTTTTATATTATAGGTGATCTGCAATTAGATCTCTCCACATGTTTTGATGAAAAACTAGCTACAGGTTTTAAAAATGCATTGATGAGACTATACCCTACAATTTCCCAGGTTTAAATTGGCATCTTTATTGAGATAACACATAAAGAAAGAGCAAAAAAACCAAAATCACCGCTTTCATTCCTTCCATTTCTGGCTTCTTTATTTGTCTGATACACACCCTACCTTTCACTCAGGAGTTTAAGACAGCAGAGATAAGATAGCACTTCCTTAGAGAAAAGGTGAAGGCGATTGGGGGGGAGGGAAGGAGGAAACCTATTAACCAGCCTTCCTCTAGGCTTGATTTAGGCTGACAAGACTCTGGCTTCCAGTTGGAAGAACTCAAGTAAATGTCCTTCCTACTGTAATTACTGAAATGCCCCCTCCAGGGTCATCTGCAGCAAGCCAAGATTTTGTTAAAATGACAAAGCATGTGTCACAACATCACAACGCAAGCACTACTCCTTATGCATTTCCATGTGACATCTGAGGCACAAAAGGGGCAGAGTTTGCATCATGATGTCAGAACTCATTTCATCATTTATCCCTCCTGTGAATGCCCATAGCCTCTTCCTGTATGATTTACTACATGAAACGTGGAGCCGGGGTATTTTGGCTCAAGGCTAACATGGGAAAAAACAGCTAAATTTCCAAGGAGCCTTCTTTAGATATTATACAAAGATACAACCTTGTGCATTTTCCTGTGGGTTTAGAGGATGCCCAATTATAACACACAGGGCAGGGGTGAAATCCAGCAGGTTCTGGAGAACCAGTAGCGGAAATTTTGAGCAGTTCGGAGAACCGGCAAATACCACCTCTGGCTCCAGGAGTGGGGAGGGAATGGGGATTTTGCAGTATCCTTCCCCTGCCATGCCCAACAAGCCGTGCCCACAGAACTGGTAGTAAAAAAATTTGAATTTCACCACTGACACAGGGATTAATATTATTATAGAACATCAGACAAATGAACAGCCACATCTGCTTGTTCGCACAACACAATTATGAAGAATAGAAACAAACTTAAAATATTGAAGAGGTAAAGGAAAAATAGAGTTTACCTTAAAAGCTTTTCGCGAGCTGTATTCTGCAACTGGGCAATTTTCTCAGGACCAAACTGCAGCAGGCCTTTTGGTTCATCAGAGGTTAATTTGTTAATATATGTCCTCAGAATGTTTATCTATGAAAATAGTAATTTTTTAAAAAAAAATAAGAATAGTGACAGTTGGCAATTAGGTTTTAAAAAATAAAATGAATTAAACTTTTTAGCTTCCGACAAAAAGCATTTGCTTGATTATATTTAGAAGACTTTTAAATTCAAGCTTCAGCCTATTAAAATTTCAGATATCCAGATTCTCTGGGCAACCTCTAGCCATTAAATCGATGATCGGATTGGAGAAAAATCATAGAAACTGAACTCCAAGGCATTTGGAATATCCCAGATTCCTCTTAAGAGCAAGACCATACAATTTAATCAACTTATGTTACCACCTTATAAAGAAAAAGCACATGGGCTTGGTTCAGACAGAATACATCCGCGGGATGCTTAGCTCTGGCGCTTGGGGCTGCCCTGGAAACAGCAAAGGAACAGCCCGCGGTGCCTCTGTCAACAAAAATGGAACTTGGCATGGCAGCGTGCAGTCCTCATCTTCCCCCCCCTCCCCAGTTCAATTTTCACTGGCAGAGGACTGCAGGAGGCCATCGTGGTCAAAAATGGAGCTCACGAGGGCCGCATGAGGCCCTCCCTAACTCTGTTTTCACTGGCAGAAGGTTGCAGGATGCTGCCTCAGCCAAAAACAGAGCTCGGGAGCCCTTTTCGCTGGCAGAGCACTCAGGCCACAACAGGCAATTCTTGACATGAGTGACCTCAAGCTGGCCACACCTACCCTGGCCACGCCCACCCCAGCCTCCCAAGGTCAAACACAACCCTGATGCAGCCCTCAATGAAATCAAGTTTGACACCCCTGGTCTAAATGTTTTGTCTTTGCATGTAGTAAAGGTCTCCACCATTCAGTAAACTTTGAACAATGGACGTCTTTTGTTTCTGCAGCTGAACCCCTGACATAATGTGCATATTTTAAAATTTAAATTTACATCATAATTCACAAATTATTTAAACTAATGCAAATAAATGTCCAGTGGTTAAGGCATCAGGCTACAAAACAGGGGACAATGAGTTCAAGTGCCGCCTTAGCGATGGGTGACCTTGGGGCAACCGCTCTCTTAGCCCAACCCACCTCACAGGGTTGTTGTTGTGAGGAAAATAGGAGGAGGAAGTTGTGTTGGATATCTGTGCTACCTTGAGTTATTTGTAAAAATAATAAATAAATAATAAATAAATAAAATACATAATAACACAAATGATCTTACTTTCAACAATTTGCAATATACTAACAATTTACCTTCACAAATGGTCCATTAAACTGCAAATAATCATACTCCCTGGGAACTATGTGACCTATAGTTCCAATGTATTTTAGGCATTTCAGATTGGGAGTTAAATTACAAAATAGTCACAAACTAATGAAGTATGATTTCCGAATACCAAACTTTTCCACTAATAGCAATTTTCAATTTCGCAACTGCAGAACAAGACCTAGTTCTCTGCACTTCTGATGATCCAGATTAAATCTGGCTTTATTGCCAACCAATATTATACAGTATACATAAATTAAATGAAAATACTCTTAACTGGTATTTTTAATGGTTCGCCATTAAAAGGTCTTTAGAAATGTGTAATCTGCAAGTAGCCTAGGACAGCTCAAGAATATACCCACATTCCTGTTTACATAAAGGCAGGCATCAATTAGATGCAGGCAATCTGCCAAGGAAGCTGTTAAAACATTTGGAAGGCAAACTGTTACTTCCTCTTCGGGCAATGAATGTTAATGTTTTAAAATGTAGTATTTTATAAGCTAGTGCATACATGGGGAAAACTGAACAATCAATCAGTTTTAAACAGATTTAAATGCATGGTGTGGACATCCCCAAACAGTTGTTAAGTCTGAGCTGCTTTCCCGAATCAAAAACTCAAGAAAAAGCAGCTTGAAAGACCAGAATTGGCATCCAGCACTCTCTACTGAGGCCCTGGTAATCTAAGTGGGTAAAGACAAATGTTTGAAACTTTTTTAAAAATACGTTAAAATTTAGGGCAATTTTAAGAATCAAAACAGGTATCTTAAGACTGGCAGAAACTTGATACCATATCAGCCATTTTCCCCCAAAGAGGCTGGCTGAAATTAGGGACATTTCTGCCTCTTAAGCTCCACATGTCCCCAAAATAGAGGAGAAAAAAAAAGACCATTATTTCAGCCCTACCCATTTAAATAACATCACAATTTCATTAGTGAATTCCCTTATATTACCAAATACATTTGGTATTCAGAAAGTTTTCTTTCTCCTACTGTATGTCATCATTATTTTTACTAGCCTTTTTTAACTCAAAAAAATAAACCCAAATAAAAACTTATTACAAACTCCTAACTTTTAGGAGCTGAATAATAAATCTGAAATGGATCAACTTCACCCGATTACCTCAGAACAGAGGCTCATTCATAAAACTTAAACTGTTTGTAGTTTCTGTAACTCCAACAAAATCTATGAGCTACTTGGGGGAGTCGCTATAGATCTTTAGCCTTAGTACACCACCATTCTCTTACCATCATTGTTTTGCAAAGCCATTTATGTGCAAAATGAATACACAATACAATGGCAAATTATTGCAGAGAAATAAAAACATGCTAGCTTCGTTCACGCATTGAATTAGGACACTGGTTAACAATGGCTTTGTACATTGCCTATTGTTCCATTTTTATTTGTAAGGAATTGGTAATCCGGTTACTATAGGAAATCATACCATTTTGTTACCTTATTCTGCTGCAGATCTAAGATTTAGAAAATAGTTACATAATACTATGCCTACAATTGAACAAGCAAAATTATCTATCGGTTACAACCAGGCAATCTTGTTTCACAGAAACCAGACAGTTTCTTAATTCTGAAGAAGCCAGATTCATTCCAAGAAACTTAAGGGAGTAGGTTAAGATGTGACATTCCAATCATGTGCTGTCATAACATCTGAAAAGCCGAAGCACATTTTACCTGCGTTATGTCATCTGCATCAATCTGCACATCAAATGCAAGTTCCATATCATGGTCTTGAAGGACTGGGCTTCTCAGAGTCTGGTTCCAACCCAAACCACATAGGACACCTATGTATCTCCTTCTGTTTTCATCAACCCTGAAGTAACAACATTATTAATAGTAAGTGTAAGAAAATATAGCACCTATGCGTGATACATAATGTCATAATGTATCGTTTCCATAAAAGGAAGAACTCTTTCCATTTGCAGAAAGCTTTTTTAACTGGTTTCAGTTAAAACGATGGATGAATTGAAACCTTCCTTATCCCATCACCAAGTTCCTAGCCCCACCCCCACCCCATCCCACCTCCAATGAAACTAGATTCCCAGGGGCTGCAAAGAAAAATGAGAGTAGAAGCATTTTTTCCCCAATGATCACCAAGTTCCTCTTTGGAAATGTTCATATACCTGAGGTCTATCACAGGAGCAAACAGCATGCTCAGTAATGCTGGGAGACCCGGGATATGAGGCATGAGAGAAGTTTCTTTTAGCATCATTGTTGAGCCTATCACCATAAAAAGCAAATTATTATGACCTTTCAAAACAAAAAAGTCATACAAATAGTTATAGCTTTGATTAGAAATATAGTGTAAGGCAAGAAAGATTATACTACGTACTATAAACCTGGGGTGTCCAACCTTGACAACTTTAAGACTTGCAATTTTAAGACCTGTAGACTTCAACTCCCAGAATTCCCCAGTCAGTATAAATACTTTGACAAAGCATTTTTTTACCTGTTGCATTTACAGATATGGAAGCAGCAACCAGTATTTGTTGAAATGCATTCTCAGGAGCATCAACTACAACCACAGAGTTTACGCTCTCCTTCTCTACCAAGATTGTTCTAAAGGATGGGGAAAGATTCAACATGATTTTTTAATGAGAACTTTTAGAAGTCCAATATTGCAACATTTTGTTGACGGAGTCAGTTTACTGAAAATTTTCCAAACATTTAAAAATAAATACCGCTATTACTATTTAATAAATCTCTATATACAACTATTACACAAACCACAAAGGACAGAAAGCAGAAAATAAATAAAAAAGAGCGCTTCCAGACTGGAGAATTCAAAGAACTACTGGGGGTGGGGGGATGTGTAGGTTTTCCATCTCTATTTCCTTATTGGTTAACTAAAAGGAAAGGTTAGAAAAATGGGAGTGATGAAATGAATTGAAGATGCTGTAATCTGCAGCTTGCATAACTTTCATAAAACGTTATGAATGGACAGGGTTAATAAGCAAACATAAAAACGTTTGGGCTGCTTTCAGCCTTAGTTCTTAATCAAACATCTGGCAAAAGGTCCATCTGAAGCAATGTTCTGTATTCTGCAGTGGTCCACCAGGTATCTTGGAGATGCCTAAAAGCAAAACATGAAATTTGTAATCTTACACAGTTGCCTCCAAAGTACTGTAGAACTGCATCTTACCTAAATCTGGAAATTCTGGTCATACTGCTGAATTTTAGGTTGTAGGCATTGAAGGGGCCAAGTAGTGTGACCTTTTGAAAAGAGAAAGAGAGAGAGAAAATGGGATTAAGAAGACATCTGCAACATTTCAGTTTGTTAGCTTTGGGAGTTGTCTTTACTACATTAAATGAAATACAATCTTTCATTTTTTTTGTCTTGGTTCCCTAGATAACATATACACCACCAAAAACCTCTTCTGAGGAACCAAAACAGCTTGTACTAGCGTTGTAAACTGGGTTTTATAGGATTAGCATGAAGCCCAAAAGGAGGCAGAAAGCTCTTGACTTAAACAAAATATAAATAATATAACGCTTGGCCGTTCTTTGAAGATACAAAAATCTTGCACACATGTATCTTCTCTTCTCTTTGGTCACTTCCAAAAAGGGATTGTTTAAATAACATGTGAAACCTAAACCGCAACTAATCTTAATCAGGGTATTTTGAAACAAATCTCTCTTAATTCAAAATGTAAACTTGGCTGCTGCAACAAACTGTAAGATTAAACAGGGAGAGAGGGAGGGAGGGAGGGAAGGAAGGAATGAAGGAAGGAAGGAAGGAAGGAAGGAAGGAAGGAAGGAAGGGAGAGAGGGAGGGAGGGAGGGAGGGAGGGAGATTCTTGAAACCTCTTCCACAAAATCCCAGAGAGGTGAACTCGCACTACACCTATAACCTGGTCTTGTTCGTTTTTCTGAACCAGAAATTGTCTAATTCTCTATGAGGAAAAAATTAACTGCACAAATGCTTTACAAATTAACTTTTAATAGTTACAAATATTTTTGGGGTTTTCAGCTGTTTTCACAATGGTTTTAATATGGAATGATGAAGCAATCCTGTTATTCATAGAAACAGAAAAAAACCCAGCATTTCATACTTCAGGCAAATCATTAGATGCTCACCATAACATGGGGGTGGGAGGGGTGGAAGTGACAAAGACCTTTTAAATACCCTTTAAACTTACTTTGCAGTTTGGGGTACTAATCCTCTTAGCAGAGCAGCTCTCCAGTATTTCAGTCAGGGCATTCTCTTCTCTTGAGTTCATCTGGAGAGATACCGATTTATTCCCCACACACCCTTCTGGCTTTGAAAACAGTTGTTTGAGAGTTTCATGATTTAGCTAAAGAGATTGGGGGGAAAGATTTTGATAGGTAAGTGAAAAGGCAGGAAGAGAAATTTGTATTATTATGATTGGTTGAACAATAAGTCAGTCAGCTTACACTGGATTTGGCATTTTTATCCACCTATTACGTCCTTCCCAAGGAGCTGACATAGGTAAACGTCGCATGTTTTAAGCTGTTCCAAGTAAAGCTGCTTTTGCAATTGAATGATGGTGATTCTATCAATGCAGCTGGTGTTCCAGTGGTATTCCAGCTGTTTTGGAATTACACCTAAAGTGCTTATTACTATTGGTACTATTTTTGCTTTCTTTTGCCACAGTTGTTCTACTTCTATTTGCAGGTCTACGTATTTTGTGGTTTTCTCAAGTCAGGTACTGCAATGTCCATTATCTAGACTTATTTTTTTATCAGTATTATTATTTAATAGTTTACATTATTATTTAATAGTTTATATCATGCCTTTTTCTATAGTGCGTATCTATAGCACTTCCTCATCTAATTTTGCTTCACAACAATCTCCTTTGATGTAAGTTGGGGAGGGAGAGAGAGGGAGGGAAAGGGAGAGAGAGAAGCCATACATTGTAACATGCTCCCCATTACAACACACTCCCACAATAAACATCTCATTACCCCACCCCGTTCTCTTCAATGGATGAAAAGCACTCTGGCCCATTTCCTACTTCTTCTCACTTCAAATACAGGATTCAACAAGCTTACTTTTAATCCTTCCAGTGGAAGAGGCCATATCTTTACCCTTCCTCATGACAAGTGAGAAATTCTTTCTCACACATAAGGAAAACTGTAAGGTTCAATTGCACCAAGGAAAGTTTGAGAATTCAAGTCCAAGCAACAAGTCGAATACAAGAAAAAATGAACAGGGAGAACAAAAAATTCTTGCAGAGCAAACACAAGGTCATAAGCATTATTCCTCAAATAAGAAGAGCAGTGAAAATAATTGAAATGGGAACCCACAACTGCAAGCTCCACTGGTTCTAATCTGCCAAAGTAGCTAGTGAGAAGAAAGTGCCAGTTCAAGACATCTGTTTTATAATGTAGTTTACAAAAATAACATATTGCATGGAAGTTGTGGTACTCTACCTGTGTCTTCTAAATTTATTAGGTGCTGGAAAAACCAACAGAAGTTTAGAGGAAACTAAGATGTGTATTGTGGGACATGTAGCTCAGTGGCTAAGATGCTGAGCTTGTCGATCGAAAGGTTGGCAGTTCAGTGGTTCAAATCCCTAGTGCCGCATAATGGGGTGAGCTCCCGTTACTTGTCCCAGTTTCTGCTAACCTAGCAGTTCAAAAGCACGTAAAAAATGCAAGTAGAAAAATAGGAACCACCTTTAGTGGGAACAGCATTCCATGCACCCTTGGCGTTTACTCATGGCGGCCGCGTGACCATGGAGACGTCTTCGGACAACACTGGCTCTTCAGCTTTGAAACGGAGGTGAGCACTGCCCCCTAGAGTTGGGAACGACTAGCACATATGTGCAAGGGGAACCTTTACCTTTATCTTACAATGTATATTGTCTAAGATTTTATGGATCACAGTCCCTTTCACTAGATGCATGGAAAAATTTTACATATGCATATATAAAACCTACCAGAGAGCTGGGAAGGGAGGGGAAGGCAGAATTGTGGGGGTGGAGAGCGATAAAAACTGAATTGATATAATAAAGGTATCCTCACTATATGCTGTTGAGCTGTGTAGTGTAAGCAAGTTTACACTCTACTTAAATCATGAGAATGTTAAATCAATTTCAGCTCATCTGCTTCACAATAAAATTCATCTTTTCTAAATGTTCTTTTGTAAGGGCATTAGAACATGCCCCAAAATAGCATATGTTCCTGTGCATAGTCCCAAAAGAGAAGCACAATAGTGTGCTTCAACTCCTCAGTTTCCTGCATCCACAAGTTCAAGTAACCACTCAGAGCCCCTCTATGAGGGAGGTGGGTGGTAGGGCAGACAGACAGAAACAGACAGATGCATACTATAGCTCAAATAGTTTCCCTAGCAGAAATAACATAAAGAGAAAAAATTCTTACTTTTGATTCATAAGAGTCATCTGCAGGTTCTGCATAGCCTTCTTCAATAAGTATGGTACAGATATTCACCATGTTCGCAATGCCAGAGCATTGAAACACATCCACATGCAAGATGCCATGTACAATTGAGAAAATCTTCACCATCAGAACATGGTCGCTGACCAAGGAAGCAAATCTTTGGTTTGCAGCATAACTCCACTGTTCTCCACAAACAAGAGACCATGCAGAGGGACGTATTCTACGCACCTTGAATTCCAGAGCCTGAACAAAAAATATCAAAACGAATACATATTTTCCAAGAAAATGAAATAGTCTGACTGCCGCATTTCCCCAGAACCACTGTGCTGTCATTCATTAAAAACTAGAGAAAAGTTTACCTGAAAGGGAAGCTCTCGGAGGTCGCTTGGAATCTCTCGTAACTGGTCTAAAGCCACTTTTGATCTATTGCCATAATCTACATAGAACACCTGCACAACAAAAAACAAATGAAAGAAACTTCTTCCAAGGCTTAGAGAAGAAAAGAGTGCAATCCTAGGCAACAATGAGCTGAATTACAAATACAACACGTTACATAAACCCAAACTGAACAAAACGTGGATTAACACAAAGTGCAGAGCTGTTGTGAAAGTGGAGGTCTGCTTCATTCAAAACAGGACGCTATTTCCTATTGTTGCTTCAGTCAGCTCTTTCCATCATCTCCCCCAAAGAGTATTGTAATTGACTATTCTTTTCCAAACATTCATTGAAATGTGGCCCTGTACTTAAAACTTCTCCAAAACAAACCAAAGAGCACCCCAAAGAAGCAAACCTGAAAAACAACTTGATCTATGGATACCCCTGGATGCTTCAAGAGTATTCCTGCTAGTGCCAGCAAATGCCAGAAACAGACAGTAATAGCAGATACTTTTATGTGACTAGGAGTATATACATTCCAACTGCTGCTGCCCAAAACAGTACAACTTATTGCTCAATGTATATCTCAAAATGGGAAGATAATACTGTAGAGTTACACATGGACTTTTGCTATTCAGAAGTAGGATTTTTTTTTAAATGAAAGTTTCTATTCTGTCACGAGTATGAATATTCATGGATTGGAATAGATCAGCCAATGAATAGGCATGGTGACAGGTCAGCCAATGAGGCTTGTTTTTGAAACAGAAACTTAAGCTAGAAGTCTGGCATGGCTAAGCTCTGTACTCAGATCTAAAATGAAACTAAGTCTGCTGCTGGAACTGAAAGCAATCTCTCTTCTGCCTGTGAATCTGCTGTTGGTATTGTAAAATTTACTTCATCTGTTAGTATGTATATAAAGAGAAGTTAATGAATCCTGCTAAATCAGTTATGTGTGTGTGTGCTTCTAGATTTAATTTTTGCAAGAAACTCTGATATATTCCTTTCCAAAAGAGATCCATGCTTTTATTGCCTTTACTCCAAGCAGTACATAATGCATTTTTAAAATGTAAACAGAGATCAGTCATTTTTTTTCAGACGCTGCCATCTGTTTAACTTGTTATGCTAGACCAATATCTTTTAACCTTGGTGACTTAAAATGGGTGAACCTCAGCTTCCACAATTCCCCAGCCAGCTTTGCTCTCCCCTGAACAATTCTGGGAGTTGAAGTCCAACCATCTTAAAGTCATCAAAGTTGAGAAACACTGCACTAAACATATTCTGTACGATTATACTTGAACATACTCAAGGATTTGAAAAAGAAGTACCTCGGCACTGTCTCCAGACACATACAGGACTTGGACACGGTAGTACGTCTCTGTTTCCCGCTCAATAAAAGGTGCCAAACAAACCAAGTCTGGATAAGGGCGAATAGGCAAAGAGGTCAACTCCAGCTGACCAATCTCAGCAGACAGTTTTTGTAGTAAAGCCATACTTCTTTCATCTGTTCTGTATCCACAGAAGTGCCCAACCTCTACAATCTGAAAAGGGCAAGATTGGTTTGTAACATCCGTTGACACATTACACACAGAGAAACAAGCCTGGGTTTTCAAACTGCTCTCAATTAACAGGATTCAGTTAATACTCAAGTTAAATGCAGAGTTTGGGAGTCAATTAGGACAACAGAAAAACAGAAGAAATTTAAATGATTTATCTTGGGATTTACCCCAAATAATTATATTTTCAAAGTCACTATTTTGAGCGAATTATTTCTGTCCTCCTGTAACATTTAAATGTTTTTAGCTAAATTGCAAATCAAGGGCGCAGCTTTTTCTGCAAAATTAACTATGTTTTAAGGCCTTATTCTTTAGGAATGAAGCTACAGGTAGTCTTTGCTTAATGACCACAATTTTTTTAAAAAAAATTGATTTATATGCCGCCCTTCTCCGGAGACTCAGGGCGGCTTACAATGCACTAAGCAATATTGTCATTGGTAATTCAGCCTCTAGGCAAGATGATCATTAAATGAGGCAAAACATGAATGCAACAATTTATGACCTCATTTCCGCTACAGTGTTAAGCAAATCAAGGGAGGTAATTAAGCAAGACATTATATGACCACAACTTGCAATTTTGCTGCCAACTTCTTCACTGACTCTGCTTGTCAAAAGCTGGCTATGAAGCACTCAAATGTCAATCACGTGACTGTGGGGATGCTGCAATGGTTGTAAACAAAAGGATCAGTCTTGAAGTTACTTTTTCAGTGCTGTCATAACTTCAAATGGCGGCTAACAGGGCAGTCGTTAAGCAAAGATTACCTGTACCTGTACTGTGATTCACAAGCTTACGAAGCTGTTTTGTTTTTTTTTAATCAGAGAAGTGGGTGCTTTTCAAAGCCATTGAGGGACCAGCCAAATATCCCGACTCTCGAATATCTATATCAATATCTCAGGGGCTGCCAGAAAGAAGAGGTAGTCAAGCTATTCGCACTTGAGGGTAAGACAAGAAGCAATGGGTGGAAACTAATCAAGGAGAGAAGCAACCTAGAACTAAGGAGGCATTTCCTGACAGTTAGAACAATTAATCAGTGAAACAACTTGCCTCCAGAAGTTGTGAATGCTTCAGCACTGGAAGTTTTTAAGATGTTGGATAACCGACTTCCGGTTCCGGTCCCAGAGGCGACAGACACTGATCGGGCTAGCTCTGGCCCCAGTGTCCGATCCCCCCCATCTGGAGGCCCTATGGGTCAAGCGCCCTAATATTGGGGCGTTTGCCGTTTGAGGGCGGCTCGCCAGGGGTCCCCTGCCTCACATCCAGGGGCCGGGAGGCCGATGCTGGCGCGCCCGAGGCTCCAGCGGGGGAGGGAGGCGACCGGCGGCCTTTTCTGGGACTGCTGAGGCGCCACAGCGCCTAAGGGGACTGGCGCTTACCTGCAAGACACAGCAGACTGGGAGTTGATCGACCGGAGAGTTGAGGTGGCATGATGGAGTTTTAACTGCAAGGAGCAGAGAGCCGACAAGGCATCCTGGAGGTGAGAGGGGGGGGTTGGAGTTCCCCCCCCCCTTGTAGCTGGAAAGGTGCCTTGGCTGAGAAGTAGGGGGAAAGAAATGGAAAAATACCCCTTCCTTTGCTGACTTTTTCTTGAGGATGGCTGAATCAGAATTTGTTAAAGAGGTCTGGTGGCCTCTCTTCCCGGTGAAGAGCTATGGCGGCGGTCCGACTTCCTGCTTCTTTATTTACGACTGAAGATATTACCCACCTCGAGCTTCCTGTTTGACCTACTCTGCACTCCGGACTCGTTGCTCCTGTGAGCGCCCACTGGTGGATACTGGAAAAATTACACCGACTGTCAATTCCTCTTTCTCTTTCTTTCCTGGAGGTTTGTTTTTTGGGATTTCTCATCTTCTAGCATTGCAAGATGGCCAAGGGCCACAAAACAACACCAGCTGACATGGAAAAAATTTTGGAAAGACTGGCGAAATTGGATCAGAAATTGGATAAGTTGGATGATTTGCAAAAAGGATTATCTGAAATTAAATCTGAAATGACACTTACGAAAAAAGATTTAAATGATGTTCAACAGCTGGCAGAGCAAAACAAGAAGAAGATGGGGGGCCTGGAGGGGGAGGTACGGGCACTCCAGCGGGTGGAAGAAGGGAGAGGAAATGCAATGCTAACTTTACAATTAGATAAGATGTCTTATTTTCTCAGGTTTCAAAACGTGGAACAACTTGACCAGGAAAATTTGAGAGAAGTGATGGTCAAAATGTTGGGTGAATTTCTTGAAAGAGATTTGGAGTCTATTGGAAGGGATGTGGATCTGGTGTATAGAGTAAACTCACAATTTGCAATTTTACATAGTGTCCCAAGAGAGGTCCATATTAAATTTGTAAGAAGGGAACTGAGAGATGAGATATTGAGAAAACAAAGACTGGGGGCGCTGGTGTACAGGGGCAAGGAGGTCACCATCTTAAAGCAGATTCCCAGACAGGTACGAGAATTAAGGAGAAAATATTATTTTTTATCAAACAAGCTGTACCTTAAGGGAGTAGGCTTTAGGTGGTTGATTCCGGAGGGTTTGATGATTTTCTGGAAGGACAGTAGGAAGAAAATTAATAACGTAGCGGAGGCTAAGGCCTTTTTTGAGCAGCATAAGTCCTTCCTAGAGGGAGAAGATACAGGAGCTGAAGAGGGGGAAGTATTAGATGAACAAGGAGCGGGGGCGGGCGGGGCTGTGGCAGCCCGGGAGGAGGGGGGAGGCCAGGCCATGGTTTTAAGAGCTAGAACTAGGAAATGAAGAAAGGAGGGGAATCTATTATCTAATGGGGTTTTTTTATATCTCTTTTTACTTTTTCTTTTCACTGTATTTTGTATAATATTTTGGCTATTGGCTTTCTTTGCTTATATAACTTTTATATATTCCGGTTGATTGTTTTGATTTAACATAATAACGTCTGTTGTGTGAGAAATTTAAAAAAGAGAAAATAATAATTTAAATATCTTTTTTATAAAGATATTGAAAATTCAACATATTGTAAACTATAATATTGTATATTTTTAACCAATAAAAACTTTTCTTATAAAAAAAAAAGATGTTGGATAACCATTTGTCTGTATAGGCTTTCCTGCCTAAGCAGGGGGTTGGACTAGAAGACCTCCAAGGTCCCTTCCTACTCTGTTATTCTATTCTATTCTGTTCTGTTCTGTTCTGTTCTGTTCTGTTCTGTTCTGTTCTGTTCTGTTCTATTCTATTCTATTCTATTCTATTCTATTCTACAAGGCAGGAGAGAAAAGTCTAGCATTTAAAAATCCTGGAACACGCGAGTCTTTGCAGAATAGGCAAATGTGATGTGTATCTGTGGTTTCGTTCTTGTTGCCAGTAAAAAGACCTATCTTGCCCACTTGTGTCTTGGCAGAAAATCAAGCCTTAAAATATTAAATGACTGGAGAGCTGAGATTTATAAATGCTTCTGGTGTGAAGTTTGACATAAGTCATATTAAGATTTAGTTTCCCAAGAAACTGTTTATCTGGATATGAATTTGTCTGGTCATAATAGAGGAGATGGCCTTTTCCTTTGTTACTACTACATATGAAAGAGTGTTTCCTGGAAGTTTTATTCAGCCACTTCTTTTGATTTAATTTGAATTTAGTTTAATAATTTAAACTACTTCTACAACATTATAAGTATTTACATTTCACACTTTTTGGGGGTTGGAACGATTTTAAGTTTTATTCTATTTATAACTGTTAACTCTATGAGCCGAACCATCTAATTAGAAATAATATAGACTTGCATACATGGGTAATTCATTCAAAATTTACTCACACCCAAAAGCTGATTTTCAATCTCCCCAAAGCTGATTTTCAATCTCCCCGCTTTTAGAGTTCACCCCACTGAAGTTGAACTGGTACTGCACATAACGGCACACAGAAATATTTATCACCTACCTCAGTGACACAGATAGATAAATCAAGACTATTTATAGTCTGCAGTTTTTCCAAGGTATTACAAAACTTCTGCATGGGAGTCATTGTACGCTTCTGAAAGTCAATGTTCACTCTATCAAAATAATAAAAAAATGCTAGTCATTAATCATGTACAATCTAAAGACATCCCTGTCAGTAAGTTATCTTTAGCGCTATTCCAGAAAGATGGCCCATGAACCCTGTTTATATATATATATATTTCTGAGGTTTTTGCAGGTGTTTGTAGGTAGGTCTTTGGTTATTCGGGTTTTCTCCTGCGTAAAATTGGAAGTGTCTCGGCGACGTTTCGACGAAGTCTCATTCGTCATCTTCAGGCTGGTGTTTTCAGCTTCATGCTTCTAGGAGCAATGTGTGATTGCAGCTGTTTCTTCCTTTTAACTGCCAGTGGGGGTGTGAACTGATTGGGTGGGAGCTTGGCTGTGTTCTGATTGGGTGGAGATGTGTTCTGATTGGTTGGGGGCTCCCACCCAATCAGTTCACACCCCCATTGGCAGTTAAAAGGAAGAAACAGCTGCGATCACACATTGCTCCTAGAAGCACGAAGCCGAAAACACCAGCCTGAAGATGACAAATGAGACTTCGTCGAAACATCGCCAAGACACTTCCAATTTTATGCGGGAGAAAACCCGAATATGATTGGGATTGGAAGAATTAAGTATGGAGAACCCCACATTCCCTTCATTTTATTTCTGCATTTCTTTCCTGGGTGTGAAGCAGGGGTGAAACGCTCCCGGTTCGGACCGAATCACACGATCCGGTAGCGATGGCGGTGGGTAGTTTGGAGAACCAGTAGCAAAAATCCCTGTGGCCCCCCATGCCCAGCTGAGCTGTGCAATCATCAGAGGCTGTTTTTTTTTACTTTTAAAAGCATTTTTTCTACAACCTCTTTGGCCGAAAAAATGCTTTTAAAAGTAAAAAAGAAGCCTCTGAGGATCGTGCGGCTCAGCTGGGATCGCCAGAGGCTTCTAAACGCATTTTTTTCTGCAACCTCTTTGACTAAAAAGTCACATTACCCCACCACCACCAAGCCACGCCCACAGAACCCACCCAGTCACATTACCTCACCACCACCAAGCCACGCCCACAGAACCGGTAGTAACAAATTTTAGATTTCACCCCTGGTATGAAGCCCTTTTATTTTCTATACAAAGGATGGATGGCTCTGGCATGCCTCCAACAGAACCATTTCTTGCCTATGACTATTGGCAGATATTAAAAAAAACCAAACAATGGAGTAGAAACTAATGAGAGTTATTTTTAATTCATGTCATAAAATGCCAGATCAGGCAAAAAAAGTTATATGCCATGTTCTTGGAAATTCCAAGCCTCTTCTCCATTTCAGAGTTTCACAACACTTAGTCTTTAGTATTCCAAACTCTGCATTTTGTTTCTTTTAAAGCTCATTTCCTATTAGACTCTTGCAAATTATATTTTGGCTCTGCTTAGGCGTGCCTGAATCAAAAAACAACAGCTTCCCTATCAAATAAGGTACCAAATCCAGTTTCATAATAACATACCTCATGTCCCTTAGAATGGTGCTACTTCCACCTGCCATTTGGTCCTCTATCTCCTCTGGGGAATGGATGTTCAGTTCAAATGGAATCCTCATCTGTGCCATTTTAAGAGCAAAATACACTGCAGGAAGTGTTTTAAAACGCTCTGTAGGATTCCGAGTAAATTCTACAAAGGCTCTAGGTAAAAAAATTTAAAAGAAATAAAACTGTCTCATAGGGACTACAATATGTGTGCATGTATTATGTACAAGCGCACACACACATATACAGATATAGATATTAAGATATTAAAAAGATGATGATAGATGATAGCTATATAGCTATATATAGATCATGACTGTCAAACTCGCGGCCCATGGGCCGGATGCATCATGTGCTGGCCACGGCCAGTTTAGCAAAGAGGGGAAAAGTCACAATACATCATGTGATGCCACCACGATGATGCAAGTTTGACACCCCTGATTAGATGGATGGATGGAGATAGATATAGATAGATAGATTTGCCCCCACTTCATTCACAAATGGTGTAAGAAAGAATGGAAGTAAGGTGCATGGGAGAGCATGTGCAAAAGAAGACTAAAGTGGGGTAGGATATTGTTGGTAGAACTGTCCTAAGAAATGTTCCTGGTGCCATCTGATTCTCCAGGATTCCCGTGGAAATATACAGAAACAAAGCATGGCTATCAGGAGGACTCTTCTAAATATTGATGGAAGTAATGTAAAACTGGAAATGTAGAGCAAGCAAAAGGGAACAGGAACCAAGAGAGGGGCAATTCCAATTTAAGTATTTTCTGTTGCTTCCTGGCATAATGATGTCTTCTTGCCATAATAGAGCCACCGTCGACACACAAAGATCTGAAACCACAATACAGAAATCTGAGAATTCCCAGCGGGCAAGAGGAGAGGCCAGGAACCTCAGAAGGGCTGTCAGAGGAGTGACCAAACAAGCCCCTGGCTAAAGAAGAGAGAGAAGAGCTGCAGCCAATTACTCAGAAGATGGTTAACAAACAAACAAAAAAAATGCATAAAGTGAAAACATATAAATCCGCTTACTTGGTTCCATCATAAACAATGGATTTGACTTGACCACATTGTCTGAACAGAGATTGCAGCTGCTTGTAATACAGAAAACCATAGTGAGGAATGTTCTTTAACTGTTAGGAAAAATAAGTATGCATCTTCAGAAAGGTAGCATTCTGATATTTTTAAACATGTTCTTTACATTATTTTAAAAATAACCATAATAATTAAATAGCATGAATTACTCTTAAATCATTATTCAACACATATTTTAAAACAGATTACCAGGGCAAATACCAGCTGATTATAAAATCCAACTCTTCTATCTTGAGCAGCCTAACTTCTATTAGTATCCAATTTCTGCCAAGTGTGACCTTACTTCCTGTTAGAAGAATATAGTTTCCTGGCTGCCATGAAAAGTTCTGGGTTTTTTCTTTGTTCCCAATCTATTCTTCCAACATTTTGCTCTTCTCCTCATATTCTTCTTTTAATCCGCTATAAGTGGACTTGAAATAAACTGGGAAATGGAGCAGCTATGGTTGCTGTAGCCATGAAAATGTATGCCATAATAAATACTTAAAAGTGCCACAAAATTCTGTTGCATCGGCCACAAACCATTAATGCAGCTACTATGTGGAAAATTAAGAGTCCATTGTGATAGCCACTTAAAACTTAATTTACATACCATCACCGTTGTTTTGGGATCTCTGCCTGACAATTCCCTCACAGCAACTTCTTTATCATGGTACACAAAGGTAAAATAATTTGGATAGAAAGCTCCAGCAATCACCACCTGAGAAATAAGAGAGTGTCATCACCATCACCTTTTTAGCCACTGTCTATCCATTTCAGGATGAAGGCCTCTTCTGCATGTTTCTAACCTGAGCTTCCTTTTGCCAATTGGGCCCGCAATCCTTGCTGATTTCAAGGGGGAGTAAGTTGCTGTAAAACAGGCATTTCTCTTAACAAGCCCCTTCTTCCCTCTGCAGTTACTTGTATATGATCATTGAACCAAGCTTATTCCTAGTTATATGATTTTACTCCTCTAACTTACATTAGTTTTATCCCCTTGGCTACAAAGCTACTTGGCCATGACAATTCTGTATGGAATAGCTCCTTAAAATATGAGGATGATTGTTTCACCATTTGTTACTACACCTCCTGAATGATGAGTATGCATGCATGAAAGTCTTGCAATAGTCTCAACATTCAGCTACAGATCACATATTTTCAAGCAGAAGACATAGGTATAATGTTTGGATATTTGTAATAAGGATAGGAAGGCCTCGATTAGGAACATGGAAAATCTGACCCCAAGGAAAATTACTGAAAATGTCTGCCTGTGTGTCCGACCCTTTTATTCTTGGAGGGAAGTAAGTGGCATACTGTATAAATGTACTGTAACAAAGAAATAATACAAAACACTAAACCATGCAAATTAATAGGATTTCCATATACTGTATATCTCATATCTAGAGAAACAAAGCGCTCATATTTAAAATCTAAAAAGAAGAAAATTATGATCACAAAATCCATGTATCTTTACTTTATAGTTTTGTTTGTATACTTCTAAACTGTACAATTAAAATAGAAAATAAGGAATGTAAAAATTCAAAGCCACACTCTGAAATTAACCTGAAATTAACCAGATTCATAAATATTTTGAATATCCTTGAAAACATTTCTAATATAACCAACTCTCTCACCTGCAAAATAAAACGCTGCTTATACGCATGCTCTTGATCCATGATGGGAGAATGAGTGTTGACATGCATATTGAATACGGCAATTCTTTTTTTCAACTCCTCATACAACTCAGCCACCTAAAAATTGTAAAACTGTTTTAAAGTACATGAGAACCTAAAAGGTAAAGATGCATCACTTTATTTTGTACAAAATAAATTCTCATATATTTATGTCCGAGACCTAGGCCTTTGCTGATAACTTACCTAATATTACCTAAGCAACAGATTGAAATTATCAAAAAGCAGCTGTCCCATGTTCTAACACAGTGATGATGAACCTATGACATGCGTGTCAGAAGTGACACATCATGAAGTTTTGGGTGACATGAGCCAATGTTTACCATCAATAACTATTCTTGAAAGCACGTCCCTTTCTTGCACAAATTCTGGAAACTGCAGAAGCCGTGTGAGAATGGGGTATGCTCTTGCGTGAAAGTCTGGACCATCCAGAAATCACAAAAGAGGTGATTTCTCACAAGGCCTCCGCAGACTGTGAAAATTGCATGAGAACAGGGCAGGCTTTTATGAAGTTTTCAGAGGCCATGGAAGAGCATTTTCCAAATCTGGTTCAAGAGCAAAGGCCTCATAACTCAGAGCAGCCTGATATGTTGCAAGGGCTCGTCAACAGAAACAGAATACTGCCTGAGGGTAAACAATGTATGACAGATCCTGGAGGGGACTGGGCCACAGGGACATTCATACTTTGGGGGATGGTGTAAGGTAGCCCTTTAGAGTGGCAACAGTGATGTTAGGGCAGAAGTAAAGGCCTGGGCTTCCACTTCAGGCCTAGTCTTAGCACTGCTACCAAATGCTACTATTCAGGGTAGCCTAGACCTGGGGTGGCAGGGGGTTAAATAGATAATTGTTTCTCTTTTGTTTGAGGGAGGTGACATGCCAACAGATTCAACTTAGGCATTTTCCAAATTTTTGACACGCTGAGCCCAAATGTTTCTTCATCACTGTTCTAGTGCCTCCCAGGTCACTGTTAGTAATTTCCAGCCAATATGGCAGCTAGGAACTCTGAGAATTCTTTCAAAAAGATCCTCAATTCTCAGTGTGAATATGATTTGAAAGTTGGCTGCTGAATGCAACATGAGTTTTGCATGATAGAAATAAAGCAAAGCACCTATGGAAATTAACTGGCTGCTGAGCAAACAGTTTAACACTGAACAGGAATAAGACAAGTGTTGTCTCCTTGGCTATTTCACGCACTTTAGTTTAATAATATAAAAATACTGTGTATTGGTTGAGGACATGAATAAGTATACTTTTCTCTGCATATTATGTGCATTGTTCATGATCATGAACAATGCTTTGCAGTTATATAGCTGAATGATTCAGAAAGGAACATAGGTTTGAATATTCAGTAATTATGTTTGATCTGAACAATGGGGTGAAGATACATGGCAAAAAAACTAAGAGTCAGTAATTGAATTTGTGCATTTGGCAGAATGTTTACCAAAGATACAGGATGGACAAGATATACATATAAAAGATGGCAAAAACAGAGTAGGTAGCATGTGACATGCTGTAAGAATTATCAAAAGAAGCAAAAATATCTGTTTACAACAACATGCTTCTGCCCACTTACAGAAATGAGAGCATGATAAGAACATGAAGAGAAATAGAGAAATAAGTTGAAAGGATGTTATTAGTCCCATTACTAGAAGAGTATTGCTTAACACATTGTAAGCTGCCCTGAGTCTCCAGAGAAGGGTGGCATATAAATAAAAAAAATTTTAAAAAAGAGAGAGAAAGGGAGAGATCAGGGGAACAAGAAGCAGGGAGTGTTAGTAGATTAGAATATTAGTCTATATTTTCTCTTTCAATTTACTCCCATTACAGAACTAATACTAAATGCAAGAGTAACCTTAGTGAAAGAGGATGACTCAAAAGTACCCATAAGCAGTCTATTCTAATTGCCTACAGCAGGAACATGCAGTTTTGTTAAGCAGTGTCATGTGATTTCAGTCAATAAATTGCAATTTTCCATTTCCACTCCACTTTAATAGAATTTAACTGAGATAGTATATGACTAGTTGTCTTATACGAATGTGTTTTATTTCTCTTGGCCATGAATAAGTCTACCTTTTCTCAGGAGAAAAGCTATTCTTGGAAGCTAAAGGCAATAGGAAAGTAAGTTTGCTTGGAAAGGAACATGGGTTCAAATTTACATCTTTGGGCACTAGGCTTCAAATTTTTATATTCTCTTGTATCATTCATAGTTTGTTGTCAAAAGTTGTCAAAAGGAGTCCCGGTGGCGCAGTGGACTAATTCACTGTTATTAAGATCAGCTGCTTGCAATTACTGCAAGTTCAAATCCCACCAGGCTCAAGGTTGACTCAGCCTTCCATCCTTTCTAAGGTAGGTGAAATGAGGACCCAGATTGTGGGGGCAATAAACTGACTTTGTATAAATATACAAAAGTATGAAGGCTATTGCTTAACGCACTGTAAGCCGCCCTGAGTCTCCAGAGAAGGGCACCATATAAATCAAATTTTAAAAAAAAAGTTAATGTGAAAATTCCTACCTCAAATAAAACTTTTAAAGTATTTTTAATACTTTTCAGCGACACAGAAAACATCCTGGGGATGCAGAACTGATTAATCTGGATTGCCTTTCTAAGTCATATTTGGATAGCCAGGTCTTATATTTCCATCTTAAAGGCACCAGATAGATGTTTATTTCTAGTTTTGCCTAGGCATGGAAGTTGGCCAGATGACTCTGGGCCAGTCACTATCTCTCAGCCCATATTATCTCTCATGTCTTGTTGTGTGGGAAAAATGTGGGGAGGAAGGAGTACTAGATATGTTCAACTATTTATTAAAAAATAATAGATGGGATATAAATAAAATGAAGTGGCACCCATAGACAAACGATGCTTTAAAAATTATAACCTATTTGGAAGGGGGGAGGGTTATTTCTAACCATAGGGAGTAAAGTTTTATTATCCTGAAAAATGTTTTGCAAAAATAAAAAGCCTATCTAAAATTTGGCACATCTACTACCAAATATCAGCAGTGTAAACTGGAAGCTGCAAAAAAATACAACTAGGGGGCTGCAAAAAAAAAGTGTAATGAGATGGCCAAGCAATTATTTTTATGATGTGATGGGAAGGGAAGAACAGTGAAACAGACAAAGAAATTATTAAATTCACCTCTCTCATTCTCTTGATGTAAATGTAGTTGGAACGGCCCCAGTCCACTTCATTCTGGAGGGGGAAACAAAAGGGTTAAAAATAACTAAAACTGTAAACAGAAGTTGAAAAAGCAACTTGCATAATCTCAACTGTTTTTGTTTCTGTGCCATGCCCTATTTTAAATCTACCAAGGTTTTGTTCTTGTAATCATTAGCAGCCTTCCAGAATTATTCAGGCAGTTGAGCGAAGAGCAAACAATGAAGACTTTTTACTCTGGATATAGGTTCTTCCCTAGCCACAGATTATGTGTCATGTGAGAACACAAACTTCCATGCTTGTATCATGCAAGCGTTCAATTTTTTAGATGCAGGATATTTTATATGTGTAACCAGGATTCCAGAGGCAGGCTAAATTGTGGTGTTCAGACTCCTTTTAGCTTCCAGTTAAATTCTTCTCTATCCTACAAGAATTTCTGCAGGTGGGCCAAATCCAAAAGGAAGAAATCAAAAGAGTCCCAGCTCTCTACAATAATTACTGCTAAATAGACACAATCTTAAGAGAATTCTAGCAACTCAAATTCATGGATATGCAGAGTGGAATTAGTGCATCAGTACCCCAAAATAGCTTGGCAGCTTAGAAGAGTTAGAAAAGCTTAACAATCATCTCATGAATTAAGACAGGACAGAAATATTCTAATAAACAAATGTTTTAAGGACTCACATCTGATTAGCAGCTTTCCTTAAAACAAACCACCAAGGTAATATTCTCAATGCTAGAGTTATACCAATCTGTTCAAATACTAGTGCTGGATGAGAAACAATGTTGTTAGTCAATATGCACCAGATGCAAGAAAACTTTCTACACACAGCTGTTAGGATAAATGGTCTATTTGAGTATCAAGACTCATTTATTAGACACAGATTTGTGCACGCTAAGCTCTTCTCTTACAATTGGATGGGTTTCCCTCAGTTTCTCCTCCTTTCTAAATTTAGGACACTAATCCAGCATCTTGAAAGATCAAATCAGCACTACTGAAAGACGCAGAAGGGGAACATCCATCCCATCACAGTGTACAGAACATTTGATCAAGTAAATATCCAAGTTAACAAACAGATTACTGATAGAACTAACCTTTGGATGCCTAAGCTTTCCTTTTTGCCTGTTTCCTTGCCATTCCTAACAATGACAAAAGAAGTCATAATGTAATTTGTAATTGACCTTGATACAGCATATGAAATGCACATTGATCCAAAATCCTATAGCCAAATAGCTTTGAATTTTATTACATGGAAAACATTTTAATTTAAAATTTTAAGGACAATTTGCAGTAGCTCATTCAATAGTAATAACCACTAATGGATAGGAAAAATAAATAAATGCAGGCAGTAACACAAAGAAATCCCCAATTATGCCAGTAACATAATATATAAAAACAGGAATAAGGAAGATTAATTACCTTAAATGCATTAACAATTGCAATGCAATCACTACTGCTGTTCCCAGAAAATTGTAGCTTGTTCCTGCAGAGCAAGAAGAGATCTAAAATACATATATTCTTTTATATAGTATTCTCTATACTATTTCTTTCTGTTTTGGCCAACCCTTTTATTCCATGAATTCAAAAAAAAGTATGTATGTAGCAAAACATATTTTATTTCTGAAATTATTTGCAGTTATATGAAAAAAGAAAAAAGTCAAGTCAATTAATATAGTCTTCAGAAACAGCAGAAACAAAAAGTCTGTAAAATATTTGGATCTGATGTGGAGGGCTTAAGAACATACAGGAACAAAAACCCAGCACCTGTCTGAGATCATGGAGCCTGATGTGAATGCTTTAAAGGGTAGAAGTCCTATGTTCCATACATTTCAATGTAGTTCTATTAAACTGAATCAGAAGCACCGCATAGCCCTAGGTATATTATATCAAGGGTTTATATTGTGAAGCTCCCAAGGCCTAATATGAATCTACTTATAACCAAGCTTAAATAAATGCAGCTGTTACAACTGCATAATGCCCCTTTGATTATCCTTATTTATTTGTATCCATCTTTATTATTTCTACAAATAATTTATATATATTGAACATATCCAATACATCTTCCTCCTATTTTCTCCAAAATAACAACTCTGTGAGGGAAGCTGGGCTGAGAGAGAGTGACTGGGCCAAAGTCATCCAGCTGGCTTTCATGGTTAAGGCAGGACTAGAACTCAAATCTCTGGCTTTCTAATCTGGTGCCTTAAGCACTAGACCAAACTGGCTCTCTTCTGAAGAAAAAGTGGGATATAAACTTGCCTTCCAATTCTCAGTTGCTTCCCTTTATGGAATTTTAAGATGTTTAGAACCTTGGAGCAAATTTTATGGAAAAGAGTAGTATATATATATATACACATACACAAAATGAATGATCAAATATCAATAAATCAGATGGTGGCTTTAGTGAAAATACCTATATCCATCAAGATGTTGCTTGAAAGGTATCACAAAGAAACTGTTCAAAGAGAGGGCTGCAGCTATAAGAGAGAGAAAAAATAACATTTATTGCTAAAAATTGTATTTGCCCTTTTAATCACAAAAAGGCAGCGGACTCAAGTTTTATTTCCATGTGAAGAACTTATATAATCTAATTATCAGATGCAGGGGATTAATGGGGTATTTATATATGTATCCAGTCCTCATTACATCAATATCTCCCTTCCAGCATCACTGATTTTAACAAATTTCTTTCATCAGTTTCAGTACATTATTTTTAGGTGGTTCATTGGCCATAGTCATGCATTTCTAAGTTTAAAGATCTGCCTCATTCTTATTTTTCTATTGTGAACAGCTTGTAAGATATTACTAACCTAAGTTGAGATATGTCTGTATTTGTTACTCACCTATTATAAGTGTTTCTTCCAGACATCCAAAGACATGTCCAAGAACTATTAGTTTGCCTAGGTGATGATTCACAGGTAACTGTGCCAGCACCTTTCCCAGAAAGGTCAACTCACCATCGTAAGGATTTCTTTCTTCAAAATGATCATTAATAGCAAGTGCTCCTAACTATTCCAAAACAAAAGCAATAATAATATGAATTGGAGACACAATCATGACTTTTAAGACTAACCTTTAGTATAGGCCAAAAGTTACATTCAAAGCTTGATAGCAAATGTCAGGCTAGCACAATTTGCAGCCCAGCAATGCTGAATGCACATATGTATGAGTAATGACAAAACAGTAGACTTTTTTGTGAAGCACGTGGTCTCATTCCCTGATTTCATTTTTAATTATTCACCTCCCCAAAACTGAATTCTGGAAATTAGTTATCCATGCTCAGCAGGTAACATTATACTGGTTAGGCTGATTTACAGTGACACAACATATACAAATTACAAATGTTTGTTTGTCTGTCTGTCTGTCTGTCTGTCTGTCTATCTATCTTTTATATCGCCCTTCTCCTTTTGGACTCAGGGCAGTGAACTGTTACGGATTATTTAACTTTTCATCCTCCTATTAACCAAACAGATGGCTTGGTTTTGCAAAAAAAACCCCAACCCCCCCCCCCATACTTAAAAAGAATTGTGTACAATTGTTTTAACTTAATGAAACACCCACCTCTTTAAGGTGCAGAATCGTGCGTTCAATATCACTACTAACAGGAGGAGAGAGAGCGGTTGCTAACAGAGCTCTTGGTTCTCCCATGTCAAGCATCTTCACTTTTAGTACAGTAGTTTCCAATGGACAACGCTAAAAAGATAAATAAAAGTCCTGTGTTTGACACTCTCCAATTCTGCAGGAATATTTTTGAGGATTTTTTAAACAGTAGTAGCTGGTAAAGCTAGTTGCTTTTATGCTATAAGCAACTATAGATAACCGAACAACAGAATAACAGAGTTGGAAGGAACCTTGGAGGTCTTCCAGTCCAACTCCCTGCCATGTAGAAATATTGTCATATTTTTTATTCAATAAGCAGAAATACTATCTTTTTCTAAAAGTGTACGTGAAAACTGTAACAAGTACATGGGGGAGTTCAGCTGATGTGAAAGAGGAAGCACACCCAGATGTTTAGGGCGATCTAAGAAAATGTTTCAAGGAGACATTGACTTAGTTGATTTACTGTAAGGCTGCCTGGAAACGTAATATTTAGTTTGCAAAATTTACAGTTTACCCATGAGTAGTATTAATGAGCTGAGCAGCAAGTTGGAAGCCATGTAACTGGCAACACAAGAAGTGAGAATGATACAACAACATTTGCTATTCTTTTTTTCACTTCCTTGTTACTAAATGCAGAAAGTCTTGGCCAAAATCTCAGTCCTCCAACTGCACATTCTAACAGCATGTGGTTTCCATTTTGCTGCTCAGATCCAAATGGACAACCACAACAATCCAAGGCCACACAAGAAAATGATCAAGAGAAAAATGCCAGCTGTAAAAAGAATGGATTTTGTGGCTCTCCAAATGAACACTAAAGCAAAAGTTCATGCATCCAAATGCAATCTCAAAACATTGGAAGTAGCACTTGAACACCAACAGCATTGACAAAATAATCACCAGTCAACTGCAAAAGGCAGCTTTTCTTAGAACAGCTTACATCCTGCAAACAGCTCCTCCAAAATTACTTATAACCTGTCCTTGAAATTACAACATACATACCACATACACATGGTCACAATTCAGGCACTTGGCAACCGGCTCACATTTATTTATTTATTTGTTAAATTAATTTGCCACCTATCTCACCATGGGGTTACTATAGGCAGCTTGCTCTAGACAGATTTATGACTGGCTGCAGTGTCCCATGGTCAAAAGACCACAGTTTGCAACATTTTTAGCAATGTTGCAAACTGTGGAACATTCCAGGATTCTGGGAAAAAAATTCACGCAGGAGAATAGATTTGTTTAACGTTCACGTGATTTGCTGAAAGACCGTAATGACCATTGTAAAAATTGTAAAATTGAGTCAAATGAATTGTAAAAAAAAAAGAAAAAAGAAGAATCAAGGTAACAGCCAGAGAAAAATATTTCTCTTTCAGAGTTGTGTATTGAATGTACCAGATTTAGGTAACAATTGTTTGCTGATGGCTTAACGATAGTTAAATAGTTATCAATTGTTCCTAAGAATGTCAGAATGTAAAACTGCCCTTCTATCATCCTTTGACATTTTATCAGTGCGTTCTCATCACTTCCTGCCATTGTTCTGAAACATAATGGCTATTTTTTGATGGTCAGCAGAAATATAAGTAGTTTTCCCAATCTAAAGTCCTGCAAATGGGTGTATGTTATTCTTACCGTCATCTCAGGAACTGTGCTTTCCGGTATACAGTTTGCCCAGAAGTCTCTGTATACTAGTCTGTAGCAGTATCCTTTAGACACACGGCCAGCTCGACCTTTACATTAAAAGAAAAATCTTCAGCACTCACAATTCAAAAGCTGCAATAACACTTACACTTATTAATGGCAGCAGGGACCAGTATTGGAACACACTGGTTGCCTGTTCACAATCAAAGCCTCAATACCTCAGCACAGGCTTCTGAAATCATCAAAAGATTGTTTCCGTCTAGTACAGAGGTCAGCAACCTTAAACACTCAGAGAGCCATTTGGACCTGTTTCCCACAGAAAAGAAAACACCGGGAGCCACAAAACTCTTCCCGTGCCTGACTATTTCCTGAGTGGCCACAAAACTAGCATATATAGTTGAATTAAGATTCTGTTTTCTTCTGAAACTTTTCTTTTCTTGGATTTATCCATGGTTGGCCTACTGGGGTTCAAAAAGCTTAATAAATTGTGTGTTGGTGGGTGTTGCACATTGGCGGTTGTGATGCATATTTTGAGCTACAGGGAGCCGCAGCAGAAGGATGAAAGAGCCACATGCGGCTCCAGAGCCATGGGTTGCTGACCCCGGGTCTAGTGCAATGATGGAGAACCTCTTGGGTTCAGGGTTCTCAAAAATTGGGAAAATGCTTAATTTGACTCTGCCTGTGTGTCATTAGCAAAACACTCCACAATGCAAAGGTTGTGAAATAATGATTTAAGATATATTGTTACAAGGAACACCATTTTTTAATTTAATACAGGATAATTTTAATTAACACATTTTATGAATACCATTGCTCTTAATCATAAATCACTGTACTTCAAATGTAGAATTATAGAATCATTGAGTTGGAAGGGACCTTGAAGTCCAACTCCTGGCCAGTGAATGTATCCTTACACCATCCTGGACAAATGGCTGTCTAACTCTTCCAAGAATGGGGCACTCATAATTTCAGGGGCCAAGCTGTTCCATTGCTTAATAGCTTTCAGCTATTGACTGTTGTCTGAAGTGAAATACTATCACAATTGTGCCAACCTTGGATAAAGATTTAATGATAGGGAAGGAACTTTCCCCCTCAATCCATCACATGCACACATAGATACAGTGAAGTTAAACTGTTTTGTCATTAAATGCGGCTTGGCCATCTAATCATCACTGCTTTTATTTCTGAAATACATACGTGGTTACTTAAACCAGTGGTCCCCAACCTCTTTTGCACCAGGGACTGGTTTCTAGAAAAGATCATTTTTCCACAGACCAGGAAGGGTGGAGGGGGATGGTATTGTGTGCTACCTAGATCCTGCGCATTTACAGATGAAGCTTCACTTGCTTCCACAGCCTGGTTCTGCAGACCAGTACCGGTTGGGACCCCTAACTTAAAACAACCAGTAAGAAGAGCAAATATGTATGTCTTAATGCAAACACCTAACTGCAGATTAAGTAAATACTTTGACTGCACATATGTAAGGCAGACTCCACATGTAAAATGTTTTCAGGATTAGGGTCTCCAAAAGACCTGGAATTTTATACAATGAAATCCCCTTACCCCTCCTCTGATCACAGCTGTTCTTAGATGCCCAACAAAGTCTCAAACTCTGATAGTTGGTATCTTCATCACAAACAAGATTTCTAGTCAAACAAAAATCAATGACTGTGGAATAAAAGCAAAAGATAAAAAGAAAAAGAAAATATATTAGAACATTCTGAAGTACTTTAAAGAGAAATTAGATTCAATTTCACCTTGTGGGAACAAAACTATTATACACAACCTCAGGTAATATAGTTCATGGTTCTCCCAACTCAATTAAATGAAGGGGCAGAATCTGAAATAATAGCATGGAATTATGAAGTAGCTATGGGGATAGGACAAATACTATCCTATTTAGAATCTTTTCCTGCTAGAGTGACATTGCTTTACTGGAAGCAGATAAATTAAGATAATGGTTTTAATTATATTACAATGATATCTTAAATCCCTCATGGCTTTCTGTAATTTAACTCAGGAGTATCTCTTGAACTGAACAAGAGTTTTTTTTAACTTTAATTAGAAGATTCCTTCCTAAGACTTCTTTCCGTATTTTCTTTTCAGAAAGCAAAACCAATAATGAAAATGCACATAAAGGAAGCAGGAACCAAATAAGAAATAAGTTATGTTCTCATTATCCTGTTCCTGGATTACAGAGGAAAACGGTAGAAGAAACGATCTCATAAAGAAGATATAACATTGCTAGAAATACAATAGCTTTTTGATTTCCAGTCAATATTGTCCTAAAACTAGTATATTTTAAGTAAACAAAAAGAAAGAGTAAAAGCACTACTCTGCCAGTAAGTGCAAAATATATATTGAATTTCCAGTTCAAAAGAAAGAAAGAAAGAAAGAAAGAAAGAAAGAAAGAAAGAAAGAAA
>WNWU01000001.1:71122070-71183489 GCA_012654045.1 Ptyas mucosa | reverse complement strand
AGAAAGAAAGAAAGAAAGAAAGAAAGAAAGAAAGAAAGAAAGAAAGAGGGAGGGAGGGAGGGAGGGAGGAAGACAGAGTGAACTAGGTTTGTCAATAGCCACTGAACTTTTACTTTGTCAAGTGAATATCAAAGAGATCGATGAGATTAACCACTCAGATATGTCACTGATTTCCAAGGCATATAGAATGCTAGGCTTTCTTTAACCTTAACTTCCTGAGTACAATTTCCTGATGCAAGAGTAAGAGTAACATCCCATGAAACTATTATAGCATATCTGATTAAATGTCACTATTTCTGCACTGTTCCATTAAACCTATTGTCCTAACTATTACTATGCAACATGCTGATTCTTTTTTTATCAATGTGATTCTATTTGGACAGGGTTTAATTCACTATTTCAAAACGGATTTCTCTTTATACAGCCATTATAATATATGTAGGGGTTTAATGGGTGTGTGATAATTTTTGTCTGTATAATTTATTTTTGTATTTTATATTTATTTTTAAATTTTATCATTTTGCATTTTCTTGCTTTTTCCCTCTTTTGCATTATGGTAATAATAAAATTATTAAAATAAATTAATAAAATAAAAATACATAAAAATGCAAAGTGTTAGAATATTTAGTTTGATGTAATTGGTCACTTCCAATTTTAAAAGTTTCAATTTCTAGCCTAATGTACTATTTATTATTTTTATGTGAGTTGACTGTGGAAAACACATCAAAACAAAATGGTTTTGATGAAGACTTCCTACAGCTGCTATGGGCTGAAAACGGTACAAGAAAGTTTACAACTGTTCTATATAACCTTATCCTTTGCCTGCATACAGTAACTACCCCACATCTATTCTCCTCCCTTTAATTTCTATCCTTTCTTACCTCTGAGATGTTTGTCAAAGATAAACATAAACTATGAACAGGACAGATCAGAATAACAGAGTTGGAAGGCACTTTGGAGGTCTTCTAGTCCAACACCCTGCTCAAGCAGGAGACCTTATACCATTTCAGACAAGATGTTGTCCAATCTCTTCTTAAATGGAGTACCCACAACTTCTGAAGGCAAGCAGTTCCATTCGTTAATTGTTCTATTAGGAAATGTCTCCTTAGTTCTAGGTTTCTTCTCTCCTTGATTTAGTTTTCATCCATTGTTTCTTGTCTTGCCTTCTGGTGCTTTGGAAAATCGGTTGACCGAAAATCGGTTCTTTGTGGCAGCACCTCAAATATTGGAACACTTCTTTGTTTGTTTGTTTGTTTTGTTTTGATTAAATTTGTATACCACCCTCCTCCCAAAGGACTCAGGGCGGTGAACAGCCACAGAATAAAACACATGGATACAAAAATTTAAAAGTAGAATAAAAGCGAATTAAATAATTTGGCTAAGACAAATTTAAAATACCCAATAATTTAAAAACAAATTAAAATTTACATTAAACAGGGGAAAAGATTTAGGCCAGATTTGTCTAAAAAGATTTGTCACCCTTAGTCTTTCTTTTCACTAGATTAGACAAACCCAATTCCTACATTGCCCTTGATGCTTCAAAAAACAAATGAATCAAAATAAATTAAAATGCTATACTTAATTTAATCCAAAGAGTTACCGATCATAAACAAATATCATTTAATAATTACTAGCACTAATGACATTTTTCACCCTTTTTTGCACAAATACAAGTTGGCATTAACAGAATTTGATTTTTGCACAGAACAGTGCTTTTCTGAAAAGCTGCTGAGGGGGAAAGATTATAATAAAGTTGTAGTAACTGTGCCCTTCACTTTACAGAAACAGCATTTTCAAAAGTTGCTTCTAAACAAAGATTTTTAAAGATTCTAATCATTGTCAAAGCCAGATTACAAAATAAAAGAACAAAATTTGCACAAATTTTGTTTCCATAACGTAAGAAACATACCTACCATATTTAACATCTGGTACTGTTACAGAGCTCTGTGCTATGTTTGTAGACAGAAGGATCTACAAGAAGGTTTTAAAATAAGATTTAAGACATTTTTAAAAAATCTAAATGTTGACTTAATTTACAATAATTTCATGCAATCACAGACAGTGATGTGTGTTCTTTTCTTATATTATTTACATATTTATTAAATTTATATGCTGTCCATCTCACTGTTGCAGTGTTGCTCGGCGACTTACAAAATGTAATTATACATTCTGCTTCTCCAAATCTAAATGGAACCCAAATAAAAATGACAACTCATTCCAACAAAACTATAGTATTTAAAATGTAAAATTGTCATTTTGCACCTGGGGGATCAGAATTAAAATATCAAATTTTAATGAACTTCATTCATTGTTTGCCATCCATATATCAATCAATTCATCTCTTCCTTGTCCTCAGCAATATTTTACTGTAAGCATTTTTTATTCATAATTCAGCTAATGCTGCCTACTCATCCCCACCCTTCACCTTCAAAATAAGAAATCACAGTACTAACTCCCTAATTAAAAACTCACTTTTCGATAACCAGGAACTGGAGCCAAAAACACATTATTCTGTTCTTCTAATGTGACGCTGGAGTGAAGTGGATATACTTGTAACCTAAAAAATTCATTTGAGAAACTGAACAAGGGAACATGTAGAAAGATGTACATTTTCCCCAGGCTGGGTCCAAAACAACATATCTGAAATTGTCAACAGACATCTTAGAAATATACACTGGAAATAAAACAGTACTTCAACCACTCTTGTTCCAGTCATCTTTATAAATGTTTTATGACTTAACTTGTTGTGTGAACCTAGCTAATTGTGGTTTATTTTTTAAAACATTGTTAAAACTGATGGCACTTCAATGTATTAACTTAGTCAACAAATGTGCTACTGTCTAATTCCATCTAAAGAGGACCAAAAGAATGTAATCATCTAGCGGAAGGAAAGCTGCATTGAGCCATGCAGCCAAAGAGAGAAACCAGCTCATTCTGGCACTTCAATCCATTACTCTGAAAATTCCTTCCCGTCCTGTTTTACTCTGTATACTTAAGGGGCTGTGCATAAAAAGAAAAACAAACGGAGAATCCCTGCAAAAAGCTTTCAGTTAGCTGCAGAAATGGAGAAACCCAAAAAGGAGAAAAGGCAGGCAGGAGTGGGTAGGAAATCCGTAACTCCTAACCACATGGAAAAAGACAAAATAGAGCAAAGCTGTCTGCAAATAACTAGTTGTGAGTTGCATGAATTGGGGGTGGGGAGATTGGTAAAGCCAATTTCATGTAGGAATGGGAGATGATGAGGTTGCACAGCCAAGGATCATATAATACACAGTTCTTTAATATTTCAAAGTCCATTCATCAGGGCTTTGGCCCGTATTTGATGCTTTGACAAGGCTTCTAATCAATAATCCTTAAAAAATATGCTCCCCGATAGATAAAAGACCACTATGCTTCCATTTCTTGCATCCCACCTCACATAGCAATGAGATGAATTAACATACCAACAGCACATTTTGCCTCTCATGCTATTTGCGTATTTCAAAATCCTCCTCCTTTTTAAAAAAACCTCCATACACATCCAGGGATATTCTGTGCTACCACATCAAACTCTGTCTTCATCTTCAGCCTTACCCCATTCTTAGTGCATTGTCACAGAAAAGGCACCCAGCAAGACATTGTGTGACTTTAGAATGTCTGGCACAGAAAAGAATTGGTCTTACCTCCTGTGAACCATGTTTGTGAGAAGCTCAAGCAAGTAAGTTATTTCCGCCAAACCTAAAGAGTAGAAAGAGTAGAGTAGAAAGAGTAGAGTCATGATGCTCATTTCCTCTCAATGAAAAAAATAATGTAAAATTATTCAAAAGTATAATTTGGAAGTTTTTTCAGTTGAAAATAGCTATCTTAGCATCTCTAATTCCAGTTTAGATGATGGGTCAATGTTTTCATTTTTAGTCATCATACTTATTAGTATGTGTAATTATTAGTTAATTAATAAGTAATTATGCTATCTTATAACAAAGCAAAGGTCAAAACCAAGCAAAAGAGATGGCTGGGATTGTTGTCTGAACACAGCTAATTGTAATTAATTTAGTAAAGTAGGTTAAATATGTGAACCACGTTACAATGATATTGGCATTTTATCCTTCAGTTTACCATTAATCCTGGTAGTAAACATATCACAAACTGATTATTCTCAAACCTATAGTCCCTAAATGAAAAAGGCAGTCAGGCTTCATTGACCAAGTACTGATCAAAGACAGGTACTTTCCCTAGATTTGGCCAATCCACAAGCTTTATAGTACCTGCCAAAGGCAAGGACTGTTCCCCCCAAAATGCACTCAATCTATAGTATTGCAAATCATCAGGCTAGGCTCCTAATCGAAGTATAGTCTCAATTCAGCTATAAATTTCCCCAAAGATGGAGCACATGCCACGCAAAATGTCCCCACCGCCTTCAATCACTGGCATCTCCCATAAGTTTTCCTTTAAAATATTCACCTAATAATGGTGGGCCTAGCATTTTCAGACTGGTGGATGCCCTCACCAATGGCGTTCTGAAGATAAATATAGTAGCCATATTCATTTTCATTTACTAAGAAAACTTTTATGGCCTATGTACTTAGTTGAGAGTAGAGATCCCAGAGGGAGCAGGAGACAGGGAAGATTTATGTTTAAGTCCTTGTAGGTTGCTTAAGTCACTACCAAGTTACTTTAGATAACTGGTTTAGAATAAGAAATAATCTTACTTGCTGTAACACTCATTTCACGGCCCTCATCAGTCAATTCATGCCTTGGTCACCTCATGGCTTGACTATTGCAATCACGTCCATAAAGGGTTGCCCCTGAAAACTACCCAGGAGCTTCAACTAATCCAGAATACAAAAGCACCCACAGTGATGGGCATGCCTCAGTATGTCCATGTAACACCTTTGCTTCATGAACCGGTTGCCAGTTTGCTTCCAGGTGTGATTCAAGGTGCTGGTCTCTACCTATAAAGTCCTACATGGTATAGTGTTTGATTATTTGAGGGAGCAATAGTGTCTCCCATAGTGCCCAGTTGATCCAGTTTGGCAGGATTGGCACATTCCAGATTCCTTCACTTAACAAATGCCATATAACAGGAATCCAGAAGTGTGCCTTCTCTGTAGCAGCGCCTACCCTCTGGAATGAGGATAGATTTAAACAGTTCTCACCCTGTTAGTGCAAGGACGCAATCGCTCAGTGGCTAAGATGCTGAGCTTGTCGATCGAAAGGTTGGCAGTTCAGTGGTTTGAATTCCTAGTGTCGCATAATGGGGTGAGCTCGTTTGAAAGCACGTAAAAAATACAAGTAGAAAAATAGGGACCATCTTTGGTGGGAAGGTAACAGTGTTCCGTGCGCCTTTGCCATTTAGTCATGCCAGCCACATGACCACGGAGACGTCTTCAGACAGCTCTGGCTCTTCAGCTTTGAAACAGAGATGAGCACCACTCCCTAGAGTCGGGAACGACTAGCACATATGTGCAAGGGGAACCTTTACCTTTTACACCCTGTTAATGCTTTGAAGGACCCAGAAGACCTGGCTCTTAGCTTAAGCGTTTGGCAAGTTTAATTGAAGCCCCCTTTTCTTCGTTTTCTTTATTCTCATCTGGATTTGCTATATCTGACATCTTTATTCCTTTTTGTTTTCTTTCCCCTTTTTTTAAATGGTTAAAACAATTTGTTAATTGCCCAGAGTCTCTGGGAGTCAGGTGACATAATTTGCAAAAGAAAAGGTTAACATTTTTTCCTCCAAGTTAGAAAACTAGTTCCTATATATTAAAAAATTACACAAAACAAAACTCACCTGGTAAAAATACTAGCACACTGCCACGTTCTGATACAAACTCCAAATTACGATCCCTAATATTAGAAACAGAGTTTTTGTCTTAGTTTACATTAAAGCAAATATTTCCTCTGAAGACCATCAAGGAGTCCTGGTGGCGCAGTGGACTAATTCACTGTTATTAAGATCAGCTGCTTGCAATTACTGCAAGTTCAAATCCCACCAGGCTCAAGGTTGACTCAGCCTTCCATCCTTTCTAAGGTAGGTGAAATGAGGACCCAGATTGTGGGGGCAATAAGCTGACTTTGTAGAAATATACAAAAGTATGAAGGCTATTGCTTAACGCACTGTAAGCCGCCCTGAGTCTCCGGAGAAGGGCGGCATATAAATCAAATTTTAAAAAAATATAAAAATACATATATGCTTAAAGACTGACTCACACACTTTTTCTAGCACATTTCCAACTCAAGCAGCCTTTTAATGTGTGGACATCAAATCCCAGAAGTCCCAAGCCAGACTACTGAGAATTCTGAAAATTGAATTCTGGAAATCGCCATGGTTAGGAAATATGAGTTAACTGGGTAAACAGACCAGGGGTGGTATTCACTTACCTTCGCTACCAGTTTGCAAAAGTGCGCGCAGGGCCTTCCGCGCATGCGCAGCGCATCAAAATTGTGGATAAATGGGATGTGTTGACGTCCAGGTGGGTGGGCGGAGCCTCCTACAGCCGCCGCTACCAGTTTGCCCGAAACAGATAGAACCGGCTGAATACCACCACTGAAACAGATCTATCTATTCACAAAGACTTACTTAAAGCTAGGCTTGTGGTAAGATATACGGAGAGGGAAGCTAAAAGCTAATTATTCACTTATGCAATATTTAATTTGAAATAAACTGAAGTTATGTAACAAGCTTTTGCAGTATGAGCCTTTTCTCTTACATCAGGGATGGGAAAGGGAAAGTTTTCCTAGGTGAAGGGCCTAAAGTAATATTATTGGGTACTTAGTGTTTTCTAACTTTGTTTTATTGTGGAATACTTGGTGCTCAGTTTGGTTGTTTATTAATTAATAAGTAATTATTCTTGCTTATTATAACAGAGCAAAGGTTATTATTATAACATTATAACAAGCAAAAGAGATGGCTGGGTTTGTTGCCTGAACACAGCTAACTGTAATTAATTTAGCAAAGTAGGTTAACCATGTGATCCAAGTTACAATGATATTTGCATTTCAATCAATATCTTAGAATTTAGCACAACTTAAAATGACATTAGTTTCCCTTAAATAGTGGTTGAATTTGTCTATGTGTTGGGAGATTAAAGAATTTTAAGGTATTTTGACTGCCAGTTGATGTTCATGGATGCATTCTATCAATCTGCTCCATTTGTCCTACAGAATCACTATTTGTCCCTTTACATTATATGTTGTAGAGGACTTCTGCTTTTTGCTGTTTTTGATTGGTTATTGGGTCTTTGATTTTGTTTAAGATGCTTTGGAAGGATTTTGTTGATGTGTGCGCTACAGTGATGCTTAAAGGTTGAAATAATCTGAATTGTCTCAGATATGTTTTTGCTGTTTGCAAGAGTTATCCTTTTCATAATTTATGATACATCATATAACTCAGCATTTTTAATGAGGTTATATTAACTGTTATATTGCAAAACACTGTATAGCTACTGTAATGTGCTTCCTCTTTGTGGTATCACTAAAAATGGAATCACCAGGATGATGTAATAGGAAGGGGAGGACAATATTTTAATTCCTTTTTGGTCCCTTTAAGATTAGGATAGAAATAGGAAAGAAAAGCTAGTTTGCTTGAGTGGTTGGGATAGATTTGAAGTTGGGAGTTCCAGTTTTGCTGGAGGCATGGAAGATGGATGGGTGAGCTGGCTTAATTATTTTCTCTCAGCTCTAGGAAGAAGGTGATGGCAAGCCATTTTCAAAAAATATTGCCCAAACACTTACAACTTGGCTCTGGGGTCACCAGAAGTTAGAACTGGCTAAAATGGAATATTACAATACCCACACCCGCTACTGAAAATCAGCCACTTTTCTACTGAATTTTATGTGGCACATCCTGAGGAATGGCATATGAAAATTCAGAAGCAGTTTATGAATTGTTCACCTTGAAATTCTTGTAAAGCTATTTTAGGCCCTTAATAAGCAACCTAGGGTGCAGAATGGAAAGAAGGGAACGATTCAGGTTGAAAACTAAATTTGATTAAATTTAATGTGATTAATTAAAAGCATTCAGTGTGATTTGTCCGTGTGTTTTTCTCTTCTATTATTTCAAAAACTACAAGTCAGAGCAACATTTGGAAGGGGACACCAGGTTTTGAGCAGTTAAGTCTACCTGTTTTAGGTCATAATATCTATTACATATAGTTTTGCACTGAATGTAACAATAAGATCAACAAAATAGCATTATGCAAATGTGCTTTACGAATTATCGTATACATCTTTAGGTTATTCAGCTAAATGCATACATGCTTTTAGCTGATGCTTGCCATAGTTAATATCAATCCAATCCTAAAGCATTTTATTCTTATTTAAAACTTGGATGACTTTGAAGTTGATTCCAAGGGCAATCAACTATATCTTAAGAGCAAAATGCTATACATTGCACACTTGTTTTTTTCCCCTTCTACTTTCCCAACATGCCCTCCTATTACCCCAATTTGTTTTTAATCGTTTTTTCTCCTAGGCAATTAAGGTATCCTGTCTTGCTCCTAAAAAACAATACTGAGATTCATCCACTCACTGTTTCAAAGAAATAACTATGTGGAGCCTAGAGATATTTGTGCAAATAAAGATGAAATTAGAAGCTGGTATTTTACTTTACAGCATGTCAACATCTCATTTAACATTTTTGTAAATTAAAATGATTTTAAAAAATAAAAGCAGGCAGTGTGGTGAGTCATCCATAGGCACATTTGATTGCCTATCCCTGCCTGAGGAATAGAAGAACTCTTATATAAACGCAGATTATTTTTACATCTAAATGAGCTTTTTCTATAATGGCTTGCCATGTTGTATTTCATAATACGCAATCTGATCTTTTCAACAGGAGGAACCACAGGCTACCAACTAAGCAACATTCTTCATACATGTTAGGCATTCTTTTATCTATGATCTTCCTCTTAAAACAAGAGCTTGATGGTTCCTTCAAAATTTGTCAAATTTGCACTTTTTAGGGAGCTTTACATGGTAATCCCCTGCAGTTACCAGAACAGCAAGCTAATAAATTAACAGCATTGTACTTTGAGCCTTATTAAAATAAAATTCCAAACTCCTTCCTGTGAATTTTATTGGACTTATGTCCTACTGCAATCATGCAACTTTCACCATCAAGCTAACACCACTGAACAATATCTTTTCTTGATAGAACTTATTTCTTGAGTTTCTCAAACTGAATCTTTGTGAGCTGCACAAGAATAAAGAAAACTAGAACAGAAAGGTGGTCTCACCCATGTGGAAGATCTGAGTATACAGTATAAGATTTACCTAAATGGAGAAATGGTCTAACTTAGCATGAGGTTATTTTCTATATTACCACATTTAATCCAAACTGGTTCATTTTCATATAATTTCCTTGCACGAAAGAGGCTCTCAACAAAAAAACAAGATTTTAAGTATTGGGATTAATTGAAGGTGTTGTAATAAGTATTTTATTTTGGTAACTTATTTATTTATTGGTTCAATTTATATGCCGCCCTTCTCTGGAGACTCAGGGAGGCTTACAATGCGTTAAGCAATAGCCCTCATACTTTTGTATGTATCTGCTTAGTAGGGCTTTCGCCCTCCCCCCAAGCGGTGTTCTTTTTTATACAAAGTCAGCTTACTGCCCCCACAATCCGGGTCTTCATTTTACCTACCTCGAAAGGATGGAAGGCTGAGTCAACCTTGAGCCTGGTGAGATTCGAATTTGCAGTAATTGCAGGCAGCTGGTGTTACTTAACAGTACTTTAATCTGCTGCGCCACCAAGGCTCTTTTTCTCACTTTCTCACAACTTAAAGTAAGTCAGAGATCCAACAGAAAGAGGAGGATGTTCAGGGAAGCCTTATAACATTTATTTGAAAAAGATCTTGTATTTTCATGATGCAGAGTAATTAGGTGTCCAAAATTTTTTTTCCATCAATTATTTTCTTGCTGCAGTGCAACATAGTTAATGAGTTTTTTTAAAAAGCACTGTACCAAACTTGTCTTTTTAAAAATTATACTTGTATACAATTTAAAATACTAAAAGTCCCGATTAAAAATATATATTATAGTTTACATTTCTTCACTCCCGAAATGCTAAACTTCAAAACGCTTACTCAATTAGATTGCTTTAATCTATTTTGCACTCTGAACATATTTTTGACTTTTAAGTATCAAAACCAGATAAACTGAACAAAATCAGTTACACTGCTTTCCTTGCTATTTCCCTTCAAGCATTTCATGTTTACAAAATGGAATCATATTAAACATCTTGCCTGCAGCTAATAAAGCAACCTCCTTATTCAAGATTGCTTGGCAATTCACTCATATATAGTTGTTAGTGAGAATATTTTGAACATGTTTTAAGAAAACATAATATGTAAACACTGATTAACCTGAGCAAAATTTTGCATAACTCTGGAAAAAAAGTATAGGAAAGAAAAGGGGCGTTGGTCCTACCTGAGACGCACCTTCTCGTTGGGTGGAGACAGCAGCCAGCATGGGTTGTCCCAGCCATTCAGATTGAAGGACTGAGTCTGTCATAGATCTTAAGTCCCGCCTATGTTGCCGGGCAGATCCAGCTTTTGGCGAAGGACAGAAAGGACAGACTCGGCGTGTGGGAGAAGCATAGAAAGGAAAGTAAGCAACAGAAAAAACCCAGCAAATTATCAGACTGGAGAAGGGAGGGTCTGGCTGCTGTCTCCACCCAACGAGAAGGTGCGTCTCAGGTAGGACCAACGCCCCTTCTCCATTGTGGGTGCAGACAGCAGCCAGCATGGGACATACCCAAGTTCATTGTCCCTAAACACGGGGGGGGACCAGTCTGGTCCGTAGAACCCTCTCCTGGAAGAATCCTCTGCAACACCCGACGACCAAATGCGGTGAATTTGTCCAGTTTGTAATGATCGATAAAGGGAGACGGTGAAGTCCAAGTAGCTGCCCTGCAGATGTCGAGTAAGGAGGCCTGAGTGGCCCAAGCCGCCAATGTCGCCACACTGCGAGTCGAATGCGCCGTCACACGAGGAGGCCTCGGCAAGGCACGGAGTTCGTAGGCTGAAGCAATAGTCTGCCAAATCCAGCGACCGATAGTTGATGACGACACTTTAGACCCCAGGGAAACCGGCAAGAAAGAGACAAATAAAGCTTCTGTCCGACGGATCGAAGCAGTCCGTTTCAGGTACACCCAAAGTGCCCACCGAACATCCAACGTATGCCACCTACGCTCCCAAGGATGTACGGGATGCGGGCAGAAGTCAGGCAGGATAAGTTCCTGCAGTCGATGAAACGTTGTGTTGACTTTAGGCACAAAGGTCGGATCCAACCGGAGAACTACCCGGTCCGCATGGAACACACAAAGGTCAGAGCGAGTGGAGAGGGCCACAATTTCTGAGATCCGATGCGCCGAAGTTATGGCGACTAAAAAGACGACTTTACACGATAGGAGGCGCAGACTCGTCGACCGAAGAGGTTCATACGGCGGGCCCGTGAGAGAGTTCAATACAAGCGAAAGATGCAATGTAGGGTAGCGATGGAGGACAGGAGGACACAAATTCGCAGCCCCACGTAAAAAACGTCAAAGAAGAGGATGCTGGGCCAAGGAGGTCAAGGGGTCACAGGTAAGGACCGATGAAATAGCTGCCACCTGTCTTCGCAAAGTGTTAGGGGGGAGGCCCTTGGACAGGACGGCCTGGAGAAAAACTAGAATATTCACAATAGATGCCTGAAGAGGGCAGACCCCGTTCTGCTCACACCAAGTACAAAAGGCCCGCCAAGTGGCCTAATAGATACGGTCTGTGGAAGGCCACCGAAAAGCTTGAATCGTACAGACCACCTCCAGAGGAATGTCAGCGCCAGTCAACGCACACCACTCAACTGCCAAGCAATCAAATTGAGCCAAGGGAGGTCCAGATGTTGCAGCTCCCCTTGCGTAAGAACGTCCGCTTCCTGGGGAAGGCGCCAAGAGGGGGCGACAGACAAGGAGACAAGGTCTGCAAACCAGGGCCTCCAAGGCCGGTGGGGGGCCACAAGGATCACCTCTGCATGTTCCAGCAACAGTTTCCAGATGACTTTGGCCAGCAGAGGAATTAGTGGAAAAACATACAGGAGCCCCGAGGGCCACAGGACCCAAAGCGCGTCGACAGCTTCTGCTCGTGGGGATGGATATCGGGTGAAAAAGCAGGAAGCTGTGCGTTCACTGGAGTTGCAAACAGATCAACGTCCGGAAGCCCATAGCGATCTGTCAGTGCCCTGAAGATCCGGGGATGGAGACGCCATTCCGCATGGTCTACCTGCTGGCAACTCAACCAATCCGCCTGGCTGTTGGCAGTCCTGGAGATGTGTTCTGCCCTGAGCGAAGCCAGGTGACATTCTGCCCAGAGCCCCAATTTCATGAATACTGCCATCAGAGTCTTGGACCGCGTGCCCCCGAGACGGTTGATGTGCGCCTTCGCGGTCATATTGTCAGTGAGGACAAGAACGTGGGAGGTGGCCAGGAGGTGACAAAAAGAGCGAAGCACCAGAAACACCGCCTGCAATTCCAACCAGTTGATCGGTCTGCGAGCATCGGTAGAAGTCCACAGGCCTTGGGCCATCTGACCCTGGCAATGGGCTCCCCAACCGTGGAGACTGGCATCCGTGGTCACCATTATCCGCTGAGGCTCGAGGAAAAGGCAGCCTGCTGAAATTGCTGACGAACGTCACCAACGGAGGGATCTGAGAACATTCAGAGGGTCTGGAAGCTTGAGAGAGGAAGTCCCTTTGCCAGCCTTCTGCAATGGCAAAAGAAACCATTGAAGCTCCCGGGAGTGAAGTTGAGCCCAAGGGACAATGGAAACGGAGGAGATCATTTTCCCCAAAAGCTGAGATAAAACAAAAGAAGACATACGGGAGCCCTCAACCTTAGCCTCCAGTTCCCTCAGACTGTCCTGTCTCTCCTGCGAGAGATACACCTTCCCAGCCACCGAATCTATCAGTGCCCCTAAGTGGACCAGCCGCATAGAAGGGGTAAGGTGGCTTTTTTCCGTATTAACGGAGAAGCTGTGGGAAGCCAACACCTGGACAGTAGTATGCACATTGGCCTCTGCCTGCTGAGGGGAAGAAGACAAAATTAAAATGTCATCCAGGTAACACTGGAGACGAATGGCCCGGGCTCGAAGGAAGCGGCCAAAGCAGCCAAGACCTTGGTAAAGGTCCGAGGGGCAGACGAGAGACGAAAGGGAAGAGCCCTATACTAGTAATGGGAGCCGCCAAAATAAAAACGGAGAAATTCCCTGTGGGAAGGGAGGATAGGGATGTGGAGATAGGCCTCCGTAAGATCGATGGAAGAGAGGAGATCGCCCCTCCGAATGCCGTCAAGTATCATTTCCAAAGACTGCATTTTAAATTTCCGATAAACGACATATCGGATCAGACACTTAAGATCTAGAATAGGTCGCCACCCCCCGATGACTTAGGCACTAGGAAAACCCGGGAGTAAAACCCCCTACCTTCTTGACCGTCAGGAACTTTTTGAATAGCCCTGATGGAAAGAAGGTGCTGAACCGCCGAGCTCATAAGGGATCGGTTAGAAGGAGACCTCGAAAGCGGGCAGCAGACAAAAGACCTCGGGGGAGGGGAGACAAACTCTATGGCCAACCCGGATCTTAAGGTGGCCAGGACCCACTGATCGGACATTGTACGTTCCCAAAGGTGAGCAAAGAGGGCCAATCTGCCACCAATGGGAGGGACCGGAAAGCAGTTAACAGCATCGACGGAAAGAACAACCTCCTCCCCCCCGAAAGGGCCGTTTGGACAAGAAGGACCTACCCCTAAAAGCTCTATCCTGAGGACCACGGGGTCTGGTGTTGAAAGAGCCCTGTTGTCTAGGGGAGGCAAAGGAAGTGCTAGCACCATCCAACCCCCGTGCTTGGGAACGGGAAGGGTAAGGAGCAAATCTGGATTCCCCTCTATGGTAGGCAGCCGGCGGGACTTTCCGTTTATCCCATGTTTCAACAAGGAAAGCGTCCAAGGAATTGCCGAAAAATTTGGAACCCGTAAAGGGAACCGATGCCAAGCGCCACTTATGGCGGGCATCCGCCTGCCAGTGGCGCAATCAGACTAAGCGGCGAGCCACCACCGAAGACGACAAGGATTTAGCTGCAAAACGAGCCGCATGAAGGGTGGAATCTGTGGAAAATTGCAGGGCAGCTATGATCTTATTTAAGTCCTGCTTCACTCGGACATCCTCCGACGTTAAATTGTCCTGCAATTGCCGGAGCCAGAGCAAAGCGGTCCGATTAAAGAACGAAGCGGTAGATGCAGAACGGACAGCCCAAGCCCCCCCGGAAAGCTCGTTGCAAGACTTGGTCAGAGCGGCGTTCATCCAGACGTAGACGTTCATCGGGATACCCAGGGGAGGATGCAGGATGAAGCAAGGCAGCCACTGGAGCGTCGATAGAAGGGACTTCAAGCAATGAGGCAAGGTCAGCTGCAACATTAAAGTTCCGCTTGTCTATTGCAGAAGGAACAGCCCCCCCCCGGCGCACACCACTGCTTCTTAATCACATCCAGGAACAATGGGGGGTAGGAATAATGTCCACTGCCGTGGCCGCCTCAGCAAAAAGAGGATCCAAAGCCCCAGAGGAACCAGGAGTCGACGACTGTGATGGAGTAGCGGGGGCAAATCCAGCAGTATTCACTGCTTTGAACAGCAGTGACTTAAACAGAGCTTGCGGAAAGAGCCCGGTAAAGGTGGGCTGATCTGGAGGCAGGCCTTCGTCCTCCGAAAGGTCGAAGTCTTGTAAGTCCATGTCCACTGAAGAAGAGCCGGACTTCGCTGATGAAGCTGGAGAGGCAGGAGCATCCGCACGACGGACGTCCCCCGAACCAGAGACGGAAAGGGAAGAGTGAGCGCCTGATGCTACCGAAGCTGCCCTGCTTGAAGACCAGAACTGCGCCGCCAGAGATTGTTGCACCGCCGCCGCGATTGATTGTTGAATCTGTTCAGGCGACACGAAGGCAGTCAGTTGGGCAACGCCAGAGGTGGAGCCCGCAGGGGGAGGAACAGGAACTGATTCAGACAAAGCTGGTAGATCAGAGGCTGCCAAAACCTCAGAAGAGGGAGCAGGCGGAGGGGGAGCAGGCATATTGCCCCATAGCGCGTCCGGCCGAATCACCACCAGGCAATCCTTTAGAGAACCGATATCAGATTGGGCAGGTTGCGATTCCGACCCCGTCTCATGGCGTGACACAGATTCCCCATCAGTGGAATGAGCATGTTGTTTGCTAGCCTTAGCAGATTTTTTTCAGGGCTTTATCACGCCGGAGTTCAGGCTGGGAGGGAGCAGAGCGGCTACCAGACCTGTGGCGAGGTCGTGCAGAAACTGCCGTGGATGGGCTCACAGAAGAACTGCCTTTGGCCAGATCATCCTCCCGAGAGGCGCTGCCAGCACGCCTCCCATGCTTGGATTTGTGGAGGCTCTTAGGCATGATAGTTAGGGAAGGCAAACCGCCAATTCCAGACTACAAAGCCAGTGAAGGTGGAAGGTCATGTTAGGTGTTGCCCGATCTGGGGGGAAGAAGTGCTTGACTAATAAGGGGAGCGCAAAATCCACCAACTAGCCAGTCAGAGGGAGCAAAGCCTGTGGAATACGCTGTTCACAATCCCCCAATGCAGGCGTGCTTTGAAAAAGCATGGGCAAGGCAATTGCACGCTTAGTGAGAAGCGGGGGCGCGAAGCTCCACCAACAGACGACTGCCAAGTAGGTCGAGACTCGACTAATGGCACAGAGATGGAGCGCGAAGCTCCACTAATTACTGGCGCAAGTCCCAGAGGCGCGAAATCTTCCAATGGCCGCTGCAAGGAGAGGGCGGAGTTCAATTAACTGAGCCGATGGGAGCGCGAGACTCCACTAAAAGCCGCCGCTCAATTGGGATGCCGGAGATGGGAGCGCAAAGCTCCGCAATTTGAAACGCCGCCGCTGCTCTAATAAAGTCCAGCTGTCGGCCAAGGCAATTAAAATGCCCACAGAATCGCCGGGAGAACGGCGCTGTCAATTGGCTCCGCAGACAAAGGGCGGCAAGCACAGCAACGGCAAGGGTAAAATGGCGGCAATGGCGGCAAGATCAGATCGCCCGCTATAGCTCCCCTGACGAAAAAAGCCCTCAGCCAATGCGTAGCGAAGCGTGAAGCTCCGTATCCTGCACACACCCGCAAAGTCTCAGGGAATAAATAGAGGCACCGAAGGTAAAAGTTCAGCAGGGAGCAGAGGCAAGATGAAGGGAAATCCCCTCAGAAGCGGCAAACCACCCCTGAGGCAATAGTCTTACTGTCAATTCAGAAGCTGCAATCGAAATCCAAAGGCACAGTCCAAAAAGCACAGACCAACGTCAACCATACAATCCAGCAGAAGGGAAAGGGAAATAGGAATTAAAGAGCAGAGAAAAATTAGAGAAAATTCTCCAAAATGCCAGACAGACAGTCCCACATGCCTGTCCAGACTGAAGGACTGAGTCAAAAGCTGGATCTGCCCAGCAACATAGGCAGGACTTAAGATCTATGACAGATTCAGTCCTTCAATCTGAATGGCTGGGACAACCCATGCTGGCTGCTGTCTCCACCCACAATGGAGAATAGAATAAAATCAAATATTGGGACATCTCTTGGTGATGTTTTCACTAATATTCCTGCATGTTTTAATTAGAGTTGACAATGTCTATTTTAGCATAGCAGTAATATATAATTATGCCAGTTATGGTGATGAGAGACGAATATGACACCCCTTTAAGAAAAGGAAAAGAAATACTCAAAATCAGTAAATGATTTCAAAACAGGAGTATCTATTATCTTCCATAATAGCCTTACAAAGTCCAAGTAATATTGATAATGTCTTCATGATGCTCTCATGAGGCAGCCAAGGTCAACAAGGATTTTTCCCCATCACAGACTCTAATACTACAATACAAAAAAAATTAAACTAGATAACTCCTTCAAACAGGTAGCAATGATTAGGTAGCTAATTTTGACCAGACTCCAAGTATCAGTACAGGCAGGATATGTTGATTTTTAAGAAGCACAAAATTTGTCTTTGTTTTAAAGTAATTAAAAAGCAAAACATGGGAGATAAATCTTCAATAGGTGCCATCGCCTGTGAAAAGAATGTTCTTAAGCCAAGGACATATTACTTTAAATAACCAACCCATCAAGAAATTAAGGTACAACCTTTCTTCTTGACACCTAATAACAATACATTAAAACAAAATCAAGGTATACGTCTGTCAACTCTTTGCAAGATTCTATAACATTCCAAGACTTGAATAGAATCAGTCCACTTCATAGAAACTATGAAGAAGAAAATAGTTACCCATTTTCCTTTGTCTCCAGCTCATCAAACCACTGTATCAGAGCAACGGCAATTTTGTACATATCTGGGTGTATCAATGGTTCCTCAATCATTTGAAGAGGAATCTAGGGAGAAAAAAAGGGGGAGTAAAGTCATTGCTGGCATTCTTGCACTACATAAGCCATTCTTTCACTGTAGGCAATGGAACAGAAACAGATAAGACCAAACGAAGACTTTGAGAGAATTTGGCTGAGGGCAGAGAATAGATGTTACAACTGATTTGTTAATATTTTCCCATCCGGAATACATGACCTCAACTTATGACTACAACTGAGCCCAAAATTTCTGTTGTTAAGTGAGTTTTGCTCCATTTTATATCCTTGCCATAGTTGTTAAGTGAATCACTACAGCTGACTAGTTAGTAACCTGGTTGTTAAGTGACTCTGGCTTCCCCATTGACTTTGCTTGTCAGAAGATCACAAAAGGTGATCACATGACCCTGGCACACAGCAACTGTCATAAATAGGAACCAGTTGCCAAAGCATCTGACTTTTGATCACATGATCATGGGGATGCTGCAAAGGTCGCAAGTGTGAAAAACGGTCATAAATCACATTTTTCAGTGTCTTCATAACTTTGAACAGTCACTAAATGAACTGTTGAAAATTGAGGACTACCTGTATACCAGATTGGTGAAGAAGAGTACAGAATAATTTCTAAGAGCCCCTTCATGTGATATGCTTTTGCCTCAAATGGGTTTATTTTGCATAAATAAACCAGGTAAGGTAGCATGAGAAAGGAGATTTCATCTTTAGTGGGCTTGCTGGAAAAAAGGATGTAGTTGAAAGGTATATGTTACTTTAAAGCTTGTTTTAGCTCTGTTACACCATACCCACAACACAACTTGCTTTGCACTGTTTTTTTCACAATATCAGGCTCAAGGCCCTGAGCACATTCATATAATCAACCAAGTTTTCTGAATTCATACTGTCTGTTCTACTGTGACTTCATTTCTATTTTTTAGAATTGGACAACCGTCATTTAATCAAGCTGAAATGCAAAGCCTTCTTTTCCAAGCAAACCTCCTTTAAAACTGCACGGGAGCTGTTGAGCAAACCATCATCTATAGCATCCTAGTTTTCATTCTCAGTTAAGGAAAGAAAAGGTGGCTACTAAGGAAACAGATCAGTGAGGGAGGGAAAAGAAGAAAAATACACAGCAGCCAGATAAAAAAACATTATGAGGATTAAAGTCACATAATCAAAAGAAAAAATAAGCCAGAAACCCAAAATAACTCCTCTCCCATTCACGAGGATGCCATGGTTGGAGAATGCCTGTTAATCTACCCTTGAGGCAACTGCACATTTGACAGATCTAACCCAACAGCAAAAGGTCATCCAGTGAACATCCTGGTTATTTTTACAGTTGTCAACCCATCACCAGCAATCTTTCATAAATGTCAGATACTATTAAATCCTCCCTTCTGACACTATCCATTGAAGCTGACACATAATTGACAAAACCCTATCAAAGAGTTTCTATTCTTTTAATGTTTTTGCAAGCCTATTCTCTCTGCCTAGAGCATAGAGTCAATCATCATCATCTCTCATTGCCTCCTGTAATTCCTAACACATAACTTTTTAACTATTAATCAATTGTGAGCCGTCCTGAGTCCTTGGAAATAGGGCGGCATACAAATTTTATAAAATAAATAAATAAATAAATTATCTGGTATGATTCAGCATTTCAGTTGCATCATACTAGATGAACCCCTATAATAGAGTTTTAAAAAATTAGCCATTATGATTTGTAACCAGCGTATCTTGCTCATTGAATTCAGAATTTTTTTGTTTCTTCAACTTAAATGGCTATAGTTTATTCAAGAAATCCTGGCTGAAACAGTGCATGACACATAATAAGTGTATGAGCTCAGGTACTGATAGTATGGAATCTCATTAGATTTAAAACCAATATGATTTCAAAACCGGAGGAGCAGTGGCTCAGAGACTTAATGACACTGGAGATGGCCTTTGCTCCGATGATTCAAGTCCTAGCACTGTGTGGCAGGGTGAGCTCCTGTCACTTGCCTCAACTTCTGTCCATGTAACTATTAGAAAGCATGCTTTATGCAAGTAGATAGATAGGTACCATTTCAATGGGGAGACCAGTTGATGCTCTGTGCAGCCAGTCAGATTCTTGATGGCTCCGAACCTTGCTGTGCCTAGTGCAAGGCAGCTCTGGGAAGGGGCCTTGGGTAATACTGCAGGAAGAGCCCTCATCTTCTCTCTGGTATGAAACCAGTTCGCCCTCGTGTGGAGCATTTTGGGAAGGGTGCAAGTGTGTGCTACAACAGGGCTGGTACCTTGGCAAGCCAAACTATTACTCTGCACTTGCATTGTGGTCTCCTGGCAACTGTAACAAAGCCATACACTAATAGTAATTTCAAAACTGATTGGGAAAATTCTCTATTTCAATCATCTCTGCTATTTAAATATTTTAGACAGAAATAGTAATGCACTTAATTACCACCTGATAGTGCTTTACAGCACTCTCTGGGTGGTTTACAATGGCAGCATATTGCCTCCAACAATCTAGGTCCTCATTTTGCCAACCTTGGAATGATGGAAAGCTGAGTTAACCTTGAGCTCAGTCAGGGTAAAATTCCAGGCTAAAGGCCTACAATACTGCATTCTAAGCGGTGCACCAACAGGGCCCCCTCCTTCTAGATATCCAATGACAGATAAATCAAAGTTGGTTATTCCATACCTTAATATGACTAAGGACAGGCTTCAGATCATCCAAGTAATATTCATCAATCGCATGAGGTTTTCCTTCCACTTGAAATACATAGGCTGGATACAATTTGTTGCGAACTGGTAGTGCAAAATAGTTGGCAAACTCTTGACAGTCGATAGTTGCAGACATCAGAATTACCTTAAAAAACAGTATTTTTAGAAAGTTTAAGCCAGGCAACAGCAAATTTTGGTTGCCCAGAATATGTTTTCCTCTTGTTCAAAAAGTTAGAATCATTTGAATTTTCTAATATATCACAGTGTTTTAGAAAACATTGAGTTTACTTCCTGGAGTGGTTTAGAGACTTAGATGGACATGTATGCTATTGATTTTTGCTGCAAAGAGCAAACTACAGCAATGAAGTACAATCCATCAGAACATAAGGATGTTTTGGTTTTTGACATCAAGTATCTTGAAAGCCAGTCTGTTGTGGTTGTTAAGGCAGCAGGCTAGAAACTGGGGGACCATTACTTCTAGTTCTGCCTTACACAAGGTACAAAGCCAGATTGGGCCAAGTCACTCTTTCTCAACTCTAGGAAGACAACAAAGGCAAATCACTTCTGAAAAATATCTCTCCAGAAGTCAAACTGACTTGAAGGAACCAAGCTGTTTTGGACTATATATATATACATATCTATACTCCAAAACTATAAATTTGCAGTATTTCTATCTTTACTAATCCTTTAAGCTTGATAAATTTGTAATACTTCATACAATAATCAATTCCAAGTTTGGATACACAATTTGCTAATCACTAATTCACATTTTAAAATTGCAATGTTCTTTTTTATTAACAAACTTAAGGAAATTGCATAAATGGTATTATGTGTGAAATAGGCCACATATAATGCTGCATTCATCTATTGTATTAAATCATAATCTACCATTCACAAATCTGGTTTAAGAAATTTGCCAAGGCAAGATTAAATAAATCACATTAAGACTTAGGGGGTGGCATGAATCTATCCAAAGAATCGAACTTTGGACATATAAGCAGGAAAATGTTTAAGTGAGTGGAGCACAGTGGCAGGAATAAATACCAATTTAATAAATAAAATAAAATAAAACTAAATCTGTATCTGGTCCATTCCTCAAACCTCCTACATATAAAAATGAAGTTTTTCATTTTATATGCAAATATAAAAATGCAGGCTTGTGACTGCACTCCCCCCCCCCCCCACACCCTTCAATTTGGCCCTTATAGTCTAAGCAACAGAGCAAAAGAGCCTGGTGGCGTGGTAGACTAAAGCAGTGTAAATAACATTCAGCTGCCTGAAATTACTGCAAGTTCAAATCTCACCAGGCTCGAGGTTGACTCAGCCTTCCATCCTTTCTAAGGTAGGTAAAATGAGAACTCAGATTGTGGGGGCAATAAGCTGACTTTGTATATATATACAAAAGTATGAAGGCTATTGCTTAACACCTTGTAAGCCGCCCTGAGTCTCTGGAGAAGGGCGGCATATAAATCAAATTTAGAAAAAAAAAACAGCACATAAAATAGAACTTTCTTAATACAATGTGTAATTTTAGTCATATCTCTCAAATTCAAAAATGAAATATATATGAGAAAATATCACATTAATGTGAAGAAGAAACTATCTTATATGTCTAAAATCAGTTCCAAATTTATATATAGGAGAATGTCATAAAACATTTTTGGGTTTAGGACTGACGATTAAACCTGAGTGGGTTGTTAAGATGCAACACTTCCGTTTCAGACCGGGAAATATTTTTAGCTGCCAACTTCGTTTTTTATCCGCACCCACCTGTATCCTTGGGGTTGTCAACTGTCAATCAGGGGTGGGCTGGTGGAGGTTCGCAGGGGTTCGGGAGAACCTCTAGCTAAGATTCTGTGCAGTTTGAGGAACCCCCAAATCCGATTCCTGGCTGGCCCCGCCCTCCCCTCCCAGGAGTCCCCTTGCGGCCCATTTTGGATGCAGGTAAGTGCAAGGCGCGCGTGGAGGCTCGGGGAGGGTGAAAAACGGGCCTACCAGAAGTTCGGGAAGGCCGGAAACAGTCTGGGGAGGCCATTTTCATCCTCCTGGAGGCGCGAGGAAAACCTCCGGAGCCCGGAGAGGGCAAAAACATCCCCTCCCGCCGTGGTGCAGGAGGCCAACTAGGCCACGCCCACCATGGCCACGCCCACCCAGCAACCCGGCAGAGAACCCCTTGCTAAAATTTTTGAAGCCCACCCCTGCTGTCAATGTCTGTTGAGAACACTGCACAGAGTGAACACTGTATCCTCTTGAATTTCTTTCACAGTTGAGAGAATTTTTTACAGCCATCAATATAACACACTAAACTGTGCATAGTTTTCATTGCCATAAAGTTGTTAATGTCACAGTTATCCCTTCAAGCATTTTATGGGCAATGTTTAAAGATGGATGCTCATAAGGGGCACTCTGAAATTTTATGGCTACCCCCTAATTAATGCCATCCAGACCTTTGATGGGGAGAACGGGATTGTTTCAAAATAAACTTAGCTGCAACTCTTAGATTTAAGAGGATTGAATTTAGCTTTTCAGCAGTTGGGGAACAACTTAAGCATTAGTAGCAGATGGCAGTGGAGAAAAGACTGAAAACAAATTCAGGCATGAGATGAATTTATTTTAAGCTAAAGATTATTCACTTTCTTAAATACAGGGCAATGTTGAAGCCAAACATTTTAAGAATAAGGTACAGGTCAGTGGTGAAATCTAAAATTTGTTACTATTGGTTCTGTGGGCGTGCCTTGGTTGGGGGGGGGGGGGAATGTGACTGGGTGGGCGTTGCCCTTTTGGGGTTTTTTTACTTTTAAAACCATTTTTTCTACAACCTCTTTGGCGAAGAGGTTGTAAAAAAATTCTTTCAAAAGGCTCTGACGATTTTTTAAAAAGCCTCTGCCGATCAGACAACTCAGCTGGGATCGCCAGAGGCATTTATAAGGAAAAAAAGGTTTTTTTCTTTTAAAAGCCTTTGACGATCCCAGCTGAGTCACGCGATCATCAGAGCCTTTTTTTTTTAACTTTTAAAAGCATTTTTTGGCCGAAGAGGTTGTAGAAAAAGTGCTTTTAAAAGAAAAAAAAAAGCCTCTGATGATTGTGCGACTCAGCTGGGCATGGGGTGGGGCAGGGACTTTTACTACCGGTTCTCCGAACCACCTGCCTCCATCGCTACCGGATTGCGTGATCTGATCCAAACCGGGAGCATTTCACTCCTGGTACAGGTATTCTTTAATTTATGACCATAATTGAGCCTGAAATTACAGTTGAATGTCACACCAGTTGTACGTAACTGATTTTACATTATTTTTTGTGCCGGTCATTAAGCAAATGACATGATTATTAAATGAACACTGTGTTTGCTAAGCAAATCCATTGTTTACAATGGGCATTTGGGTGTTTCTTTGCCAGAAATCAAAAGTAAATGCCAATTTCCAGCCAAAAATAAAAAATTGTAAATCATTGTCATGTGATCACAGGACACTGCAAACACCTATAAATGTGGATTGGCTGCAGAGCACCCCAAATGCAATCATGTAACTGAGGAGGGGTGTGTGACATCACAATTTTGAATTTGGGTGGTCAGTAGAGATAGTCCTCAACTTACAACTACAATTGAGCCCAACATTTCTGTTGTTAAGTATTCGTTAAGTGAGTTTTGACCCATTTTACGACCTTCCTTGCCACAGTTGTTAAGTGAATCACTGCAGTTGATAAGTTAGTAATCCCGTTAAGTGAATCTAGTTTCCCCGTTGATTTTGCCTGTCAGAAGATCACAAAAGGTGATCACATGACCTTTGAATACAGCAATGGTCGTAAGTATGAACCAGTTGCCAAGCATCTGAATTTTGATCACATGACCATGGGAATGCTACAAAGGTTAATTGTGAAAAACGGTCATAAATCATTTTTTTCAGTGCCATTGTAACTTTGAATGGTCACTAAATGAACTGTTGTAAGTCAAGGACTACCTGTATTTTGGGTGGGGGGGGGGGTCCATAGTAACTTTGATCAGTTGTTAAGTGAGGACTGCCAGTATTGGTGTTCTTTGTGAACGAGAAAAATAATGAATGTATGTACATGATCAAAAGCAATGAAAACTTTCTACAAACAGCTGCCTATATCTTATTGGTAAATGTTAATAACAGAAACTTAGGAACTTTTCCTCACAGCTGTGGCAGAGTATCACTATATTACTGAATAATCCTGGAAATTCTCAGTTACCTTCACAAATCGTGAATTTGTTCGCAGCAGTTTACGGATCACCAACAGCAAGAGATCCATGTCTTCTGTTCGCTCATGTATCTAGAACATTATTTTAAAAGATGAGACAGTTCCAACTTGAAATGAGTTTACTAAAGATGCACATGGATTCTGAGATGAGCCATTAGCAAACAGCAGGCTTTCAATAGTTATATAAAAGAGGAAGGTACATAGTGAAAGAGCTTTGCTAAAATACAGCTAATGACCTAAATGAGAGAGTTACAAACGAAAGAACTAAATCAGACATGTATGTCCTAAGGCCTCAACAGTACTGTACAATTTTTAAAAGCTTTGAATATGGTCCTAAAATCTTCCAGCAACGGTTATCAAATTTTGATGTTGAATTTTTGGAGGGGATATAACATACATGCCAGGTTCAACTATTCAAGTGGAAAACTAAACCAGGATTATTTAAAAAAAAAAAACTGGGTTCAGAACAATTATAAACTATGTATCCTGAAAACTGCCCAGAGATGCCAGACATATAACTCACCTTGAGAAAATTAAAAGACCCATGTATACAGTTAATCGACTTATGATTCATTTTACAACAGTTCAGTTATGACAGAAAAAACATTACAATCTGCCCTTGCAGTTATGATTGTCTCCACTGTCACATGCTTGCAAATCAAGCATTTGGCAACTAGTTGCATTTATGATGGTTGCAGCATCTTGCGGTCACGTGATCACAATTTGCAGCCTTCCTAGACGGCTTCTGACAAGCAGCATTGGGGAAATCAGATTTGTTTAATGACAGTGTGATTCATTTCACAGCTGCAATGATTTGCTTAATGACTGAAGTAAAAAATAACTGTGATCCTAAGTCGAGGACTACCCATATTCCAAAGAAATGGGAACTTATTCCTAAGGCATTAATGTCCCAAAGGTGCTTTTTCAAAAGGCAATTGCACTTCTTTGTTTTTTCCTTGAAGGGATTTCGGTTTTCATCCAAGAAGCTTCTTCAATTCTTGGATGAGAAGTGAAACGCCTTCAAGGAATAACGAAGTCCAGTTGCCTTTTGAATAAGCACCTTTGGGACAACCATAACCTGAATGACTGAGAATCTCCATAGACATTAATACATCAATGTTTTTACTGTTTAATCAAATGTTGTATACTGTATATCATTAACAGAACGCTCATGAAGCCCTCAGTGGTGAAATGTAAAATTTGTTACTACCGGTTCTGTGGGCGTGGCTTGGTGGGGGGTAATGTGACTGGGTGGGCGTGGCCAACTTTCCCCCCCCCCCCACTCTTTTAAAAGCATTTCTTTTGTTTTAAAAGAAAAAAAAGCCTCTGACAATCAGGCAACTCAACTGGGATCGTCAGAGCCTTTGAAAAGCATTTTTTTAAAAAACAACCTCTTCAGCCGAAGGGGTTGTAGAAAAAATGCTTTTCAAAGGCTCTGACGATCATAGCTGAGCCGCGCGATCATCAGAGACTTTTTTTTTAACTTTTAAAAGCATTTTTTCGGCTGAAGATCGCGCGGCTCAGCTAGGCATGGGGGGGAGCAGGGATTTTTGCTACCAGTTCTCCAAACCGCCCACCGCCATCGCTACCGATCGGGCGATCCGCTCCAAACCGGAAGCATTTCACCCCTGAAAAACAGCCATAGAAATTAGCTGTGATAAAAACAAGACTAAATATAATTTTACATATGCATAATCCAAAGAAACCAGAAGTATTCAAGATGAACAGGCCAGTTTTAAATTGATGTTCTACTTTTCTCTAACTTACTTCATCTATGAAGATATGAGTGAACTCCAAAAGACTTTTGGCTCCAACTACTTTCTGCAGGAGAACACCAGTTGTCATGTAAATCAGCTTCGTGTTCTTTGTTGCAACTTTTTCTAAACCAACCTGGAAAGTTGGAAAGATACAGCACATGTTGCATTTATTTAGAAATCATTAGGAAAACCGTAAATATCCGTGATAAACTCACCACTACATTTTAAAATATGGACGTACTAAATAGAAGCCCCACATTTATTTGAATGGATAGCATGGGTTGCAGCAAGTACTGCAATCTCACTTGCCAAAATAATTCCATGGTCTTTAAGACATTACACACACAAATGGTTGAGAATAAATAAAAGGATACAAAACTTATCATGTGATACAATTTTCTAAAAAAAATTAAAATTAGCCCAGAGCATTAATGTACAAATGTCCCCTCATTTGTAGATAACAGTATCCATTTTAAGTTGCTGCCACTATGTGTCTTTTAAATTTGTGCCTGAATTCCAATTATTTGTATGTGGTTTGTACTAATGTACTTCAGTGTCATAAAGTCAAAGACATTTTGGTGCTTAGTGACTTCTATTCTTTAGATGAAAGGAATATCTTATGAAAATTTAAAACAAGATTAAATTATAACAATTTGAAGTCAAAAACAATGTATAATACATTAATAAAACACTGGAACAGAAGCATTTTAAATGTTTGATTAAAGACAAATTCAGGAGAAACTATACAAACATATTTACAAAGAAAATATAAAAATATGAGCTCGGTCATCGAACTGGGGGATCTAATGATAGACTACAAAAATACCTTTTAGTCAAGGATAGGATTTATCAGTGGAAGGAATCCAAGGAACCTCAACCGTAAGCTTTCATCCAAAATACCAAGGGCATTAGATCCAATAGTGGACAAAAAGCTATACAGATTGAATTTCTCATCCGTCCTTCAATCTTAAGACCCACTCCCAAGAGCTGATAACTCTTTAGACCAAATTTAGACATAAAGAGGCTACAGATGGAACGATGGGAAAGTAGACTCCTGTTCCACTTATACGACCTTGTGTTTTGACCATTGTCTTTTCTACAAAGCTACATTTCTAATTTTAGTGCACCCAGAACCTATGAAAGAAATTAAATGAACTGTCTCTTGCAGTACAGGGAATGAATTTTTTTTTAAAAAGGGGGGGGGGAGACGCAAAAAAATGCAGAGATATCATGTGATGCAGAGTAACACATTACTCTACCTGGTAGCCCACAAGTTCACCCAAGGGCCATGATCTCTGCTTGCTAATCCATCTTGCAATGCTGCTGGCACCAATTCTCCTGGGCTGTGTAACTACAATGTTACAATAAATACAGTGCTGCGCACAGTGATCCAAAACATACTGTGGAAGTTGTGTGCTTTTGCCACTACCAGTAGATCCATGTACAATTACCACTGAGTGGTTTTCTATCAACGAAACTATCTGAAATGTTAAAAAAAATATTATTAAAAGGTTGAGAGACCCAAATCTTAAAATATTTTTGCAGTTCTGTCTTCTTTTTTATGCCTTACCACTTTCTTTCAGTCTTAAAAATTCTGAATTTCTCTTTTCTATATTCTCTGTAGAAAATTCTTGTTGGTGTATTTTAGTTTCCAAAACTGCTTTGTCTCACTTTTTAGCCTCCTCCACTTCTACCATATTTGGCTGCCTACCCCAAAAAATTATCATTTCTCATCTTTTGCTGATCCAGCTACTAAGTATTCTCCTCTAGAACATCTACATCAAGAGCAAGTCTCCAGACATTGTTAAATTCCAACTGTTGTTGTTTTTTTAAACCCACACTTTTAAGCCATATTCCATAAAACCTTTGTTTATACATGAATTTCCTTTTATTCTCCACTTTTTTAACCAACACTACTTTACTTCACATATATTTAATTTATGAAGCATCCCTTAAATTGCTGGAGTACAATCAGCAGAAGATCATTTACTGTATTGTTAAATTCATTTTCCATTAAAACAAACATATACTAAAAAGGACACAATACATTGGAGAGTTGTGTTTAAGTCAAATGCCTGGCAAGTAGTATAAGACAATAGCCTTGCTGCCTTAGTGTAAGGACTGCAGTTCTTTTTCCCTAGTAACTCCATGCTTCTGAATAATTTCTTTGAGACATTATTGAAGTCTTAATATGGCAACATTATCCAAAATAAAGAAAAGATTACCACTGTGACATCAATGCGCTGAAGAAAAGCATTTCAGGCCATATATATCTTTTTTTTCTTAAATTTGATTTATATGCCGCCCTTCTCCAGAGACTCAGGGCGGCTTACAATGCGCTAAGCAATAGCCTTCATACTTTTGTATATTCATACAAAGTCAGCTTATTGCCCCCACAAACTGGGTCCTCAATTTACCTACCTTAGAAAGGATGGAAGGCTGAGTCAACCTTGAGCCTTGGTGAGATTTGAACCTGCAATAATTGCAGGCAGCTGATGTTAATAACAGGGCTTTAGACCACTGTACTATCCAAGGCTCTTGAATCTTGAATTGAATTGAAAATCTCTTGAATTTGCAAAGTACAGTATGGCCAAAATTGTGGAAACCTTTTGGGAAAAGTATATTTCTAATAGCAAATCCTTCATAAAAGGTATTGCATTACATTCTGGATTAAATTATCTTTCTATTGATATATAATTTTATGGTACTACTCTCCCCCAAAAAAGTGTTGTTATTAGCTAGTTTTAGAAAATACACTTTTCCCAAAAGGTTTCCACAGTTTTGACCACTATTGTAAATATAGCATATTTACCAGCACTTTTGGCTCTGCACTTGTTACCTTCTGAGGCAGTGAACTTCCCATTCAAAATAGGGTGAACAACAAACCCAGTTAGCCTAATGTAAACTTATATTTATGCAGACAAGCTTGAAAGACTGAAAAATAAAGTTAATTCAGCATCAGAAAAACCATTAATGGACAAAATCAAAGAAATCAAAGGAAAGTGATGGGGGGTGGAGGCGGAGAAGAAAGGCCTAAGAGTTGTAATTTTACTTATAATTTAAAAATAAATTGGTAACCTCTTCCTTGTATCTTGAGATGGGCAAATCAGGGTATTTGTAATTGCCATCTGGTATGTAAGTCCCAAAAGTAGATTCATGCTGAGGTGATCCTGGAGACACTAATGAAGAGATAAGAAATGCAGGTTAATCAAAATACTGTACTCAAGAGATCACAAAATCTAAGTTTCCACAGATCAGATCAGCAGTAAATACTGAACACAAATTAGCACAAGAGATTCGTGCAACCACCTTAGTTTACATCTCTTCTGAATGATTGCCTGTTTTTTAATTCTTAATATCCAAACTATTCCTTCAACTGTGCACAAGATCTACAGTTGGCTCTATCACACAGCAGCATTCACACAGTGAAGAAACCTGCTTTTGACAGGAATCATGTAATCAGATGAAAAGAAATGAATGCAAGAACTGGTATCTCAGTGATCTAACTGAAATTTCTTCTCTTTCATATGCACCATTTATATTTTGCTATTTCTTTCAAGCATCTGAAACTATGAATTTAGAAAGATAACAGATGCTCTAGTTTATACAACACATTAAGCCGTAATGTTATTCTTAATGTGCTCTGCAGACGCCGCAACGCAATTAATAAATTGTTATTTATTAATTTATAGCAATGTAACCATAGTTGTCCGTTCTTTAGCAGGTCTTGGTCCTCGTACACATTGAATTCTTCCCAAGTACCTAGTATATCATAATGTTTTGGCATAGTATATGTGCAGATCCAAGCAGTACGGTCTATTGCAATTGAAAGACGAAAATTTTGTCAATGCACAGATTTTCTAATTGACGTCCAACATTTTTTGGTATGGCACTTATTCTTATCTTCTTCTTCTTCTTCTTCTTTTTTTGAAATAATTTTTATTACGATTTTCCTTTACACAACTGTGTCATTTTTGTATACTTCGGATCAACATTCCATACAATATATACATTATATACATTCAATATCTAATCCCCAATAGCCCTATGTATATTTCCAATTTTTATTTCTATTATCTATCCAAGTATACCATTTTTCCCAAACTGCATAAAATTCCGAATCATCTTTTTCTTTAGTTCTAGGGTAAGTTTATCCATTTTGGCACATTCATATATCTTCTGAATGATCAATCCCTTGGTGGTGTATTGCGTTCCTTCCAGTATTGCATAAATGCAATTCTTGCCGCTGTTAATATGTTTAGAATCAAATATCTTATCTTTCTATCGAATTTTGTTTTAAGTATTCCCAGGAGAAATGTTTCTGGGTTTAGTTCTATTTGACATTTTATTATCTCTTGTAGCCATCTTAGTCCAGTACTTTTTCACTTCAGGACATAGCCACCAAGCATGAAAGAAGGTACCTTGACGTTGGTTACATTTCCAACATTTTGGGCTTAAATTCAAGTACATTTTAGCCAGCCTTGCTGAGGCTAGGTGCCAACGGTAAAGCATTTTGTATTGATTTTCCTTATAAGCAGCAGATTTTGTTGCAGTGTAATTTTTGTTCCAATTCTTTCCCAATCCTCTAAATCTATTTTATGCCCTATGTTTTAGCCCATGCAATCATCTTTCCTCCTCTACTCTATCAAATTCTAATAGATAATTGTATATTTTGGATATTAATTTTCCTTCGGGGCCTATCAATGATTTGTCTAGTTGTTTTGGTTCCCTGTCAATTCCGTATTCTTCTACGAATAACACAATATAAAGAATCAACAAAAGAATGTTTGGCTTACATTCTTCGGAAATCTGAATACCCTATACCCAACAAAACCATGCTGGCACTTCCCAAATTTTACTCATCACTTCTAAGCTCCCTTTTTTTAACCCCCGTATAAAATATACTTTTTCTTTGCGCTCTAGGAGACAAACATCTGCTACATCTGCCAACCTTCCAAGTGGGAGGCAAGCGGCTTCACCACTAGGCCATTGCACCGCTCTTTAGCCATCACTTCTATCTCCTTTAAACCAGAATTCTGCCAAACATCTTTCCAGAACATTTAACAAAAATCAATCCTCTTATGTGTTTTGCATTCACTCTTATCAGGAAAATATTTGTAAGCAAACTATATTAATATTTTAGTTCAGGTATTTCCCGTCATATCATCTATATCTGCAGCCTTACCATCTTTCCACATTCTTTTTACCTTTTATGTCCTTTTCGTCATTTTTTTTCTTGGGCTTTAACATTTACAGAATTCATTTCAATACCATTCCTTGGCATACAAGGCAATTTCCATACAAATTAGTATTCCCATCACAAAATTCTCCTTCCAGCAATTCCACTTCAGTTTCATCAGAAATAATTTCATCACTTTTATTTGTAATTCGCTTCACTCTGCTGCAAGCTTCTTGCTTCATTTTTCACCCACTTCTAAAACCACTTCTTTATTTTTATCAAAATCATTCTGCACGTTTTCTCTTTTAACTGTTTCTTATATCCTGAATACATTCTTTGCAACTAAGGTTGTCCTTGACCTACAGCATCAATTGAGACACCAATTTTCATTGCTAAGTGATATTTTGTAGTTTCATTCAATTTTTCAAATTTTACTTTCATGCTTTTCTTTTTATTTTTCCTAAAGTTCTAGTTTTGACACTACCAAGTGGTCAGTCTTAGATTCAGAAACCATACTTGCATCCTTTACTAATTATTTTAACCTTTTATCATAAATAATCAATTGATAGTATTTCAGGTTTACCTTCATATAACACTTTCCAGAAAAAGGCACAGATGTTCACCCATGGCACTCTATGTTATATTTTCTCCTTTGAATCTGGATCTCTGCCTAATCTGGATCTTCCTAATCCAACTGCATAATTACTTTGCATAGTACTGGATTAGAGACAACAGAAACAGGGATGTTTTGTCTGCAGAAGCATTAGAAGAGCCACAGGCTGTTCAGTCCTCTTGAACCTTCCCCACCTATCTCCCCCCAAATCTCTGCCATTTTAGGTGCCCACCTACTCCCTGGTGCTAACTGCCCCTGCTACCCAGCCATGCCTGCAGTCATGCCCACACAACAGCCAGGTCTTGTTTCATACACTGGGCTTCTTTCACTAGCCCATGAAAGATAGCCCTGGCTATGCCAACACACACATACACACACACACATGAAATCTGGCTAGAAAGGTTATTTTGATCCGACACAGCTGAGGCCTTCTTTCATATGGCTTCTTTTGTAAAAGAAGGCCTTGGCTGGCTGCAAGACAATCCCCACATTGCACTGGTGTGAAGGAAGACCATGTGAAAGAAGATTCTGGCAGGTATAGCAGTGGCACCTAATGAAGTGGGTGCGAGTGGGGCAGCAGGGACAACTGGTAGCAGCAGGTAGGTGGGCAGCCAAAAAGGAATTATGTATGTGGGTGGGCCAGATCAGGCCCGAATTTTGGACACATTATCATAGAGGTGCTACAACAGCCAGAATTTTGAGTAATAAAGTCTCTTTATTCAGCACCACCATAACATTGAGCAGTCATTAAACAGTGGCTAAGACGCTGAACTTGTCGATCGAAAGGTCGGCAGTTCATGGTTCGAATCCCTAGTGCCGCATAATGGGGTGAGCTCCCATTACTTGTCCCAGCTTCTGCCAACCTAGAAGTTCGAAAGCATGTAAAAAATGCAAGTAGTAAAATGGGGACCATCTTTGGTGGGAAGGTAACAGCATTCCATGCGCCTTTGGTATTTAGTCATGCCAACCACATGACCATGGAGACGTCTTTGGACAGCACTGGCTCTTCGACTTTGAAACAGAAATGAGCACCACCCCCTAGAGTTGGGAATGACTAGCACATATGTGCGAGGGGAACCTTTACCTTTACTTTACCTATAATGGAGTTGGCTGGTTTATATCTTATTTTGTTATATAAGCCCCAACGATCAGTATGCTTGTTCTGTGCTTTAGTGTGTTAGGCTCTGGCAACTGAATTAATTCAGTCAGTTACACCAATTACTGAAGTACTATGTTCCAGTATAGAGCAAATTTAAATATTTTCCTGATATTCAACCAAATATACTTCCTTGTAATTTAAGCCATTATTTTTTTTGTCCTGTCTTCTGGAATAACTCTGAACTATTCTTTGTCTTTCACATGACATCCAGTACCTGAAAAGAGCTATTACATCTCTCTATAATCTTTTCCAAAACATATCCAATGTTTCTAATGGTTCCTCCTAGGCTTTTTATTCCATTTATCATCTAATGGTCTACCTGGATATGCTCCAGTTTGACAATGTCCTTCCTAAAATACAATCCTCAGAATTTGGTGAAATATTCAGGTATGATCTGACCAACACTAAATAGAGAGAAGTTACATAATAACTTGTCTTGAAGAAGAACTTGTCTTCTTCAAACACTAGAGGTTTGGAACAAGCCAGAATCTTAACCATGGTCTGAAACAGTCTTACAATCCTGGCTTGTTCTAAATCGCAAAACCCTATCTTCCTGGTTGTGATGCAGTAAATTTAAGTAAAGTGAACTGTTTATATCTGAGCTTAATAACTAAGATAACTAATTGCTACAGCATGGTAACTAAAAATAAGCCATTCTTATGTTAAGAGTTATAGTGTTGATAATAAAATGCTACTATTAATATTGGGCTATTTTTAAGTATGCATTTCTTCTGAACGACTATATACTGTCACAACATTATAGAGCTGGCTGGTATCCACCCCCTGGCAAATTCGAAGATGTCAGTATGGAAACATCAAGAGCACTGCACAATTTGATCAAATGAGCTAGAAGATATTTCAAGCTGCTAAGAGAAATATTTCAAGTGTTGCTAGAAAAATCCCAGAAGTTCACTGAAAGGTGCCTAGAAATGTGTTGGTTAATAACTAGAAAACTAAATTTATTTATTTTTATACAGTTCCAAACAGGACTGCAGGAAAACACTGCCTTGCATAAATGGAGGAAGTATTTTATTCCTATCTACTTTCTAGTTAAAGCTAAAACACATTTTAATCTTCAGTTTCTTCAAAAAAGATTCCCAAGGCACCATTTAATTCTTATAATAAACATTATAAATAATTGTAGTATAAGGAGGTTCCACCCCCTATCCAATCCCTCTATTAGAAGACATAACAAAGGTGACAATATTATTAAACATTTATATTGCCAAACACTTCCCTTTTTCCTTATTCTCATCATTGGAATTTCCCACTTAAGACACAATTTCCTTTTCTATATTTCTATTTTGTTTTCTTTTAAAAGCATTTTTTTTTTACTTTTAAAAGAAAAAAAGCTTCTGACAATCAGGCAACTCAGCTGGGATTGTCAGAGCCTTTTAAAAGCATTTTTTTTACAACCTCTTCGGCTGAAGAGGTTGTAGAAAAAATGCTTTTAAAAGTAAAAAAAAAAGCCTCTGATGATCACGCGACTCAGCTGGGCATGGGGGGAGGGATTTTTGCTACCGGTTCTCCTAACCACCCACCGCCATTGCTACCAGATCGGGCGATCCGGTCCGAACTGGGAGCATTCCACCCCTGATCCAAACTATTTAAAATTCTGAATGTTTTTATTTGGCGTAGTATTTTTTCTCTGGGTGCACATCTCTTGTTCTTTAATATATTTATAGTGCAAAATGTTTAGAGCCATTGAGATTCGGGCATTTTTTAAATCTATGTTGTCAAAGTGTGCACAGGTCCATCATGTGTATCAACCCAGGAGCAAGTACAGCCAACAATGATTTGTATCAAATAGTGGTTTGTATCTACAATAGGAATATAGGAATACTATACATACACATGCTACAAGCAGTATTTAATCAAACAGTAATTACAGCAAGAAAGAAACTCCACGAACGAATACTCTAGCAGGGCCTCCTCTTATTACAGGATTAAAGGGATAACAGCCAAAGACCCTGCTGACTCATTCCCCTCATTTCATCAGCTGGTCAGCTCTTGAATTATCACCTTGACATATGTATACATAAATAATGTTGTAAGTACAGCTAATGCATTAATTAACTATCTTAATTAAATAGAAATACATGTCTGAGATCTATCATTCAAGTGTGGCCCCAAAAATATTTGTTATAATTTCCTAACCGTTCTGTTAAAATAAAGTAAGATTGTTTGATTTGTGATTCAATACGTTGTGTTAATGCAGGCTATAGAATGGTAAAACAGAAAAATGGTAACAAGTAAGCTTCATCAGTAAAATCAACCAGCAGATAGTTGGGTTACATAGCTGGAACAAGAGATGTTCACATTCTTGTCATCTCTGTGAGAGTACTACAATTCACTTTACATTGAACTGTCCTTAAAGAAAATTCCAGATTTACAACCTGACACAAGATGCAGCTGCCTGATCAGTGTTAGTTACAGTTTAGTTAATTACAAGGCAATCCTCAAGTTATAGCAGCAAATGGGGTGACAATTTCCATCACTAAATGACGTGGTCATAAAGTGCAATGTCACATAATTGCATCGCTTAGCAATGGCAATCCCTGCAGTCCCTATTACTGTTATTAAGCAAGGATCATGGGTTGTTAAGCAAGCACATTGAACTAAGAGTGGTGACACCCCGATTTCATTTCATCTTAGATCAATTGATCGAACCCCGAGGCCCCTTGTATGTGGGGTGCCACAAGGGTCGGTTCTCTCGCCCCTCCTGTTCAACATTTATGTGAAGCCACTGGGTGAGATCATCCGTGGTTTCGGGGTGAAGTACCACCAGTACACTGATGACACCCAGCTGTACATCTCCACCCCGAACCACCCCAATGATGCCCTTGAAGTGATGTCCCGGTGCTTGGAGTCTGTACGGATCTGGATGGGGAGAAACAGACTCAGGCTAAACCCATCCAAGACCGAGTGGCTGTGGTTTCCATCATCCCATTATAGTCAGTTGGCACCATCATCACTGACTATTGAGGGCGAGTCATTGGCCCCCACAGAGAGGGCTCGCAACTTAGGTGCCCTCCTGGACTCACAGTTGTCTTTAGAAGAACACCTGACGGCTGTGGCCAGGAGAGCTTTTTATCAGGTCCGCCTGATACGCCAGTTGCGTCCCTTTCTGGATCGGGATTCGCTAAGCACAGTCACTCATGCCCTCGTCTCTTCCCGTATGGACTACTGCAATGTTCTCTACATGGGGCTCCCCTTGAAGAGCACCCGGAGGCTCCAGTCAGTCCAGAATGCAGCCGCACGAGTTGTTATGGGAGCAACGTGGCACTCCCATGTGGCTCCCCTCCTGCGCGAGCTGCACTGGCTCCCTGTGATCTTCCGGGTGCGCTTCAAGGTTTCAGTTACCATCTTTAAAGCGCTCCATGGCTTAGGACCGGGATATCTACGAGACCGCCTTCTGCCACCAATACCCTCCCACCGACCAGTACGCTCCCATAGAGAGGGACTTCTCAGGGTGCCGTCGGTCAAACAGTGTCAACTGGCAGCCCCCAGGGGGAGAGCCTTCTCTGTGGGAGCACCCACCATCTGGAACGAGCTGCCCTCAGAGATACAGATAATCCCGGATCTTCGTGCTTTCCGCCGTGCCCTCAAAACATTTCTATTCAAGCAGGCCGGCCTGACCTAACCTCGTTTAAAACTACTTTAAATTTTTAAACTTGAATCTGCCCTATAAATTTGAGATGTTTAATTTAATTCTATTTCTGAACCAAACTATTTAACTGTATTTTTGATTGGTTTTTGAATTTAATCTGTATCACATGTATTTTTCGTTTAACTGTTCACTGCCCTGAGTCCTTCGGGAGTAGGGCGGTATATAAATTTAATAAATAATAAAAATAAATAATAATTGGTAATGTTTTGGCCAATCACTCTCTCTCTGTCCAATCTCTCTTCCTAGGGTGATTGTTGTGGAGAAAAATAGGAGGAAAGAGCATTATGTATGCTATACTGAATTCCTGTATAAAGAAGATGGGAGGCAAACCAAATAGACAAATAAGTAATTTTAGGTTATCTACACTTGATCTTAATCAAACAGCCAAGGTGTAGTATTATAAAGATCAATAGCTGTCCATAGCTGTCCATTAATTTATTCAATTAACTTTTAAAGTTACCCCAAGTTAGGGGTCACAACTGCATCTTATGTTAATGAATTCAAAAGGTTAGTGTAAGGGCTATGTGAAGAAGTGCTTCCTTTCCTCTCTTTTCAAATTCCTTTCAGCCAGCTTCACTGGATGTTCTCCGTTCCTGGCATACTCAGCTCTTGCTGATGAAATGGATAGAAAACAAAGCCATTCCTTCGAATACAGTGTCTTATTGCAATGTTTCCCAAATGTCGCATTTCACCATCCATTTTATGCTTAATACATGATTGGACAGATTTCTAAGATAAGAAGAAAGTGGGGGAAATACCTGGTTTACAGGAAGAACAGCTGCCACCTCTTGCCTCAAATTCTTTTGCCTCCAATTGCCTGTATCTTTTTATGTATTCCTCTCCATCATTTTGCAACTCAGGTGTCCTAGAAGTTAAAAAAAATGATGAATTAAAATGAAAACTTATCATAAAAATCTGACAGACAAGCTCTGAGTAATTTTATGAACATGCATACTAGTTAAGGGCCACAGTTTTCTGATCCAATGTTGATTGAGAAGTTTGTAAGAATCTACAGAGGGAAGCCAAACAAGTTATTAGTGCTACTAAAGTACAGAAAGAAGAGTAACTAGTTAAATCTATTAAAGAGGAGGATAAAAGGAGGAAAACTTATGCAATGGTTACAAGGGACAACTTTAACCATATAAACAATGGAATTAAATATCTAGAAATGTCACATATGAGGCAAAATTACAACTGCTGGTCATGACATATTGCGTTCCTTTACCAAGCAAAGATAAGAATAGACATATTGCATAAAAACCTAAACTGGAGCTGATAACTAACAGTTTTTTTAAACAAATGACAGGGAACTAACTATTCTACTAATGTCGTTAGTAAGAGAAAGTGACAGGGCATTAAGAAGGCCAATAAAGTATGAAAAATTAAGTGGGGAAAAAAATAAGATGGAGCAAAGCCACTGGAAATTGCTCTCTTGAACACAAGCATTTCTGACAGCATCCCTTCACAAACCTCAATCATTTTAGGGCCTTATTTTCCACTTTAATGCCCAATTCTCTATCCCAGCATCAGTGCTTCCATAAGGAAAGGGCTGGAGGTTTCATGTAAAACGGATGCCAACCACTCTCAACCCAAGGGTGTGTTTTCAACCATGCTGATGCTCTTATGCAACACCAATCTCTTCTTGACCAAGCACCTGTATCTCCCTTTTTTATCTCCTGGACTTTCTTTTTAAGGGGAAAGTTTAAGAATGTACTTTCAAAATGGCAACAGCACTAACATTTGTCTTTCCATTCTTTAGATACTCTTACTTGTATTATCACCCACATTACTAAAAGTCTATGGATATTCTCAGTCATCCAGGTTATGGTTGTCCCAAAGGTGCTTTTTTTTCAGGAGGCAACTGGACTTGTTTTTTCTCTGAAGATGTTTCATTTCTCATCCACGAAGCTTCTTCAGCTCTGACTGGATGATGGGGAACGGAAGGATTTATATGCTTCACACATCTCTGCAAGGAATATAAATCCTTCCATTCCCTACAATCCAGTCAGAGCTGAAGAAGCTTTTTGGATGAGAAGCAAAACGTCTTCCAGGAAAAAACAAGTCCAGTTGCCTCCTGAAAAAAAGCACATTTGGGACATCCACATTACTGTTTGCTAGAAAATACACAACTGTTCTATCACAGCAAATATAGATGCACCTAAACATTGCAAGAGAGCACTTAACAAAAGTCTGCTCTGTTGAATAGAGCATGTGGCTTTAACCTTAATAGTATATGGCAGCATGTAGCACACAGCTGAAATTACACTGTCAGCAATAGCACACATACAGTAAATGCTAGCTCTCAATTTACAACCACAATTAAGCCCAAAATTTATGTTGCTAAATGAAAAATTTGTTAAGTGGGTTTTGTTCATTTTTTTAAATGAATCACTGCAATTGTTGAATTAATAACTTAGTTAAGTGAACCTGGTTTCTCCATTGACTTTGCTTGTCAGAAAGTCGCAAAAGGGGATCACGTAATTCTGGAACCCTGCAACCATCATAAATGTGAGTCATTTGTCAAGCATCCTAATGTAAATCACATGGCTATGGGAATGCTGCAAAGGTCACAAATGTGAAAAATTGTCATAAGTCACTTTTTTCACTGCCATTGTAACTTCAAACAGTCACTACACAAACTGTTGTAAATCAAGGACTACCTGCATATCTATTTTATCTGTATTGTACATTTACAGTGTAAGGTTGCCGAACTCACAGTAATTTTTAATATCAACGAAAAAAGGTCTTCTGATGTTGCTTCTTGTATACTCCAATTTGCAGATTCTCAGGTTAAATTCCTAACAGGAAAGGCTTTATCAATTCTCCAAAAGAGTGTATTGAAAGTAAAGGGTTTTTCTGTTTCCTTTTATAAAACTACTGCTTCGGATCATAAGATGAAATAATGACGGGAGATTCGGGGAAGATTAAAAATACTTCTTCGTATATTCTCAACCTACAGAATTTGCCACAGACTGGTCATACCCACCAAATTGAATGAAATTTGTGACACTGCAAGCTCCTTATTAGTATGTGATAGGTGGCTGTGTAACACAACAGAGTACTAGGCTAATTTTGTGTGTTATCACAGTACTGAACATGGCTAAAGAATGGAAATTTCTAGCTGCAATCCTTCTTGGAGAAAAAGTAGGCAAAGAGTCCTTCTTCCAATGTTGTGCAATCAGCAATCTAGCTGCTGATATCAAGTTTAAAATCAATTTAGTCTCTACTACCGTACATTCTGTTGTTATACCCAGTAAAAACAGTTGTAGAGTAAATTTCAACTTTTTTTTTAATGTTCTGCATTACCCACCAAATTTTTATCCAAAATGCTTTAACTTTCAAGAATATTCAGAATCTTGATGCAAAGTGTATCAGCCTAGTTACTGGCAGGTGAGAGCCACTGTGTGCACATTCCACTAATGCTGTATGTAGGCTCTACACTGGTCAGCAATAGTACTTGCAGTATCATTTGTCAGAGTTCCAGAAAACCCCAACTCCAATTAGAAACTCCAAGGCAAGCATTTTCTCAAAGTTCCATTTATTAGAATAGGTATACTGGCACATCTGGGAAAACCCGAATCTGAGAGTTCTGGGTTTTCCCTCAGTAAATCAAAATCCCCAAATCCATCCCCTGCACCCATCAGTCCATCTCATTGTCCAATCACCATCCATCCCATCTTGAGGTATCACTCCAACCACTCCTTCTCCAGATGCAGGACTGTCATGACCTTGACTGAAAAGAAGAATGCTATTTTGTCTAAATACATTCCCTCTATTAAATCCCCCCTCCTACTTTCCCACACACAAGAAGGTGGCACCGTGGAAGCTTCCGTTGCTAATATGGCTTCCAAAGCTGACATCCTTATTTCAAGTCATCTTTTCAGAATGCCAGTGCACATTCTGAGGAGGGTATAGAGATTCAAAGGGAGCAGGAAATCAGTGTATTTCAGAGGTGGCACCAATCCTATCAACAGTCTCCTCCAGGAAATCCAGATAGCATCCTCCCTTGTGATTTTCAGACACCCTGTTAAAACCAATTATTACAACAACACAAGTAGCCCCTGGGCTTACAGCCATTTTAAAAGTTATTCACAGTTACAACATTGGAAAATGACTTATGACCGGTTCTTGCACTTATGAATATCACAGCATCCCCACAGTCTCATGTTTTAAATTTGGGTGTTGACCTGGGGTCACATGATTGCCATCTGTAATCTTTCCCACAAGCAAAGTCAATGGGGGAAGCCATAGAAATGTGACTGACTAACTAACTAACTAACTAACTAAATAAATAAATAAATAAATAAATAAATAAATAAATAAATGGAACAACTTACTTAATGACTGCATTACTCAGGGATGGGAGTTCCAGTCCCAGTGGTGATTATAAATTGAGGAATACAGTATACATCAAACAGATACTTTCAGTAGAAAACTAATGGTAGTGGTGCTTTCTGCTCTTTGACTCAATTAAATGTATGTAATCACACTAAAGTACCATTCATACATTAATTTTAAGATGCAAAATATTGAAATTCAAAAAAATGTATGATGCAATTTCAATCCAAGGTACACAATATTCCAAGGTCTGACTTATTAAATGTTTCAGTGAATTCTGAAAAAGACTGAGCAGACTTCAACCAATTTCCACACAGAAAGTGTCATTTTTTTTTGTAAATGATAAGCTAGCATTCATAACACTATGATGCTGAAAGTTTCGGGTATTACAATAACCCAAACTTAAAGGGAGATGGGGATTGTGAACTACAAGGTTTTTTTAATAGAAGCAGGATAAAAATTGCTTTTAAATGAACAACTGCACCACACAGAAGACCAGAGTGTGCATCCAGCACTTTATTTTTTTACTCTGGTCACATAGCAACAAATGCAACACTGTTTACTTTCTGTACCCAGAAAGTCATTTATTCACACCTTCCTACACATGTTCTAACTCAACGTTTTGCTTGACTACACTAGGATTGAATTCCAGAAAAAATGAGGCAAGAATCTCACATGGAACTTTCATTTTATGCAATAGCCCCCAAGGGCTACAAGGTTTAGCACCTCACAAAAAGTTGACCAATCCAAAGGTAGCCCTTTCCTCACATCGCATGAACCTTTTCCACCAGAATGCCTTTGTCTGATCCAATTCAGATGGGAACCAACTGCTGTTTAGGGAATTATCTCTTGCTGTTTTCAGCCTGGTACTTTTCTGTATGTTATGTATGCTGAAATCTTCCTAGGCAAATCTTTCTGGTTCTGGTACCTTTCAAAGGATCTTAGTTACTTTATTTTTCTTTCTTGTTCATTCACTCAAAGTATGACATGGAATTATTGCACATATAATGACACACAATGATTGGCATGCTCTAGTAGTGACTATATATATATATAAAGTGACTATATATAAAAAAAGACACAAGACATTGTGATCTCCAGAACTTAAAATATATTATCCACTTAGCTTTCATTAGCCTCTGCTAATACCGTCAGAGTGTAAAAACTACTATTGCAGAGATATTTGCCTTTATACATCATTGATCAATTTGGCCATTGCACGCATGATAGGCCCATCCACCCGCCTCCCACCTATAATTAGCTCTGTCGTTTTTACTTCAGACATGCTAATCGATGGAGGCTTAGCTCCTGTTGCTTTCTCCCCCATCGTGCACCACTTGGGCTGCCCAATCCCAGGGAATAACGCTGAGCTGTCAGCTATTGCTTTAACGGAGAGAATGCCATTTATATATATATATGTCTGTGTCTATGTGTGTGTGTGTATGTGTATGTGTATGTGTATATATGCATATATGCATATATGCATATATATAGGGTGAAATCCAGCAGGTTCTGACAGGTTCTGGAGAACCGGTAGCGGAAATGTTGAGCAGTTCGGAGAACTGGTAGCGGAAATGTTGAGTAGTTTGGAGAACTGGCAAATACCAGGTGGGAATGGAGATTTTTACAATCCTCCAGGAGTGGGGAGGAAATGGGATTTTGCGGTATCCTTCTCCTGCCATGCCCACCAAGCCACGCCCACCAAGCCATACCATGCCCACCAAGCCACACCCACAGAACTGGTAGTAAAAAAAAATTGGATTTCACCACTGATGATAGATATATATATATATCTATTAAGTGTTTTTCTGTCAAAGCACCTAGTCTACCCCAATATGGGAGGGAGCGTACTGCCTCCCTTTCCCTTTCGCCTTTCAGCTCCAATCCAGGAGCCCTCAGGCAGTCGCTTTCACGGCAAACTATTTTGTATCAAATTTATATTTGCTGATAAAGAAATAAAGGGAGACTAGTATAGATCTATTTCAAGCTATTTAGCTTGAAATTTAGCTTGAAATCTTTAGCTTGAAATATTCATCAGCTAGCTTAACCCTTACTCGGATATAGCCCAAGTTCGAATCTGAGTAAGGTATGGCTAGCTGATGAGAGCTAAATAGCTTGAAATAGAGCTACACTAGTCTCCCTTTATTTATCAGCAAATATAAATTTGATACTATCTATCTATCTATCTATCTATCTATCTATAATCTCCAACTATTAAAACCTACAATAAAAACCAATTAAATAATTAAATTCAAGTAAAACAACATCAGGGGAGAGTTAATTTAGATGTCATACATAGTGCAACCAGTGCCATAGTTCTCTGCTCTCAAGGGATCTCCAGGCCTGATTAAAAGTAACATGTTTTGAAGGCTTTCCCAAAATCCCTAAGGATTGGAGCTAACCTCACCTCTGGGAGATGGTGTTCCAGAGGGAGGTGCCATACCAGCAAAGTTCATCTCCCGAGTCCAACCAGATGGAACTCTTTAGCACAAAGGACCCACATGCCTCTCCTGTTGGACCTGATGAAGTAATTACAGTAGAAGTAACCGGGGAGAGGTGGATCCTCAGATAACATGGCACTATGCCATGTACAGCTTTAAAGGTCAACCTCAGCACTTAAATTGCGCATTACAATCAGCTACCAATGCAGCTCATGAGCAGATGTGCAATGTGTGTCCTTCTAAGAATACCCATTACTGTCTCGTCTATTGCATTTTGCATCAGCTGAAGCTTCTGGGTACTCTTCAAGGACAGCCCCATATGCAGCATAAGACATTCAGGAGAGAAACAAGGCATGAATAACTCTGAGCAGAATTAAACTGATCCATGGTAGTTTTATATGTATTGATAGCTTTACTCAGATTTTCTTTTGTGCTTTTGAATCAGTGTTAATTTCCTGTGACTTCCAGGACTTTATTGCCAAAGATTTTTTCAGAAGTGACACAGCTGGCTTTGGTAGGACTAGAACTCATAGCCTCCCAATTTCTAGCCTAGTGACTTAATCACTATACCAAACCGCCTCTCTCTATACATAATGGCATCACATGTAGATGATACATAATCCATCAATGCCTGGCTAACCCATGAAGCATGCGCTCCAATGTAAATGCTATACTTTAACATACATACATATTATTCTAAAGGAAATTATAACTAACAAGCATCCATATAGCTCAATTCATAACAATATTTTTAAATGCTATGGCGCAGGGAGACAAGCCTCTTGGCTAGTTTAATAATAGGATTAATTTTTGATGTTTGGTCAACGTGACATGAATCTCTTGAAGATCTACTTCTGAGACATACATTACGAACAAGTTCCTTTCTCATGTTGAACATTAAATACATCTTGCCAAGGGCATATAAAATTTTAGGCATCACTGGTACCTTATCCCTTAATCGTAGTCTATCATTAAAAGCACCTTACTGTTTTGTCTAAAGATGTTATGTTCCACATAATAGTATTGTTCAAAACAATATATGACAGAGGGGTTTTCTTAGAATACAAACGTGTTCTCTTAATTACTAGAATCTTACACAAGTGTCTTTTCCAACTCAGCTGATCCTTTTAACTTGAGATACCAATTAAATCTGGGATTTGTCATAGAAAAAAACATATATTCTCAACCAATAGTGAGCATCTGCTAGAAGTTAGATAATGGTTAACAACAGAATTCAAAGGAGTGATGGACTTAACTTGCTTGTGGCCACATTGAGATTCTAAGCTGAATCCTCTTTTAACTCCACCTCCAGATTCTGCCATTACTTTCCTTACAGTCTTTGACTTATGACAGCAGTTGGGATTGGAATTGCCATTGCTAAGCAATATGGTTGTAAAATGTAATGTCTTGTGACTGCATTGCTTAGCAATAGCAGTCCCAGTTGCTATTGTTACCAAGGAACATACGGTCATTAAGGGGCAATCTTGCATGACTGTAACTTCCAATTTCCTGGCAGCTTCCCTATTGACTTTGTGGGAAACTGGCAGGGAACATTAGAATTCACAATCATGTACCTGCTCAACATCATAATCACAAGCCAGATGCCAAACACCTGGACTGTGCTCACTTCACTGCAGGGATGCTGTAACAGCTGAATCTGTGAGGACCGGTCATAAATCCCCATCATTCAGTGTTATTAACTTTGAATAGTCACCGAACAAATAGATGTAATTTGAGGACTACCTATATACTTATCCTTTCAAAGTAATTAGGTATGAGGAGTCTATATTGTCATTCAAAATAAGCAACAATATTGGTAATCCATTTAATGCAGTGGTAAAAAAGTAGATGCTTCATAGTATTTTTAATATATATATAAATGACAGTTGTATATATTTTATTTTCTTCAGTTCTCATTTGCTACAGATTTTTCTATCAATATATAAAACCATTTGAGCTAATGTAGAATTGACGTTCTTTACCTGAACATCCCATTTCACCTTGTTGCGAGGACATTCTGACGCCTGGGTTACTTCTCTATCCATTTGTGGAGGCTGAGTGTCAATCTTTTCCCTCCTTAGCTGGATACGCCCACTTCCTGCTTCCTCTCCTCAGTCTTTTCACAAAGAAAGGTGCTCCAAAGGCGAGAGGAACCGCCAACACACCGAGGAGACAGCTATGGAGGGAGACAAAAGAAAAAAAACCCAACCCAAACCAGGACAGGCAGAAAAAGGGTGGGACAGAATGTCCTCGCAACAAGGTGAAATGGGACGTTCAGGTAAACAACGTCAAATTTCCACCTTGTTGCTCAGACATTCTGACGCCTGGGACATACCAAAGCGAAACAAATGGGAGGGAAATCAGCCTAGTCCTGGTCCTGGTGGGAAATTACTGATTGCAAAACCCGCCTGCCAAGAGCAGCATCCGCCGACACGAAGCATCAAGGCGGTAGTGACGAACAAAAGAGGAAGAGAAAGACCACGCAACAGCCCGGCAAACATCTTCCCCTGAAGGCAGCGTGGCCCAGGCGGCCGAAGTGGCCGTGTTGCGAGTCAAGTGGGCAGAATCCCCCCAGGAATCAGCCTACCGTCCAGCTCATAGGTCTTTGAATGCAGGCCGTGAGCCCTATCCCACAGTGGCTGATAAAGCCTTCCAACCCAGAGAAGAGGGAAGAAATGAAACCAGCAAGGCCTCAGTCCCACGAAGGATGCCGGCCTCAACATGTAGAGGCGCAAGGCCCCACTCACATCCAGCGTGCGCCAGTGTCGGTCAGACGGATTCCTGGGTTGAGGACAGAAATCCGGAAGGACAATTTCCTGAGCACTGTGAAAGGGGTATTGACATTGGGCAAAAAGGCAGGGTGCAGGCAAAGAATAACACGATCCCTTCGAAAAATGCAGAGATCACTCCTAATGGACAATGCCACGATCTCAGAAACTCGCCGGGCCGACGTGACAGCCAGAAGAAGACCATTTTGAATACCAAATAACGAAACTCCACAGAGTCCAGAGGCTCAAAGGGAGAGTCAGCCAAGGCCTGAAGAACCAGAGATAGGTCCCACATAGAAAAACGACGAATCCGAAGAGGGTGTAAGTTCGTAGCCCTTGTAGAAAAGACTGGACACCCAGGTCCCGAGACAAAGGTTGATTAGCGTCTCCAGAGATCACCGTAGCTAGTGTTGCCACATGACCTCCGAGGGTCGTCGGAGGCAGACCCTTGGCAAATCCAGGATAAGAAAAACTGAGAACATCTGGAACGGATGCAGACATAGGATCAACAAGGTGAGGTACACACCAACGGTGAAGCATTCCAAGGGACATGATAGATACATATTGTGGACGGACGGCGGGCAGCCTGAAAGATAGAGATGACATCTGCAGCGAAATTGTGGCGCAGCAGCGGCACCCTGTCAAATGCCACATGGAGAACGGAGCCTCTTTATCCTGAATCTGGGTGCCGAACTTCGCCTCGAAGAAGGACCACCTGCTCTTGTGGAATCCTCCACGGCGCCGCTATGGAAGTGCCCGGAGATCCGCGAACCAATCCGGCGAGGCCAGAATGGGGCCAAGAGAAGAACCTCTGCCGCCCCTCTGATCAACTTCTGAATCATCTTGGTTAAACTCAGGAAGAGAAGAACGCGTACAGCAGACCTCCTGGCCAAGGTGACCGGAGCGCGTCGTGGGCTTCTACTGTCAAGGAAGGGAGCGGAAAAGGAATCGGGGCAACTGGGCGAAGCGGTCCGAAGCGAACAGATCCACCAGAGGACGGCCGAACCTCCTCGAAGAACCTGGAAAAGGTGAAGATCCAGTTGCCAGAGGCCTGGTCCAGCAAATCCCTGCTGAGCCAGTCCCCCTGCCGGAAGATCGCGCCGGATATGTATGCTGCTGTCAGGAACAGGACAAGATCCGCCGCACAAAGAACAAACGCTCCGCCTCCAACAACAGGACCCAGGACCGGGTCCCCCCTTGCCTGATGATATGTGCCGAGGTCGCCATGTTCTCTGTTAAAACGAGAATGTGACGATTGGCCACCTGAGACGAAAGGTGAACCAGAGACAGACTGACTGTTTTGAGTTCTAGCCAAATTATGTTGAATCTCTGCTCCTGAGCGAACCACAACCCTTGGACTGGTTGATCGAGAAGATGGGCTCCCTAACCCCGGAGACTCGCGTCTGTCGTGGGAACTAGACGGTCAAGTTCTGAAAGGGAGGACCCTTGTCGGAGAGCAGGCGACAGTCACCCATGAAGAGCCAGTCTCGCCGATGCAGGAACCGCCACTCTGGGCAGAGACTCCCCCCATCCCTGTCTCTGAAAGGGAAGGAGGAACCATAGAAGACAAAGTAGATGTAAACGGGCCCAAGGCATGATTTCAATGCTGGAAATCAATTTGCCTAACAACTGCGACAAAGGAATAGCGAGACTCTCTTCTGATGTAACAACTGGGTAACCAGGTGGCGAATGTCGTTTTGTCGCTCGGGAGAAAGGCAAACCCGACACTGAGCCGAGTCGATCAGAGGTCCGAGATGGATAATGTGTCTCATTGGAACTAGATGAGATGTCTCTATGTTCAGAATAAATCCGTGGTCCGGAAACCCTTGACGAACTACCTGCCTGTCGAGGGCCGCCTGAGACGGGAAGAACCAGAATCAGGACGTCTACCAAGTAGCAAGCAAGATGAACTGGGACCTCGTGAAGAGATGGCGCCAGCGCTGCCAAGATTTGTGTGAACAAGTGCAGCGCAGAAGAAGGCCAAAGGCATTGCACGATCCTAAAAGTGGTCGGTCCCGAAGGCAAACCTCAAAAACCGGCTGTGATCCGGCCGGATAGGAACGGGAAAGTAAGCCTGCTCTAGATCCCCCGATTGCATGATATCATACGTGTTAAGGATATTGATGTTGTTTTACCAACCAGCAGAGTAACTGCACAAGGAAACGTTGAGAGCAATGAATAAGAAAACTGGTTTAGCAAAAGTGTACTTTATCATAGGAAAAAGCAGTAGCGTAGTCATAAACAAATCCCAAGTCTTCACCAATAAATCAGTCCAAACAACTCACTCTGGTTAACAAACCACGATGGTAGCAGATCCATCAACAGATAGCAACTCCTTCACATTAGCAGCTCATAGCAGTTCAGTCACAATAGCAGTTCATAGCAGCAGCAGCAGTTCCTAACAGACCAGGTTACAATACTTTGTTTAAATATACTTCCAACTAGTCATTATCCCATTACAGCATGACTCAGCAAGAAGGTAACATTTACAGCTTAAAGTTACAGTATATATATATTGCCTGGACAACTGGTTCTAACATTATATATACCATATAGAATCCTAACAATACGGGCGGATGCATCCCAACAGGAACCTGAGCGAATGCAGCGTGAAAGGCCTGTAAAGAATATATCGGGTGAGACGACGTAAGTTGAGTATCCCACGGCCGCCGCCAGAATACTTCGGAAGTAGAAACAGGGAGGAATAGAACCTCTTCCAATCTCCGCCAAGGACACTCTCTCAATAGCCTGTATTTGAAGGATGTGTTGTATTTTGATTAGCAACAAGGCCCGCTTGGCGGGTTGGGAAGGCCATGGACAACCAGGAAAAAGTCCTTGGGAAGAGTTGCGAATTCCAGGGCAAAGCCTTCGATAACAGCACGAGCCAGCCAGGCATCGGATGTGGTGGAGTCCCAAGCATGAGCAAACGCCTGGAGTTTGCCCCCAATGAAAAGAGCCGGCGGAGAGTCACTTACCCCGTCTGGGAAAGCGGAAGCCGCGCCTCGGAAGGGGCGTCTGAAGGATGCCAGACGCCGGCCCCTGTCCCGAAGGCAGATCGATTCGAAGGCGCTCGGTAGGATGACTGAAAAGGTGGGCGGAGAAAGAGGTCCCACTGAAGCCTCGATCCCCCCAAAGGGGCTGCCGACCAAAGGAGTAAAGCGAGCTTCCTGGCGACGAGACAACGAGGCAAAACCGTTTACTTATCTCAGTTCCCAACAAGAACGGAATCTAGAGAGGCCCCCAAACAAGGCGGAACCTGTGTAAGGCATCGCGGCAAGATGCCATTTGGACTTTTAATCAGCCTTCCAATTATGCAGCCACAGGAGGCGTCTAGACGTGACCGAAGATGCCATGGCTCTAGAAGCGAATCTTGCTGTCTCCAAGGATTGAACTGCGGAATACTCCGCCACCGCAATCAGTTTCACCAGATCTAGCTGTATCCGGGCATCCACCGGAAACAGTCTGTCTCTCAGCTAACGCAGCCTCCCCAAGGAGGCGCGAGTGAAAAGGGAAGAAGAGGTAGAAGCCTGAGGAGCCCAGGCAGCCGCCTAGTGAGTTTTGCGGAAGGACTTTTCCGCTCTCTCGACTTTGAACCTAAGACCATCTACGGCCTTACCACAAGAATCACCGACGAAGTAAAACTGGCGACTGGGTCGCCGACCATAGGCAATTGGAGAAAGGCATCCAGTTCCAGAGAGAAACAATACAGACGGCGATCAAGGGCATTCGGACCCGACAACAAAGCTGGATGTTCCCAGGCTTCTGGAGTATCTCAGAAAAAAGTGCCAGACAAGGGATGAAATCATGATCAGGTGTCTGCACGCAGAACAAGCCTGAAGAAAGAAAGCTGTTGAGACTGGGAGGAAGACTTAGTCAAAGACGAATTCATATTCGTCGCCCACCGTGGCTGTTCATAAAAGAATGTAAACAACGATGACGTGAAAAGGCCCGGAAAACAGGAGCCTCCTGCATCACTGCCTCATCCTCAGGCAACGTAACAGCCTCCCACAATTCCTCTTCGTGGGTAGGCTCAGGTGCCAAATCACAAACAGCAGTAGAAAGATGCCTGGAAGAACTAGGCATGCAACCTTGGGCGAACGTGGCACACTCTGGAGGTAACAAACAACCTGTCTGTTGAAGACCAGCTTGAAATATGAATCATCGCCTGAGACATCATGGCGTTAAAAGCTGAGAATTGGCCAGAAAAACCCCTCCCCCATCAAAGCGGAGCCCGCTGCAGAGGGAGGAAAGGAAGCCTCTGGAGCAGGACTACTCCTGCAAGAAGCCAGGCTATCGACGCTAGCAGAGCGTGACCTCATAGACAAATTAACTGGGGCAACTGAGACCTGGGGTGCCCTATGAAAAGCCGCCAGAGATGCCATCTCGAGGGCAAATCTTACAGCGCCTGAATGACCTCCCCCCCGGGGCTACTGGTCCTGCTCCTGCACTGAACTGGAGTGCTTTTGTGCTTTGGAGAACAGTTTCTCCAGGACAGGGTGTCTGCAGAAAGCATCTCTATCCTGAGCAGATGGCGCCTTAGAAGCCTTGGTGGTCTTGGCCTTTATACCCCTTGCAGCCCTGGTGGTAAGAGCAGGAGGGGGGAAAGAAATCTGCTCCAAATCAGAGGAAAGTTCTACCTCTGCCATAGCAAAAAAGGGGTCCTGAATTTTGAGAATTAATAATAAGAATATATTACAAAAAGTCCCCTTCCTTCTTGATTCCTTGTTAAACAATGTTTTTCCTTTTTTTTTATTAAATACATATATATATAATAGAATTAATCAATTGAAACAATAAATAACCAGTGATTACTGGATTTTTTTTTAAAAAAAACAATGAATTGTAATCAATAAACAATGAATGCAATGAATGCAACTTCTGAATCCAAGTAAAAATCAATTAAAATTCACTTCCCTTTTTGAAGTAGCAGATCCACCGAAGGCAAGCGAGGTGTTAATGGACAGCGTCCAGCACCCGCAGGGCCGCTGACAGCCTTGGAAACCTAAGCCCAGGCTGCCGCTCCAGGCCCAAAATTCAATGGCGGCAAACAAGCGCATCCAGCTGAGGATTTTGGCGCCAAATTCATCCGTCTCATCCAATGCTCTGCAGCACCCACGGCTGCGGTTTGAGCAATAAGGCAATGCCGCCGCTCAATTTTCAAAGGCCAGCCGGCTCAGATCACCGCAAAACAGCTGAGGGGAACTGCGAGAAGAACAATAAGCGGCTAAATAGCTCAGGAAAAGCCGCGGCGGCGCTGAGCAATGGCGGCAAGCAGCGGGGGATGGAATCAAACCGCAGCGTAGCTGAGGACCACCCCCGCAGCGTTCAGAGCACCAAAACGCTAAACAAGACAAAAACTCCAAAACTCACAGTCCCCAGCAAGAATCCAATAAAAAAGGCAAAAAACAGCAATGTAGAAATATATTAAAAGGTAAAGTTTGTAGCCAAACGGACACTCAAGCCTTCACAGCACGGCTGAGTGAAAAGACTGAGGAGAGGAAGCAGGAAGTGGGCGTATCCAGCTAAGGAGGGAAAAGATTGACACTCAGCCTCCACAAATGGATAGAGAAGTAACCCAGGCGTCAGAATGTCTGAGCAACAAGGTGGAAATCTCCTGATTAAGTTGGAGAACACTGGCTCAGTATGATAAGTAAAACTGTCCGTTCTTGTATGTTTAGTAATAGCCTGTTTAAACTGATCTGCCTACAGATTTGAGGAAGATTTTTTTTAGTTTCCCATGAAAAGGTTTACTTATGAAAACACATGAAATCTTATGAAGATTTTAAGAGATTATCAAGTAATCTCTTACTTGATTTCCAGACACACAACTCCATGATTCTCTAAGGATTGAATACTGAACTTTATAATACATATCATTTTCTGTCCATGCTGTTTAAGTAATCTAGACTCTCAAGATTGTTTACTGAATTCTTAATCCTGCAGAATTTTAGTTTCTTGATTATTCTGTAGAGTGGCTCACATTATCCAAAGTACATATTTTTTTCTAACGTAACTTATCACCATTATTTAGTTTTCACAATAACCAGAGTTGTTATTGACCTGGCAACTATGCCAGCAAAGAGATGGCAAAGAACATTTTAATTCTGTCTGAAAATTTGCAAAGGCATTCTGTCGTTCTACATACAGCTCCTTTCTCCACTTTTTATAGCACCACACACAATGCAATGTGAAAACCTTCCAACTGAGGATGATTAGTACTGGCATTTGAATTTTTCCAACATACAAGCAATATCAGCTTTAATAACAGACCCAGATGTCACCCTTTATGCAGCATGACATCTAGACCAGATTTGCAGGACTATTTTTCAACAACAGTTCAATTCAACACTTTTGAAAAGGGGATTAACCAGGTGAGACCAATTCTTTAAAAAAATAGACTACTGCCACTGAAAACTATACTGGCTGAAAGAAGGAATTAAGATGTATTCTTTATTTGTTCTTCATATTTATAGCAAGAAATCCAATAAAGGGAATAGCAAATTGGCAGAGATTTTTTTTGTGTGCTATTAAAGTGGAAATCACCTACACAACCTCGTCTCCAACCTTAACCAAGCACAGGCAAACTGAGAACGTATGTACTAGTATCAGATATGAACACTTACTTTCTCAAAAGAGCTAAAATCTAACCATGATCTCAATTCCATGGTGAAACAAATGTTTGCATTAACAGGATCCCCATGTTCCAGATTCTACTGCAAAGGATGAATTAGCAGATACAATAACAGAAAAGACAGAAATAAACAATACCCAAATCCTCCTATTCTTTTTTTCTTTCTTTCTTTCTTTCTCTCTCTCTCTTTCCTTTCTTTCTTTCTACTTACCTGCCTATATTTTGGAACTGCTCATCTCCCTCACAGAGGAACTCTGGGTAGTATACTATGGTTGCTTTATGGCTATATGTTATGTAAACCCGGCAGAACTATACCTCATTCAATGAAGCATAATTTAGTGCAAATGTATGAATCCCATTGTAGAATATGCAATACTGATTTAAATGAAGAAAGAATCTGATGACATGATGTAAGGCAACTTTTAAGTTCACTGACACCCTGACATTAGGATGTTATTACTTTTAAAAGCATAACTTTCACATAGTTTTTCTGAAGCGCTAGGGGTGTCAAACCCAATTTCATTGAAGGCTACATCAGGGTTGTATTTTACCTCAGAGGGCCAGAGGGCTGTGGCCATGGTGGGCATAGCCAGCTCGACATCACTGATATTGGGGGCACCTGTGGTGGACAAGTGCTAAGGCAGGACTTCCCTGAAACTTCCCTCACTCTCATTATAATCTTCCTTCCTTCCTTCCTTCCTTCCTTCCTTCCTTCCCTCCCTCCCCCTTCTTTCTTTTTCCTTCCCCTCTTTCCTTATTTTTCCTTCCTTGCTCTCTTCCTACCTTTCTTTCTTTTTCTTTGTCTTTCCTCTTTCCCCTTCTTGCATGCTCAAATTCAAAAGGGAAAACATTTCTCCTTTTGTTTTGTTTTTAGTTTGTTTTGCTAGCCCTGTGCCAGTGAAAATGGAGCTTGGGGGCCCCACACATGTCCCCTGTATCCCATTTTTGGCCACAACGACTTCCTGCAGCCCTCTGCTAACAAAAATGGAGCCCGCAAACACCACCCCACGAGCTCCATTTTTGCTGGCAGAGACACTGCGGGCCAAGTTTTTTGCTGTTTCCAGGCTGGCCACGCGGGCCAGATCTAAGCACCGCGCGAGCTGGATCCGGCCCATGGGTCTTGAGTTTGACACCCCTTGTTAAGTTAGGAATACATTTGTTAGGTTAGGAAAAAGAATTCACAAACCTGGTAACAGCTATGGACTATAAATAAGAATTTCACTTATTCATTTTAGCAGACGGACTAATTTAGTCATAAACAATATACACTAAGAATCTCTCTGTACGCTGCTTAGTAGGTAGCCTTAGGACTGACATAAAGTTGCTTGAGATGAGCTTACATAAGTTGTGTTAATTTTAGTATATATATATACGTATTGATATAAGATGAATAGGTAAACTGGGTGGTGCAATAATTTCTCTTGTCACTAATACAAAGAAGCAAACTACAAATTCGCCAAAATTGCTCCAAAGTTTAGTCCAATGACAAAAAGCAACTGGGTTATTTTTAGAGCACAACAGGGCATAAAAATACAGCAGTGAACTGTGACCTACAGCTATGCACATCCAAGCATCACATCATCCAACCGACAGTTTTACTTTAGCTGGGAGCACATCTGGCTTGGTTTCAGACTACGATTATTCATATGACTACAGACAATACATTTTGCATCCATAGAAAGCTTCTGAAACTGTTCTCACTGGCTCAAGACAAAGTCTGTATGGAAAGGCAGAAACTCTGAATGGGCTTTGGGGAAAGAATTTCAGAGGAATCCATGTCAGAGGGTTCTGGGATCTCTGCTGATAGAAGGAAGTAAGTTATTTTAAAAGCTGGGATAATACACTTTTCTTAAGTGAGTAAAATGAGGAATACTTGTCTCAGACAGAACATACTGGAATAAACAATCACCACATCAAGCAGAACTCATCTATAGTCTTGCTGGTGAAATAGATTCTTTTCTACAAGTACAGTAAGTATAAGAATAATTCTAATTAAAAAAATTTGATGCACTAAAAATATAAATCTCTTACGAGTTACTCCAAATATCCATGAATTTTAGGATTCCATAAAAATTAACATTTTAATTGCATATATTTGTTAGTCTGCTACAAGTCTCTGTAGTTTTTGTAATTAAAATAAACTGTTGCAAATATATATAAACTAGTCTTTTCTCTAAAATCTAGATTTTCTCATACCAGATATTATTTTATAGATAGTATCTACATTTTGAATTGTTTTGTTTTGTTTACATTTAGATTGCAGAACATACAGAATACTATAGCTTAAATTGTCTTTGTTTTTGAAAAGAGAAATATTGAATTGAGATGGATTTAGCCAGTTCCTTCAAAAGGTGCTACAAAGATTAAATAGATCCAGGACAGAACAAAACAGAATAAAGCTAGAATATTTTAAATATCATACTGGTTTCTGGGAGGAATACAACTGCATTTTTATTGCACTATTACTGACAGCGCAATCCTATGCCTGGGTATTCAGAATTAAGCTCTACTGAGTCCATTTAAACATGGATACATTTGCAGTTTAAAACTGAGTGGTTATGTGAAAAATGAGTAACATTACAAAATTTAACTATCAAACTTGAGTGAGAAATTCCCGATAACCAAATTTCCAATTCACCTTTTAGCATTGGTATGTGCATGTGTCTTTTTGTTTCTATTTCTTAAATAGTTGTCAAAATGCCATTCTTTGGCTGGATAAAATGGCCAAAAAGTTATTCTTACAAAAGTGGACAATACCCTGGCTCAGAAGTTGTGACAAAGACACTTCTGAGAGAATTAAAATGGCATTTGAAAGAACGTGAACGGCTGATACAGGAGATTGAAAGTGGACACAAAATTCAAAAACCTGAAAGTGATTACAATGGAATAAGGAGCTACCAAAATCTTCAAATAACTATCCCAGCTACTGAACAACGACAACTTGAAATTCTTTGCTCTCAAATCCAACCATGTCAAACTGGAATCATACTCAGCAGGTAAATCTATTTTATCTATGTAGTATCACATAAGCTTCAGGAAAGGGGAAAAGGGTCTCCATCTCTGCAGCTTCATATAAAATGTTATTCCTACAAGAAAACTGTTTCAAATTAATTCAAAACTAGCATGCTTCAAACTAAAAGAATAATTCTTTGGAATGAGTTCAAAGAAACTTATTTTCTGGCAATATACGCAACCTTATTCGTAAGACTCTCTGTATTGGTTGTGACATCTCAAAAAACATTGCTAGGATTTCATTTGTTCAATTAAATAGCATGCAATGAAGGAATTTCCAAGATTTGCCCACAAAATTTAATAGAAAAAGAATATGCCTTCAGCTTTAATTCTGAGCTTGGCAAAACAATTAAGTGTAACAATTCAGCACACACCACTTAAATGCTTACTATATATTCACAGCTCTAATATTTAGAGCACTAATATGTTTGTTCCTTTTGCTAAACATTTGCCTTCATATTCATCGACTACATTTTTATCCTGTGTCCAGTTTTAAAATCTGCATGGTATGATTTTCATTATAAACTAGTGAACCTGATTCACATTTGTTTCATGCAATTTTTATAAAATTGTTAAATTTTTATAAATTTTATAAATTGTTAAAATTTATAAAAATAAAAACTGTTTTGATCACAAGTTTCTCTACAATTCTTCAACATTATATATACATACATACACATACACATACATATATACATATCAACCTGCACATATAGCATATGGAATTTAAAACAAAACAAAACCCAGAACAATTCACTGATTTCTGTCTGATCCTATAAAAGGGCTCCAGGGAAATGTCAGTTTGAATCAACTTGCTTGGACAAATTGGACAAGAAAAAAAATGCTTCAGCTGTTTGTATTGCAAACATCATTCTTTCCTATTCCCTGTTTTTTTTCTTTAAAAAGCATTGCTAAAAAGGATAGTATATCTTCTCTAACCCTGCATTTTTAAGAGACAAGTTGAATACATGATAATAGAATGCAGACTATTTGCATTTTCTTTTCTTTTCTTTCCTTTTCTAGATTTCGAGAGGCTCTAGCAGAAAACGATGTTTTACCCTGGGAAATTGTTTATTTATTCAAACAAGTTTTAAAAGAGTTCCTTACTAATCTTGAGAAAGAAGCTCAGCAAGATCAACTGGCTGATGCTTGGAATACAAATTGTTCCAGCCAATTCGCAGCATCCAGCACCAACTCCAGGAAAACGGACAAAGAGGAAATCCCCACTGTATCCAGCTATGTTGACAAAAATACACAAGGCATCCTTCCAACATTCTCCCACAGAATCTGGAATCTTCCCTATTACTACCCATCAAGTTAATTATTTTCTCTTTCGCTAATACTCATTCAGCTTGGCTATAATCATTCTGTAATGATTCAGTACTCCAAAATTATCTTCCCATCCTCATAAATACAAATTTAAACTTAATAACAACGACAGCTGGCATAGTCCTTAAATAAATAGGATGGGTGCTTTATACTAATTAATAGTGTCACATTAAGATCCTTCTTATAGCAGAGACTTTTTTTATGGAGGTTTTATCATTTTTCTTAGCATTAATCCTGCATGGTTGCAGGGTCCCCTTGTTTTCAGTGCATTCACCTAATTATTAGAGCAAAGCTTAACAATGCATGATGCCATGAGGGTTTTTGTGTATCAGCTGTCTTGTCTTGCAGCCTGATGTTGATGTGGGCTGAGAGGGAATGACTAGTCCAAGGTCACCCAGCTGACTTCTGGGACTAAGGAAGGACTAAAAGCTGGATATTGTTATTCTGAGTCCACCACCTTAACTGGCTACATTGGCTGTCTTTAATACCATTTATTTTGCTCCTCTAAATATAAATAAATTAAAGACTTAGCAATGTCCTGAAACATAGTCATGGTGAAAGACATCGACAGATTTTTATCCTGCAATTTGCTTACACAATGCAATATTTTCAAAACTAAGATGTTGAACTCAAATCTGAAAACTTAAAAGGAAGAAAATAATAATCCATTTTATAAAAGATCCTGTTTTTAATAAACTGGAAACAGATAAGCTTTATGAAGGCCTAAAGCAGGGCACAACAATAGCACCATCTTTTGCCTTTTAAACAAACAAACAAAAAAGAGTTGTAAAAGATGCCAAAGATACACTAGCACCCAAAGGACACTTTTTTATATTGGAAAAATGTGTGCACATTTTAAGATTTAATCACAGATTTAAGACAAATATATATTTCTTCCTTTTATAATGGCTACAATGTGCTCTCCACAATTCCCTGGCATGAGACTACATCTGGGATATTGTGGAACAGTGTTTCTCAAACTCGGCAGCTGTGTGTAGATTTCAACTCCCAGAATTCTCCAGCCAGCTAATTGAGGGAGTTGAAGTCCTCACATCTTAAAAGTTCCCATGGCTGAGAAACACTGCTGTGGAGGATGCAAATAGTAGCCAGACTAATGCTGGAGTATTATTTGCATTTACACAAAATTAAAACCTGAAAGGGAAGGAAATCTGCATGACAGCTTTATTTACATCCTGCAGAAATTCAGTAAAATTCATCCATATATAGGATGATCTGAAATGACATTCATTCACAGGTTGTAAAAAAAAAAGACAAAATTCCTTTATCTGAAATAGTCTGATAGAAAAGCAGATACATTATGGCTTGCAATCCTTTATTACCAAAAAAAGAACTCCTTTTTTCCTTTGCTTCAAATCCACCAGAAAATATAAATAACTAGAAGCAATACATTGAATTAGATTTTATGCTGTAATTTTTTACGAAAAATGAAATTAGATTTGCAAAGAAATGGAATTTTTAAAATTGCTAAAATAGTACTTTTTTACCAAATGATGTTAATTTTTTGAAAAATCATGAGTAAGGTTAGCATGAGAGAGAGGGAGAGATTTGAATGAGGGTTAAAAATTGAACTAAATGAATGCTTCTGCCAGTGTCACATCTGCAGATGCAGAACTAATTAGCCTCCACAGGGTTAATTTCAAAGAATAATCATAACTTAAAAATGTTAAGTCAAATGGCTCAATATGTACAACATGCTGAACTAAAATATGGCTGGTTAATATGTGTTGTATACATTTACTCAACAATGTTGATTTGGGAATCTCTAGTTAGGCTCTACGCTGAAAGCAATTAAAGAATTGTGAAAATTAGGAAGTAGTAGAAAAAGAGAGCTTTAAGGTGTTTTTCTCATTAGCATTCTTTTGCTTCACTGTCTGCAAACAATATAAAACTGTGAAGTTAAAGCAATAAAGAAAAATATTGTAAAAGCTGGTTAGTATACTCTCTAAATAAATCTCATTTGATCTATGATATTCTTCTTAGTAAACATGTTGACAAATGTATTGTTCTTCAGGATTCAAACCCCAAGTTAGAAACAGGCAACAAGAAAAAATTTACGGTATATAAGATTAAAATATTTTTCTCACTTTCTCCATAAAAAGTTCCTATTTGTTTTATTTTCAGTTAGAATACTTATTACTCTACAAAAACAACACTGTGATAATTTAAACAGGCTAACATTACCTCAGAGGATGTTAAGTAATATATAGCTATTCATTTTCAACTCTCCCTATAAAGAGACAAGAGACTACAACCATGAGTACTTAGAATTTAAAATTCTATAAACACAGTTATAGTCTCATATGAACTGTGAGAACTATAGCCATACAGTAATTTTACATTTGCAGGAGCAAGACACCAGTGAAAATAGTTGTTGAGATGAATAGATCAAATCCAAGATCTATCTAGCCCAGGGTTTAATCCCACAATAGAAAATTTATTTCTATGGACAGACAGGGATGAACCAATTCTCTAAGAATTACTAGCATGCTATATATGGTGCTCATATAATGGCTGAATACACACATTACTGTGCTAGAAACCCTACTGTGGCTTGGATTTAGTCTGGTGTGTTGTGTACATAACCAATTGTATTTTATTAAATAAAGAATAAGAAAATTGTGGCTTACTGCTATATGGTAACTGAACACCATCAATGTTTTTGGTAAAACTGAAAGTCTGGCAAACTGAGATTGACAAACTTTAAAAATGTTTAAAACCAAAACCAAGTTGAGCCAAGTTGAGCCCAATTCAGAAAGAAGCACTCCCCACTCTTACTTCTCTCTGCTTTGAACAAGAAAACAGCACTATATTCTTTGAGGTTCTGACGGTTTAATAGATTCAGGCTGCCTTTTTAGAGTCATAATACATTTTTTTTATGCACACACTATTTTCGGGTAGCACAGAGCTTATGTTTTTAGATGCGTAGCGCTGCTTACTTTACAGAAACTAGCCGTAATTCAGAAACAAACGCGTTGCAGCACCTTCAAATTTAATATATCATTACACAATTCGCAATTTGAGGTAGGCCACCATCAGACTATTACGGACGGGGAGGGGGAGGGGGGAGGTGTTATTCTATTTCTAAAAACAAATCGTGCTTAATAATGTTAGTAGAACTTGTGCAGCGGTGAAATCCATCCTATTGATGAAGGGGGATTTTATTTATTGATGGAAGAGGCTTAATTTATACCATTCAACAGCGAAGAACCTGGGCAGTTTTGGACTTTTCTAAGCAGCTTATCCTGTGAAGCGTGAGCTCGATGGAGAACTAATTTTGCTGCAGGTCCTGGCCTACTTACACATTAGCAGCAGGCGCCGGTTCTTCAACAGATTCCACGAGAGGATGAGCAAAGCCAGGAGCCCGGACTTCGCCTCCCAGAAATTCCACCCCACTGACCGCTTTGCCAATTGTGAACCAATCGTTGATCTGATCCACGGTGAGCTTTCGCAACATGGCTCAACCATAAGAAGCCGCGAAAAGTATCCTTTAGTTCAGCCAGCCTACCGACCGGCGCTGAACTAATTAGTGGGCCCCGCCCGGCTATAGCCACGTGCCCAATTAGACCTCGAGATTCTGAACTTGTTCAGCGAACCTGCAACTGGCCTGCTTGCTTTCTGGTTAACTGGATTACGGTTTCCTAGTTTGGTACCGTATCCCCTATGCACGCTTAAAATGCACTGAAAATAAGCTTTATTTGTGAGAAGGGCGCAGGATTGCGCTTGAAAGCAATTCCGATTGTATTTCAGTGTAGATTACCGCAGATTTACAGTGAAAGTACACGCAAATACGGAACGAGTTAGGTTTTCATGTTATCCTTCATTATTTATCCCAGTTTTCTTTAGTATACTACCGGGAGATGCGCTGAACCGTAAGACTATGCGGTTACGTTCACTCAACACAGTACTGTAAAACGGGATGGGCTGCTGGGTGATTTAATGGGTTGTGAATTTACTCAACGTAAAGCCAAATTAGGGTTGCAGTCTATCACACCACTTGGATATATATACAGAAGCTATTCATAATGTGATTCCAATTGCATTAAATTGCAGTTAGTTGTGCTTGTGTAACTCATTAATTCGGGGTTAACTGGCCTATAGCTAATGGAATTAGCCCAAATGGCTGCATTTGAACAAATCAACCAAGTCAACTATTCCAGCTGGGGTCTTCCAACATACTGAGCCTGTCAGATATATACTGATGGTCGTGCTCATTCAGTCTATGCGGAAGT
>WNWU01000001.1:71097469-71119582 GCA_012654045.1 Ptyas mucosa | reverse complement strand
AAGGTTGGAGACCCCTGTGTTAGAGCACTTACTACCCCACTTTTACTTGTGCCCTACCTCGTAGTAGGAGAGCCTTGTTTAATCTATGATGGCAAAAACTCGAGTCTGGTAGCATTTTATCCAACTAACAAAGCTATTTAAAGGAATAGGTTTTCCCGAGCTGCAGTTCCTACCTGCATCTGTTAAAAAGTGAGCCTTCGGTAACCAATCCTAAAGTATATGAAATTCCTTGCCACTAGAGGTGGAAGCTGCTATCTTTTGTTTTTATTCTCTTCGGGGGGGGGGGTGGGGGGTGGGGGGTGGGGAAGGAAAGCTGTATGAATTTATTAGGGGAGGATATACCTACACGAAGCTATTATAGAAACTGTAGGCTGGCGTTACCAGTGTGGTATACAGATGCATTGTATTTTGATTTGTGTCCTGGACATGTCTGTTGTAGGATAGAAAACAATGTATAAAGTTGCCTCATTCTGAGCCTTTTGCTCATGTAGAATCTAAGCTGTGGTTTGGGTAGCCATAGTTTCACGGAAGATTCACAATTGGCTAGGTTAACTTAATATAGTTTATGGTTAATTCATAAAAAGGTCCAAAAACTGGCTGCTGTTTACTAGAGAAATAAAATTAATAAGGGTGGGCTTTTGGTTTCATGCTCAGTGGCTTGTAGTTGATCACTGTGGCAAATTACAGGATAATAGGCCACAAGTGTGATCCAAAAGAGCTCTTACTTTCTTGGGTAAATGAAGAACAAGCTAATTACATTCTAAATAAAACCTTCCTATTCAGAGGAGGGGGTTGTTTTTTAAAAAATAAGGGTGCCTATAGGTCACTAATTAAAATACAAATTTAAATATAAAAGGCACATAAATTTAATAAATAAACCAGTAAGCACAAGTTTACTTTCAAATACTGTTGTTTTATTCTTACTTGCAGATGCTGGCTAATATTTCAAAGTTGTGGGCTATCTATAAACCTTCAAAAGAATTTCAGCCTATCGTGTTTTCTGTGATCGTAACGGGATACCTTTTTTACAAAATTGAATTTGGAGGTAAAGTTTATATGCGTGTATTCTGGAACTCTAGTTACATTTGCAGTTTTGGATTTATTAGATTTTTATCCCACCTTTTATTACTCAATAAGTAACTCGAGGTGGTGAAAATACTCCTTCCTTTTTCCACCAGCAACAATCTGTGATGTGGGTAGGGCTGAGAGAGAGTGACTGACCAAGGTCATCTAGCTGGCTTTCATGCCTAAGACATGAGTAGAGCTCACTGTGTCTTGGTTTCTAGGCCAGCACCTTAACTGCTAAACTAAACTGTGTGCTGTCATTCATGCCCTGGTCATCTCTCACTTGGATTACAGCAACACACACTACGTGGCGCTATCCTTGAAGACTATTAAGAAGCTACAACTACTACAGAACATAGCTGCGTAGATAGATCTGAAGGCTCCTTGGGTGGTACATTTAACACTGCTGTTGTGCGAGCTACATTAGTTGCCAGTTTGCTTTGAGGTCTAATTGGTTGTCACCTTTAAAGCCCTGCACAGCATGGGTGCAGGGTATCTGAGGAACTACCTCACTGTACTAGGATTAGCCCATCCCATTCACTCCAGGGGAAGAAGCCTACTTCAGATCCCATCTGCCAAAGAATTTCGTCTGGCGGGTCTAGGAGAAGAGCCTTTCCTGCTGTGGCCCCTCCCTTTGAAATATAATTCTATTGGAGGTCAAGTTTCCCCCACTTTCCTGGCCTTCCAGAAGAGCCTTAAAACCTGGCTCTGCCAGCTGGCTTGGGGCCCCAATAGAGGCGCTTTATGCTGAAAGTGGCTCACAGAGTAGAGAAAAGATCCCCCTCCCCTGTCACCTGTCCTCTTGGTTTTTAAACATTATGTAATCTTTCCTAATTTTTAATAGTTTTGTATTTTTTATTATGCTTTAAGCCGCTCAGAGTTGCTGTAACAGTGAGAGGGGTAACATATAAATTTAATTAATAAACTGGCTCTTCTTTCTTTTTTCTTCGAGATAGAAGACAAATAAAATTATGATACTCAGCTATTGAGTGACTTTTGACATCATACAATTTTTATTTAGCTGGATGTATTGATGGATTCTCTTATATATTATTTTCTTTGAATCTAGCTTTGTCCTGATATGATCTATGTCTCTAAATATATTAGAAACTATTGTTTGATCTTTTGATAATGAAATTCTTTTATCCTTAGGTGAACATTCAGCAGAAAGAAGAGCAGCAGAAAAAAAGAGGAGGAGTAAGTGCTAATTGGAAATGTATATAGATCTGTCATAATTATATATATTTAATTAGATCTACATTAAGATTTTAATGTAGACCTTGTCAGTGATTCTGCATTTGTCGTTACTACCAAATCTATATGTATAAAAGCGAAAACCACTCACGTCGTAATCATGAAATCTCCAGAACCGTAAAGCCTACAAACATGAAATTTGCCACGTATGTTCCTCTTGGCTTCTAGGTGCTCACTAAGAAAGGATTTTTCGAAATGACCATCAGAGCATTAGTATTTCCTGTATTATTATTAACACAAACTGATGCTAAGGAGTTCTACTCCCCCTCCCCACCTGAAAAGAAATATGTTCCAAATGTAAAACACAAGCAGAGGAGAGGAGTTTCACTTTCAGTTTTACTTTCACAGCAGGAAGCAGCTTTAATACAGAACACTTGAGCTAAGCCACAGTTAGGCTCCTTCCTGTCTCCTTCTTGCTCACACAGCAAATACTGTTTCACTTTCCAAACAGCCCTCTGATGCTAAGGAGTTTTACTCCCTCTCCCCACCTGAAAAGAAATCTGTTCCATGCTCTGATGCTAAGGAGTTCTACTCCCCCTCCCCATCTCAAAAGAACTCTGTTCCAAATGCAAAACACAAGCAGAGGAGAGGAGTTTCAGTTTCATTTTAACAGCAGCAACCATGGGATAGGATAGGGGAGGCTTCTGTGGGGCAAGGCTGAGGGAGAGAAGGGGATAGGATAGGGGAGCTTCTGTGGGGCAAGGCTGAGGGAGAGAAGGGGAGAGGATAGGGGAGGCTTCTGTGGGGCAAGGCTTAAGGGAGAGAAGGGGAGAGGAGAGGCCAATCGTAACTACTCATTAATTTTCAAGCTGTGTCGATTTATCAAGTCCCATCACATAGTTTTGTAGCAAAGCACGGATATCCAGCTAGTGTGTACATAAAGTTCTGAAAGTAATGATACCTCTTCTGAATCTAGAATTTTCTTAATATGTATATCCATTAAATAAGATTCAGATTTTACTTGGCATGTATCTAGGCTAGCTGGGCTCCTTCTTTCCCCATGATGGAAACTGAAATAGTGTGATATATGGAAAAGTAAGGAGTACCCTAAAAACCGTCAGTGACTTTTATGATTGTGTCGCCTTTCCTCTACTTAACCCAATAAAAAACTTCCTTTTTACGACCCTGTAATCCCTTAATTCGGGGTAGAATTGGGGTGACTGGATGAAATTGAGTCTTTACTGACCAGATGCCCTTCCTGATGCCTCTACTTAACCCATTAAATTGGATTATCCAAGCCAATTTATTTGTTAAATTTATATGCTATCCATTTCATTATCCAAAGCAACTCTTAATAAAATATTCAGGGGATGGATAGAAGTTATTTCTTGTCAATTTGCTAAACTGAGTGAAACATGTTATAACAAGGGGAAACTACTGGTATTTTATAGGTTTAAAATCTGGATCCAGTCCATTTGGTATGAAATTATGCTAGTCACTGTCTTTTCTGTATAACATTTTAAATTCACTCATAATCATATGTTTTTCCACTTTTGTGGTTTTTCTTTTTTGCAAATAGCACTATTTTTGAATATACATTATTTTTATTCATAGTTCATTTAAACTTATTTAAATTAATTAAATTATCATTTTTCACAACATACATAACTGAAAGAATCTAGCTGCAATTCTAGCTGTTGCTTTGCAGCTGCTGTTCACATTCTTGTGTTGTAAGCAGTCATAACAATTCCATGCTAGAGAAAGCAAATCTATTACTTGGCTGAGGCCTGTTAAAACTGCCACTGGATAGTAGAAGGACTGATTATAATTATACATCTTTCATATGCTGGTTCTGACAGCTATGTATTAAAGAAGGGAATGGATAAAGTGCAAAAATGCTATTGTTTATAATTATTACAAAATGACACATATTGAACACAGTGTGATTGATTACCAAGTAAACATACATAGTGTTATGCTATTTTATATAGATTGTTGTAGCATATTATGTGTTTGCATAAAATAAGATTTAGATTTGCATATTTATCCAGACTTCATTAGGCACAGTGAGCAAGAGGAACAAACTTTGGAAAATTTATAGTTATATTTTCTGTATTGGAATAATTGATAGCTGTTATATGTAGTCATACTAAAGGTGTCTAAAATAGTGAGCTAACTGTAACATCATATGAATGAGCTGATCTTCCTTCCCACTTCAATCTCATATGTGTAACTTAGGTCTGCTATGAAAAATCTACATGACACTCTGGAGCAGATTTGGGGAATAAAATTGAGAAATATTTGGTGAAATCTTCTGATGCGGAAACACAATTAGGTTGTGCCCAGTGGAATATGTCATAGTAAAATTGATTGGTTGCTGTTTTTCCCTCAACATTTTAAGTCATAATTTTCCAGTAAAGTATAAGTATTTTATTAAAAATGGTTTATTGTTGGTCTAATTAAGATTATGTTATTTCAGGAACCAGGCCTGAGCATCATTAAAACTTGCAATCTTCAGTATGAAATTTTGAATTGTCATCCTAGCTCTAAACAAGCTGAGCTACATCATGGGAAACTAATTATTCTGTAAGCAGTGTGCATCATTAGCACAGTGGTAATATGCCATCTGTTATGGAGTAAATAAATGTGGTGTTCAAGAAGTGTGCCGAATATTTTATTAATCTATATTTCTTAGATGTAATCGATATTTTTTACTTATTTATTTGACACTTTTCTTCACTACTTTTAATTGCTGCTCTTTAATTGTCCAGCTCCCAAATTAGCATGCAGTACAACATAATGACATTATACAACACAGTTATCTAAAACAATGCTATATTTAGCATTCCTAGGGTTCAGGTTCCAGGATACACTACAGAAAACTTCAGAACATAATATTGTAGTAGATAAAGCATGTTAAAGACAGCAGGATCTAGAATAACATAAGACCATAACATCTAGCCAACCAAATGAAAACCTGCCAAAATAAAGTAGTTTCTATTTAAAGAACCTAAGGAAAATGTTTGCCAGCTGACACAGCTACAAAGTCAAGTCCCTGAAGGCTGAAAAAAATCTGAAGGCTGAATGCTTTTAGATAGTAGCAGTGGATTGGCTCTTTCTATCCTTTCAGAGAAGTATTTTGTCAATAAACTATTGGATGTGCTAACCCTGGGTACCTAAAACTGAAATTGATAACAACGATAAAACCAGGGGTGAAATGCTCCCAGTTCGGACCAGATCGCCCGATCCAGTAGTGATGGCAGTGGATGGTTTGAAGGACCGGTAGCAAAAATCTACAACCTCTTTGGCCAAAAAAAATGTTTTTAAAAGTAAAAAAAAGCCTCTGATGATCGCCAGCTCAGCTGAGATCGTCAGAGGCTTTAAAAAGAAAAAAAGCCTCTGACGATCAGGCAACTCAGTTGGGATCATCAGAGGCTTTTAAAAGCACTTTTTTACAACCAGAAAAAATGGTTTTAAAAGTAAAAAAAAAAAGTTGGCCATGCCCACTCAGTCACATTACCACCACCACTCGCCACGCCCACAGAACAGGTAGTAACAAATTTTACATTTCACCACTGGATAAAACTGCAAGATTGCATGAACCTGAAGTGTAGGTGTGAGGAGACAGAAAATCGGAGGAGAATGGGAGAAATGTTGAATGTACTGAAACATCAATTGCATCCCCACAAGCTGGCATGGATCTCAATCTCATACACAATCAAATACTCCCAGGCTTCGTTGGGAAAAAAAACATTTGTATAAGAATGTATAATTTTTCTTTATAATTTCACAAGTCTTTCCATATCTCTTCTGAGATTCTAGCAGGCTGCTGCCATCCTTGGTCCACCTAGAATAATCAGACAACAAATGACATTTTGTAAAAAAACAAAATGGCAGAAAGTATTCAGTAAAAATGTGATCAAGTGATTTTCTATTTTATTACCTTTTAAGATTCTATGTTAAGTTAGGCTGAGTTGGCTTTGCAGTTGATCTTTACGTTTATGTATTTATTAAATGTATTTGCGGCCCATCTCAAACACAAGGTGACTCCATCAGTTCAGCATCCATGTTATACCACCAATTCTGAAGAATCATATTTAACGGGTTTTGCATAATCACAATATTAAGTGCACAATATCTAAATTATATTGTTCATTCACTTAGTGAATTTCACTTACATCCTCCAATTAGCACTTCTGCTATGAGAATAGGTATCTAGGATGTAATCAACATTTGATTTTTGTACATTTTGTTGAAATAGAATAGATTAGATTTAAGAATATTCTAATATGGTAAGTGTCCTTGACCTCTAAACCCTACATTTAATTTCACACCAGATACATTTTTATTTGCCCTAAGGACAGCCTTTTGTTTTATTTTGTTCAAAAATAAATTCCTGTATTGTTCAGGTTATAAACCTGTTATACAAATGCACTGTAAAAAACAAACCTAATTGTTATGGAATGATAGGACTGAACAACATTCCTGGGTCAGCCAGATGCAGTTTTATTGCGCAGGTACAGAACCGGACTTGTATCTAGGATTCTGAACCCAGGAAAGCTCTGATACAACTGCTTATATATGTTTCCAAGACAAAGGATTTGGTGAGCACATGCAGTTTTCCATATATGGTTAACATACATTTGTTATATGATAATTGACACTTCCTAATTATTAAACCATTATTTTCTAGTTTATAAGATGATCTTTAGCTAGACAACCTTCCTTAGTTCTGTAATTACTAATGTGGAGATTTATTGCTGTCCTTAGGTAATAAGTAACTCTTTGCAACATACATGTTCTTGTGTCTTTGGACAGTGAGGCCCCTCAGATGTTTTCCATATGGCTATCCTTCTGTGACAGCTAGGCCTCATCAGAAGATATATTACCAATAATGGGGTTTAGCTGACTTTAATATAATTCTCCAAACAAGCACATTTCTCCCTTATAATAATGTGAATAGAGAGAGTTGACCCTGTATTTATGTATTTACCCTACTTTATTCACATTATTCCCCACTTTGGAAGTTTTTCCACGCAGAAACTTCCACCACTCCCTACATGTTCAACTCTTTAGTAGATAACATTTTATTCCTTTTTATATTCCATCCAGCTTCCGGGGTGGTTCAGCAAAGCTGGTGATCATCACCGTGCGTTGAGAGTCCATTGCCGGTAGGACTCAGCAGGGTGTATTCTTGAACTTCAGCACCAATGGCTTGTCAGTTTTTGTCACTTGGTAGGTGACAGGGTCACTCTGATCTGCGGGCTTCAACCTTGTCCAGTGGACCCAGGATTTTCCTTCTAAGGTCTTAACTGGTTTGTAATCGTGACCTGCAGTCGTAATAGGGGGAGGTCTACATTCTTGCATATAATGCCTCAGTTGGTTGACATGATTGTTGTGCTGTTGTAACTGCAAAAGTAATTTTCTTGCTTCTACTCCCCTCTTTTGAACTAAATCTGGCCAGCCTTTAAAGTGGTGCTTCAACAAGGCAGGGGGTCTACCATACAGAAGTTCAAAAGGAGACAGCTGGTATTTGGTCCGTGGGGCTGTTCTAAAAATGTACAAGGCCATGGGAAAAACTTGAACCCATGGCAAGTGGGTTTCTAAGCACAGTTTGGTAATAATTGCTTTCAGTGATCTATTAGCCCTTTCAATTTTTCCTGCTAAGATACATAGAGCTTGATTTAGTACATACAATTCAGAGGTTTGAGCAGACCAATTTCAAGGCAAACCCCCTGCTTCCAGGATCTCTTTAGTGTGTCCATTTATAATAGCATATCCGTTTTTCTGTACTCCCTCCTCCCCCGTAGAAGAACCATCTATAAAAATTGCTTCTCCTTTTTCCAGGGTGTGTTCCTCCAAATCAGGTCTTATTTTCGTTTGTAAATCAATTACTTTAGCACAACTGTTGTGGCTCCGACCCCCAAGCCCCTCTTAATCGGAGGAGGAAGGCTCCGAACATGAAGGAGAGGAGTCAGCCAGGCTTCCCTCTCCAGGACCCTCCTCTCTGGCAATGCCTCAGGTGTCTGCCGAAGGAGAAGAGATTGGCCAGGAGCCAGGTGTCTCTGATCAGTCGGATAGCGACAACGGAGATAAATTGTGGCTGGATCCACGCCAGCGTCGGCGAGACAAACGTATGCAGCAGAAGAGGAGGTGTGCCAGAGATTAAGCTGAGTCACTGGACCACACCCCACAGGCTATATAAGGGAGTGTGGTGGCCATTCTGACTCTGTGATGGACAAAGCTTAAACTTCTGGCAAGTCACTTACACCTCTGGAAAACAACGCCTAATCTGCTATGGATTTAATTTACAAATTGGACTGTGTAAACTGTGTGTATTTTGTTTGTGTTATCTGGTGGAGGAACAACCCCTCCTTCTTGGAGTAAAGTCTTGGCAGGCAGCTACAGGGTTGCTGTCAAGTTTCTGATAACTGACATTGGGTGTTTGAAAAGTTATTTAACCCTCGGCTGGCTGTTTGGATGCGTGTGTGAGACGGGGACAGAACAACAACAATATTCTAATCCATATTGATCCATTGATCTGGTGTTGGCTAAGAACTGTGCCGGATTCAAATTGTGATCTGTAGTTAAAATCAAGTCAGTCTGCTGCATTAAAATTGCTTCATATTTTAGAGGGGGTGCTCACAATAAGGGCTCCCCAAAGGTCAATTTCCTACTTTCTTGGACCAGTATTGTGGTAGCAACAATTGCTTGAATACATACTGGCCATCCCCTTATTACTGGATCCATTATTTTTTTTGACAAGAATGCCACAGACTTCTTTTGTCCTGCCCAGTCCTAAGCCAACGCCCCTTATACGATTCCATTCTCTGTGTTTACAAAGAGATGGAATGGCTTTTCCAAATTTGGCAAACATAATACAGGAGCCTTGGTTAAAGCTTGTTTCAAATTTTCAAGGCTTCCTCTTTCGTGTTCCTCCCATTTCAAACTCCAAGGTTCAGATTCAATTAATTTTGCATACAGGGGTTTGGTAAGATCAGCATACCCATCAATCCAGAGTCTGCAGTATCCAACCAAACCTAAGAATTTCCTTAGTTCTTGCTTGTTTTTAGGTAGAGGCTGAGATGCCACCCCCTTCTATTCTATCAAGAGTGATTTTCCTACTCACTTCATTAATTAAGTGTATTCTAATGCTTTGTTCACTTAATCTGATCTCTGTCAATTAAAAACACCACTTCCTCTTTCTTAGGTTCCACTACTAAATTTATCAAGGGGTCTCTGTGGAACCCAAAAAGGAATCACCCAACACCACTAGTACTGACTTTCATCTTCTGCTGTCATATTGTACACTTATGCCTCCCTTCTTTGGATCGGGCAGTCTTTCACTCTGTCTTCCCTGCCTGTACCACCACTTCTTTTACCCATTATCACTTGGTTCCACCCTCGCATTCCTTTCTTCCCCATCCGAAGGTTATGCCACCCAACAACATCCATAACCTTCCAAAAACAAATCACATACCTTCTCCCTTCCATCGGTTCTACTTTCTCTAACTCCTTCTTCTCATAACACTAAACATTCAATTCGTCTTACCACTGCCATCCTGGCTTCCAAGTCAGCACAAGTCTGTGCAGACCAACTTAAAGGCAACTTTCTGGCTTCCTTCACTAACACTGCCATAGCTGCTACTGCTTGAACACAAACTGGAAATCCTTAACAGGCAGGATCTAACATTTTAGATGAAAATGCCACTGACTCTCTCACTACATATTGTAATTTCTAACTCATCTCTGTAACAATTCCTAAAAGGATAGCAACTTGTGCTGCTGACAAACAAAAAAGCAAACAAACAAATAAAAAAACAAATAAATGTGCCATAGGATAGAGCACTTTGTCTGCTAAGTATGCAAAATGCATGTAGACATAAAGACATAAAAGAGTAAGAGAAACAGCTTCAAAATTAGAACAAACAATTTAAATGAAGTATTTTGGATCAATGCTCTGCAGTTTGGGATCAAACCTTAGTGTCAATTCTCTGCCTTTAGTAAAATGCAAATCAGATTCAGAAAATCTTTCAAAATCATTTCTTTTATATAGGTTTAATTAAATATTTTAAACCTCAAACATTTCCAGAAGAAAAAAGAAAATCAAAATTGCATTCCGAGCCAAAAACAGTGAAACTGCATAGGCAGGTATCAGATATCACCCTGTACTCTGCCTTTCTCAGGCTGGTTCAGCAGAGAGGAAAAAAATGGTGAAAAGAACAAAAACCTGCAGCCCCTCTTTTTCCTTTCTCCTCCAAGGGAGGGGGGGATCCTTGTGTAAAAGAATGATGGGAGGGAGGGTAAATGCAGGGAGAAAAAATGTTTAAACTACATAGAATTCTCACCTCCTTTCACCTCTCAGCATCCTTTCAACAAAACAACCATCTGCATTTCTCTCTAGCCTCAACAACTCACAGACATTTTCCACAAATTTATCTCCCACATCCTCAACACACAGGCATTCACAGGTCTCAGGATCACTTCACCTTATCATTCCTTATGAGCTTCGGGACATCTCACACACGCACATTCACATTTGTACTGCAATCAGACTTTTTGTATAAACCAATTTCACATACAAAAATTTCATTTAATGCTTCCTCCATGCAAACCAATAATAATTATTTTAGGGAGCTTTTTCACAAACCAATGAGCTTCATTTTCTAAATAACGTTTTGTGTACTATTATTAGAGGATTTCATCCTTCCTGCAGGTTTGGAAATGGTTACATACATACACATACACACACATACCATCAAATATTTCCAGACCTGTGGAGGTTGTTTTTTGTTTTAATTTTATTTATCCTACTTTTCTTTTTCATCAAACAGACTTTCACACATTCCATCTGACATTTCTTAAGCCAAGGGAGAGCTTCTGAGTGATCTGCCACTGATCACTAAAGGCACTCTTAAAATTGGCTAACATGCATTGTAATGGTGTCCTGGAGACACTATTATGACCACCCAACCCTAACGACACTACCACTGACCCATGGCGCCTGAAACTCAAAGGTCACCAGTGGGAACTGCAGCAGTTTAACCACCCACACAATCCTAACAGGGAAACTCAAACTCCCAACAGGAAACCTGAACTCTTAACAGGGAGACTCAAACTCCCAACAGGAGACTTGAACTCCTTACTGGAGACTTTCAGGATGATGCCTTGTCTCCTAGGAGGGTGATCAGGCCCCCTCTTCCACTGCAAAGTCGGTGGGCTAACAGGGAGACTTGAACTCCCAACAGGAGACTTGAACTCCTCGCACAATACTTGCCTGCAGGCTTCCTTCTTGGCCACTCATTGAGATCTCTGGATCTGACTGACTTCGAGGATCCTTGACTGGTCTGCTTCGCCAGCGGGTTCACGGCACCTCCTCACCAAAAGATTCCGTAGACTTCAATGGAGTCTGATGGCCGGCCAGTGGACTTTCCTTGGGAAGATGTTGGTCCCCGCTGGGGCAGCTGTCAGGCAGAAAAATGGTCTTTGTTCCTCAGTCCCTTCGTGCAAGTCGCCAGAAATGTTATGGAATGATAGGACTGAACAACATTCCTGGGTCAGCCAGATGCAGTTTTATTGTGCAGGTACAGAACCGGACTTGTATCTAGGATTCTGAACCTAGGAAAGCTCTGATACAACTGCTTATATATGTTTCCAAGACAAAGGATTTGGTGAGCACATGCAGTTTTCCATATATGGTTAACATACATTTGTTATATGATAATTGACACTTCCTAATTATTAAACCATTATTTTCTAGTTTATAAGATGATCTTTAGCTAGACAACTTTCCTTAGTTCTGTAATTACTAATGTGGAGATTTATTGCTGTCCTAAGGTAATAAGTAACTCTTTGCAACATACATGTTCTTGTGTCTTTGGACAGTGAGGCCCCTCAGATGTTTTCCATATGGCTGTCCTTCCATGACAGCTAGGCCTCATCAGAAGATATATTACCAATAATGGGATTTAGCTGACTTTAATATAATCCCCAAGCAAGCACATTTCTCCTTTATAATAATGTGAATAGAAAGGGTCCTTTAGTGTTCATGTAGCTGACCCTGTATGATTCCTACTTTATTCACATTATAATAAGCACTGATGGTTCTAGTCTGTGTTGTGGACTGAATATTGTATGCAGTACTCTCAGCGCCCCATGAGAGCTTGAATTGGCTGTCCTTAGTCAGTTTTGTCAGTATTAATACTAATATAAAACTATGAAACTGCCACTTGTTAATTTTGAATTAACAATTATTTGATCCTGCAAAATAATGCAGTTTTGTCAGCCAAGCATGAGAAATTCAGGCTAGAGGGCAATGTCTAGTCATGAAAGTAAGATTCTGATCTTGTAAGCTACTTTCAAATTTGAAAGTCTTTGGACCTTTATGTTATGCTTCTCCATGGCCATTGGATGGAAGACTCTGCATTTAGCTTTAAAAGAAGTGTAACAATATGCCTTCCTTTAATGATTCCTACCTGATGGATTTCTGGAGGGCCATATTCCCCCAGGCCTTGAGCTTGGTTAGCTGGAGCCTCCCACAGGAAGTTGGTAAATGTGCTGCCTAGTAGATTCACCATCTTTCACTTCACTTCATTTAGACTTATATACCGCTTCACAGTGCTTTTACAGCCCTCTCTAAGCGACTTACAGAGTCAGCATCTTTCCCCCAACAATTTGGATCTTTATTTTACCCACCTCGGAAGGATGGAAGGCTGAGTCAGCCTCAAGCCTGGTGAGATTTGAACTGCCAAATTGCAGGCAGCCAGCAGTTAGCAGAAGTAGCTGGCAGTACTGCACTCTAACCACTGCACCATCGTGGTTCATCTTGCTCTTTTTCTTCTTTTCTACTTCGCCTTTTGATCAATATCCTTACTGTATTATTTTTATTTTGTATATTGTGAGCAATCCAGAGTCCCTTAGAAGTTAGGCAGTGTCAAATCAAATAAAAAAATCGGAAAATCCTTTAAAAACTATGTTATGAATATGTTTGTATTGGCTGCTATTTTAATACTATTGGAATAGTGTTTTGTTTTGCTGGATTTTTATTATGTTTTCTTTAAATGAACAGAAGACAGATTAGAAAAAAGTTGGCAGGTGAATTATTTTAAATAGTAGTAGGACACAAAATGGTGGGATAAAAAAATGCAAATCCCCCATAGATATCAGTAATACTTTGAAGGATGTGATTTTTTTCCAATTTTAGCATTGTATGCATCAATGATGGGTTTCAAAAAATTTTACTACCGGTTCTGTGGGTGTGGCTTGGTGGGCATGGCATGGCATGGCTTGGTGGATGTGGCTTGGGCATGGCAGGGGAAGGATACTGTAAAATCTCAATTCCCACCCCACTCCAAGGGAAGGTTACTGCAAAATCTCCATTTCCTCCTGATCAGCTGGGATTTGGAAGGCAGAGAACAGATGGGGACGGGGCCAGTCAGAATTTTTACTACCGGTTCTCCGAACTACTCAAAATTTCCACTACCAGTTCTCCAGAACTGGTAAGAACCTGCTGAAACCCACCTCTGGTATGCACATATGTTAAGCCATACATACAATTAAGACATAATCAACATCCCTTTCTTACTCCCTAATTGTATCTGTAATTAAAATAAAATAAAATAAAATAATTACAATTTTGGCCAAAAAGGCTAAGACGGATAATGCAGAGTTTAAACTTTGCAGCTTCATTGGCTTGTTATGTATTCTGGTAAATTTGAAATACAGACGTCTTATGACTCAAGCAGATAGTTATATATAACAAATGCCTTCTGCTGGGTTTCTATCTCTAAAATAAAATAAAAATCCAGAGATGCAAAGCACTATATTTTAGCAGTAGAAACAGGTTACGTAGATTATGCTGCCCATCCTGTTTATTTAACTAAAAGAAGAGCACACAATCTCTTTAGCAAACTTCCAATCAGTACAATTCTACTGTATAATTCAACAGAAGAAGTTTAGATAAATTAAAGAAAATGGATATTTCCTAAATTACATGTTTTTAAAACAAACCGGTCATATCCTCTTTGAATATACAGGTACACTGATGCTTTAAACAGTTGTGCGTTTAAGCCCAAACAAGCTAAAAATAGAAGACAGGGACAAACAAGTTTATGGAAATAAGGTTTATGTGCCAATTTTGATTTGTTTTCTTTATTCACCTCATGCCAGGAATTTCAATAAGGTGATCTCTATTGAACCGCTTATTAATTCATTTAAAGGGATATCTTACAGTTTTGAGAAGTTGTTCTCTGTATTTCTAAATCCCTCAAAAAGTAATCTGAATTGTATTCAACTTTAAAATTACGATTATATCCAGCAGGAAATTATTACTGTAGGTCATTGTTTACTTGTGTTTAATCATTGGAGACTAATGCCCTTTGTAATATTTATGTACAAATATATATGTTCTGTCATTGAATACATAGTATAGACTTTTTTTCAAAAGTTCCCCATCCAACTTTTGTTTAGCTTTAACTTTATAGCATCATGTCACTCAGGTTATGTTACATATTACAATAGCCAGGTGTGTGGTTATCTTCACATGGATAACATAAACATGATTTATTCAATGTACTTGGCTTTTGAGTAACACATTAGTGCATACTTTCAGTTGCTGCCATGGATGTCTAAAAATTGTTTCTATTTATATGTAGGCTGGGAATCATTTTGATTACAGTAGGGTAGAAATGTGTTTAATTTCTAGGTTTAATGACACACTGAACTGTGATCTAACCATACATCTGGGTTTACAGAATATGCTGGTTTACAATATAGTCGGCAATTTGTGATTCAGTATATTGTATGACTTGAGAGTCTCAAGGTACATAATACAACCATTTGGTAAAAGCTAAGGAGACCTCAATGTGATCAGTAATCTTATGGAAGTTTATTTAATCCCCACATCATCTTGAATTTTATAAGAGGAAAAACATGGATATATATGATTTCCATATTTTAAATTTCCAGTGTAGATTAAAATTTATGTATTTAGTACATTCAAGATGAAATTAAATAAAAAGTATTGTAATTAATTTCCATCATGCAACTCAGGACAATAAAGAAAAGTATTTCTCAGCTATATGTTCTCCAAATCCAGTCTCACTTTTGGGAACATTTGGCTTTAGGTACCCTTCAGGCCAGATATTAAACTAGATATGGTTTTAGCATAAATGACTATGTCCAGATTAATTTTCTCTCTTTTCCTCCCTACCCTCCCAATATGTTCCCCTTCCACTGGATGATGTGGGATATTATTGTTACAAGGAAAGGGGAAGCACCGAGTCAGCACTCATCTTCTCTTTTTTATAAGAAATCAGGCATTTTGCAAGGGAAAGAAAAAAAACTTGAGCTGTCCTTGTTGCCATTAGCAGTAAGAAACTATGATATGCTTTCTTTTTTAAAAAATTTTTTTATTATAAATTGAAAACAAAAAACAGAAAGACTATAACGAAACACAATCACATACATATGACTGAGGCTGATTCAACCCCCCCCCCCCATATATAGTTTCTAACTAGCTTCACATATCATCATACATCTTCAATTTGGTTTTTCATACTGCATCTTGCATTGGTTAATTTTCCTATATCTAATATAACCTTATTTATATTTAACTTGCTATTTACATATCTATGCTACATGCTTCCCTAACAACTGCCTCATGACATTTTTACTTCTATCCATTGGTACCATTTATCCCAACTTTGATTAAAAGTTGATTCTTGTCTGTCTTTAAGAATATATGTTAGTCTATCACATTCTGCACACCACAAAATTTTGTTGATAATCATCTGATCCTATGGTACTTCTTTCCCTTTCCAAAGTTGTGCATATGCAATTCTAGCCGCAGTGGTAATGTGTATGAAAAGATACCAGTCTGCTTTCCTTATGCCCCCAGGGTTTATTCCTAACAAGTAGACCTCTGGTTTCAGTTGAAAGCTGACTCTTGTAATCTCCATGAGCCAAACTTTTATCTTACTCCAATAGTTTTGGGCTTGTAGACATGTCCACCATTGGTGGTAAAATGTACCCCTGGCTGACCCACATTTCCAACATTCTGCTAAGGTTCCAGGGAACAACTATGATGTGCTTTCCTTTGATCAATTGGATGATGAAAAAAATTGGAATAGCTCCCAGCTGATTCAGAGACTGAAAAAGGTGTTTAAAAACACTGATTTCTCAGACCATGGTTTAAATCATTCTATGGAACCCTTTCAAACAGCATCAGCAATTTTACAGGAGACAAGGTTAAAACTTCATTACTATAAAATAAGATGTACTATATTAGAATGTTCTGAACTTTTATAATTGCATTAAGAAAATTGTCTACATCCTGGGATCCCATTGCAATTGAGAATGAAAAAAAAAGCAGTTTTTGTTATTCATAAGTAATGAACTGCTGGAACCCACAAATTACTGTAACTATCAAGAGTTATGTTCTAAAAGGCATAGCTCTCATTGAAACAGTAAATGTAGGTCAGACCTCTGTCTTTTAGGTTGCTCATGACAGAAAATACAATGCAATGCTAGAACCTTGAATTAAGTCTGAAAATGGTCCTCTTCAAATTACAAAATTCATTTTTATGCAAGCATTTAAGCTCAGATGCAGAAGTTAATGGGTGCAGTTAAAGTGCAGAAGTAATAAATACAATAGGACAATAAATAACAAAGAAAGATATAAGGAAAGATCACTGGTTAGGTGGAAACAAGAAATGGCAATAGATGCAATTTGTCCTAGGATCCACAACTGTTGAATATAAAGAGAATCATGCAGATACTTTTTGTACAAATTCAGCTTTGAATTAAATGCAATTTTCTCCCATGAAATGTTTCTTTTTACTCCTATTGAACTTTCTCTGGGCTGATATGCACACTTCCAAACAAACATTCCACCATTTGCATGTTCTAAAAATGCTTATAGAGCCCATTTGATTGCCGTAGGCATTCTGTGAAAAAAAAATGTTGATACTTTGCAGCTTCCCATTTAAAATTCATGCATATAAAATTCAAGAGCCTGGTAAATACCAGGTACACTCTGAGAAGATACCTTGGATGTCACATGATGGACCACATCTACTGTAAACTCAATCTGTGTGCTTAATTAAAGGTTCTGGAGGTTGTGAATACCCAGTTAAATGAGCAAGTCATTGTCAAGGAATAGATGAGAATAATGTTTCTCAACCTTGACAACTTGAAGATGTAAGGACTTCAACTTCCAGAACTCCCCAGCCAGCAATTTTTAAGTATTGAAGTCCATATATCTTAAAAGTTGCCAAAGTTGAGAAACACTGGATTAGAATATTGTGCAAACAGCTGAGTTGGCATATATATATAGGAATACATTTAAAAATACAATGAGGTTAATAATAATTGATAAGCAGTACTGGGAGGGGTTGGGACGTCATCAGCCAGTCAGCATTAGGTATATGCAATTTCTGCCACAAAGAAGCTGAACAGGTTTTCCCTATGAAGAAGCAGGAGGTGAAACACAGGCTACTTTAGAAGTATGTCTCAAACTCTCCTAACTAATTAATATTCATAGGGTGGTGGGGAAAGGAGACAAGAACAAATTGACACAAAGCTGTTATAATATCAAGGTTACAGCTCAGGATTGCCGAAAGTTTCATTAGACTTCACACTTAAAAATCCAAGGACTTTTGTTTTTACTCTTTCCAATCCGGTAGAACTTGGACAGAAATCACACTAAGCAGGTCGTAATTCTGCCCACCTGTCAGCACAATTACTCCTTGAAATGAATACAACAGGACTAAACTTGGTCTGGCAGAGGAAGGTAGCAAAAGAAAGACTGAGTTTGAAAATCAAACAGGATCTGGGGAGAAAAAGAAAAATTCCCAAAGCATCACAACAGGAGAAATATATTATGAGTTGTATACATTTTAAGCTCTCTTCTCTTTGGTTATGTAATGCAGAGCAGTGTATTTATTTTATTTATATCCTGCCTTTATGATTTTTATAAACAGCTCAAGGTGGTGAACTTCTCTAATATTCCTTCCTTCTCCTGTGAGGTGGGTTGAACTGCAAGAGAGTACCAGTATTTGTTAAAAATAGTTTGCAAAAATATATTTTCACTTAATATTTTACTTTCTCTGTAATTTTCCACAATATATAGTAGCCAACTACATCTTAGCTTAAAATGTTCTTTATGTATAATCCATGTTAAATTACAGCTCCTTATCTCAAGTAAGCCAAGAAATTGGTCTAATTCAGTAAAGCATGATTAAGTGAACAGCTTTTAAATATCTATCAAGTTTCCCAATACAAAATCAATTACCATCACAAATAAATTTGACTTGATGTTGCTTCCTCTTAATTTAAATTTTTAAATATGTCTAAAAAATTAAAATCTTTAAATACTTCTAAAAAATTAAAATACGCTAAATATATTCTTTCCAAAGCTTGCATGTACCTTTTCCAAGTCTCCAGTAACAATAATAGGAAATTATGTTCTCCCCCTACTTTAAATTAAGACCATGTACAACCCAGTGGGTTTTTAAATATCTGTCTCTACCTCAACCTTCCACTTTCAGGAAAGCCTTGTCCCAGGGCCTCGCCTTGATGGAGAAGCGGAAGGAGGCGTGGACTCCGCCATCTGCATTCCTTGCATACTTCAAGTCGGTAGTAAGGGACTGTCAGCTGTGGAAATTCTTTTAAAGTGCATTGTGCCTTTAGCCCATAGGGTGTAACAGAGGAAGAAGACAGGAAGAATTACTCTTGCTCGAGTCATTCTATGTTTACAACTGCTATTAAGACTAAGCAAAGCTGGAGAAAGAGAAACCGGATTTGATTTTTCATCTATGTATTGTATAGTATAGCACTATAGCTATGATCACACATCCGAAGCACAAAAAAAAAATCAACCACATTATAGTATAGGAAGTTTTGTGAACCCAAGTCTATCAACTTATGTACAGCGAATTGGGTGAATGTAAAAAATAGAATAATTGAGTAGACTCTGTTAAACTGAGTAAGCATAACATCCAAATAGAGCCAATGCCAATTACTGTTAACAGGTCTTAGCAGAGAACCGTAAGAAAATTTCAGGTGGGAGTTCTAGTTCCTCTTGATATATTTTCCCCAACACTGAGTTTGCACTTGCACATATTACCTATCATTTAAATCAGTGTTTTTTAACCTCAGCACTATTATCTATGGACTTCAATTCCCAACCAACATGCTTAAAGTTCTGAGGTTGAGAAATACTGGGAGTATATGAAATATTACCAGTTCTGCAGTGGTGTTCAAATTGGGCTGCATCCCTTTTTTGTATTATTTAGGAAACATGTTTTTAAACTGTCATTGTCTCTCAACTGGAGACATAAAAAGAAGAGGTGGTGTAGTTAGAGCAGCTACAAGGAGCCACTTTCTGCATCTGTGTTGGTAGCTGGAAAGGTACTCTCAACATCATTACAGGGTTCAGACAAAATGAGAAGCCCTAGTAAAATAAAGATAAGCTATGTCTAGGCATGTTGAGTGGGCCAATATTATGTGGTTTGGTTAAGGTTTCATCCTTTCCTAATGAGGTGCACTTATTACATGATGTCATGGACAAGCTTGCTTTACCTTTGTAGCCTTTGTAGTGGCTTACCATGTCATGTGAACACGGCCTAACATTAACCAACTTTACCAGTTAGACCTCTGGGATTTATGCTACAGGAATATTTGCTGAGCATTCAATTTCTGATCTAAAATATTGACAGACTAGTGTTAGAAAAAAAAGTATTGTGGTATCTTAAAAGACTAACAAGCTTCTTATCCTTAAAGCAACCTAATCCTCAAAGCTGCAAATCCTTAATATGTGAGCCTTTGTTAAAAGTTAAAAATAATACTCTGAATGTGCTGTCTACATGCATTCAGTATACTGAACCCCCAAACGAGCCTATCATATTTTAGCCTAGGCTAGTTTGAAAACCAACCCAATGTGGTTGGTTTAAAATGAGCTGCTTTGCAAATTTGGAAGATTGAATTAATACATTTAGCTGTGGTGCAATCAGGTTTTGCTGAATGTGGATTATTATTAAACAACTCACCTTAAAAGAAACTTTAAGTGTGATATATATGAAAATATGAATCAAGTCACTATTTGAGGGATCCATAAATTTGGGCCTCTTCTAAAGAGAAAGTGAGGTGTTTTGGGAGCCCCATATGATTCCTGAATGTTAAGATACATTTATTTCAAAACGTGTTGTTTCTATTTCTTCCGTTTTATTCTAGTTTAAAAAATAAAATAATCCTATTTGCTATTATGCAGACCTTTCTGACTTTTATATTGCCTATGAAAGAAGGTTGGTTCTATGCCTTAGTAATTCACATGCGGTTTCTTGTTCACCACATAATCTACTTTTCTTCAAGATTTTAGCTTTTACTCCAGCCCTTGCCCAGATCAAGGTCTAAAAAACCAAACAAATTATACAATACAGCGGAAAAAGGAAACCACAGTAGAAACATTTGAAAGCCTTTGATATGCCAGGGTTTGGGGGAAGAGGTGTATAATTGAAAGAAATACATTTGTATCCCATTCCTACTGTTTATTTGGAAGAAGTCTAATTAATTTGTGGTTTAATTTCATGTGTGATGCAAATTTTATGTGAATAGAATTAGTGAAAAACTTTAATTTTACTTTCAGCTAAATACTGGAAGAGATAATGTTAAGAATCATAAATTAATTGATCAGTCGTAGAACGGATTTCAATTTATATGAATTTGAGATTTATGGAATTTGCAATTATAGTGATCAATCCCAATGAATAAAGCAAATGAGAGGCAGAATTCTAGGAGAAAATAAGGATGCGAGCACATTTAAAAATAGGGTTTGACAAACTTAGTGTAAGAAAAAAATAGACTTTCATATTAAGTCAATGTATTTGTTACAAATGGTGACCTGTGCAATAAGGAGAGGAGATAATTAAGTGATTTTTTTCTCAATGTTATTTTACCTTCATCTCTATTAACCTATATAAATCTATCATAGGAGGCTTAATTTTCAGGGTTTTTTTCTGTCCCCATGACCTAGAAGAGGAACAAGCAGAGGATATATAAAAATGATTTTTCCGCCCGAACAGCAATATAGCTGATCCTGCTAGCAAATGCAAAAAAAACAACAACCCACGAGGAAATACTTTTAGGCGGCCTTTGCTTAGAGCAGCAAATCCTACGGTACTAGAAGGAAAAGGAAGTTAGCAGGATGCCAGAAGTACTTCGCTCAAGACAGAATTGGAAAAACAGGAAAAACAGCCAGAAGACAGCAAATCCAGTACGAACTGGGGCCATTAAAAGCGCCAGGCAGCGTCTCCCAACTTGGTGCCTTCCGATTGTACAGAATTTACATTAAATGTCCCCAATCTGGCAGGAGATAATCGAATACACAGCATTACTAACGCCGTCCTTTTGAAGGGTATCAGATTGGGGAAAGATGAGGCCGTCGTATTTTTGTTTAATTAGAAACACAGCCTACGTTGACTTGAGAACAGCGGGGCCGACTTTAGCATAAAGCTGCCTCTTGAGATTGGTTCAGAATCTATTATGACCACGAAAGGGAGCTGGATGCCGCGATCCTGCAGTGACGCACCACTAAACGCCCACGGAGGGGGAGGAAGGGATGGGTCGATTCTCCCATGCACGCAAAGCTCGTGTAAAATCCACTAGAATCCATCCTCTCCCCCCCCCCCCACCCCATGGCGAAAACCTTGCAGGCGCATTAGAAGGGTGGTTCCTTCCTGCATCCTAAAAAGCACCAGCAATAATAACCCGGGTTGTGTCACGTGCAACCCAAAGAGCAGGTAGGCGGGCACGCACTGAGCGCGTCTCGCATTCCTCTCTCCCTCTCTCTCTCTCTCT